>CM054114.1:19334636-19804161 GCA_028673005.1 Tanypteryx hageni
GCCACAATTACAAATTAAACTCTTTCAGTAATTACGGATTTGGAAGGAATTAGCAGAATAGATATCAACTAAATTTTATTTTACAAAATACCATAATAAAATCAAGGTTTTTAAAGCGGAGCTTAAGAGCAAGGCTACCACAGTTAAAGGTGAAATAATATTTCATTTAAACGTATTTCTAGATAGCTGTCTGTATGAATTTCAACCCATAATGGTATATATAATCTTCGTATAAATTACCGGGTCGACTAAACGGGGCTACCACAATATCAAGGTAAGAATTTTTCTTTAACTGTGAATTTTGAAGGTATTGGCTGAACCGATTTCAATAAGAAATTTCGTTTGTAGGGCGGGTATAGTATGACAAAACTAAATGAACATGTTTAAAACGGATCTAAAAAGCAGGGCTGCCACAATATAAGGAAAAATAACTTTCTGATTTCAAAACATACGTAAGTGTATGATTATACTACGGCGAATTTGACGAAAAGCTTTCTGTTTGATGATATCTCAGCAACCAATTTACTGATTTTGATGAATCCTTCACCAACATCAATGTTGAACCAAGAAACATAAACGTAGTCTTAAAACTTGGTATGCATACTAAAGAGGTTGAATATATGAACCTCGGTGTCAGAACTTTGATTTCTTTGAGGAGAAGGGAGGTATCAAATTTGAGTCTATATTTAATTTGTTTATACCAATTTAAGGGGAATATTGATCACTTGAGAGTACCTTGAGTTTGGATGAATATATTACCGAGTGATATGTGCATGAAAAATTCTAAACTCTTAACCCAGGGCAAAGCCCTGGAAATTTCGCTAGTATAGTATAATTACCATAATTGCCCGTCAAATATGACGAGATTATCATAAAATTATTCCAAATATATATAATTTCGATACGAAAAATCAATAAGATATGTCATGTTCTGGTTTTTCTTTCATGCAGAATCAAATCACTGTTTTTGAAAGTTATCTTTGTTTTAATAATATTGTTTAAAAAATCATTATCAGAGAGGCCAAATGATTATCTAAATATTTGCTGAAAATAAGAGGAAAATCGAAATAATAAGGTATAATGCATAAAGAAGTAGCTGAAATTTACTTGAAATATTTTAGCAAATTATAAGTTATTTAATATGTATTGAATTTAACTAAATAAATGAATTATTTTACTCTTATCAAATCGTAAAAAACAGGATAAAATGTCAACGAACAGTTAAATTACCATCAAAGGAAAATTGTGCAGTAACTTACTGTTAACTAAATACTTACACGAACTGCAATGAGTTTTAACTATATTTTAAGATCGCACTTTTCTTTTAAGTATTTTAGTTTTGAACATTTTCAGAAAAATTACTTTATTTTTTATAAATTAAAATAAAATTCATAAAATGTTATTTTTTCAATCCCATTTCAAATTCGTTTTGAAATATTTGTTATATTATCAGTTAAAAAAATCCAATACAAAATAACGTTACCTATATTTAGTTTTATGAATTCCCACCATTTGGCAATGGCGCATGATTCAATAGTATCGTATAACATTTTTATAATCAATTATAATTTATTTTTGTTATTTTTGTACTGCAGCTCCTTTTAATACTATACAAATGCTACGTCCTCTTCCTCTTTCTCAATTTCTGCTCATTTCCATTCTCTTTTTCTCCCTCCCTCTAATTACTTAATAGATTCAGTAAATAAGTAATACCCATGTATAAAAGTCTGACCCGAGTTAAAGCACTAATTTGATGCATTTATTATGAGGCCAAGAATAGAATTCAAGAATTGGGACAACAGTGGTCCAATATAAATAAAATGCGTGAAAACATTTAAAAATCGTATTAAAAGATTTACGAATGAGATTTAAATTCTTCTCTTCGAATAACTAAGTTAAATACCTAATCCTTGTAATATTTTAAAATGTAAATGAAAAAGGTCTGCATGTCAAGGAATGGCTTTTTGCGTGATTCATATATGCGATGCGGATTTTTATTTATGGTCAATACTAAGCATTCCAAAAATCTATGAAAATAATTATGAAAATAGTTAATTATCAATAATTTCAATAGGAAAAGAAAAGAAGAAAATAAATTAATGAAAAACACGATTTAATTATAAATAATTCGGGCGCCTTTTCTCTCTCGTACTAATGCATTCAAAACACACTTTCCTTAGGCATATAGAATAAGGACGAAAATACAATCTCGAGGATTAGCAATGACAAGACAACACATCTTTAAAAAGCTTAAAATTTTCCAATTAATGTGATTTAAACATATGACTTTAACGATTTCGAACCGAAGGCAAGAGTTGACGATAAGAATAAGAATCTATGTTTAGTTTTCTTTAAAATTGTCCAGGTCCGAAGATCGTTGGTCAATTACTTCTAATTTAATTTTGCAAAAGAAAAAAGACTGCAAGTGAAAAAAGGTATTTTTGTGTTCACTTATGGGGATTTCTATAGAGCGTTCCGGCCGACCAACGGACGGAAGGACAGAATAAGGATATCGTCCTATATAGACGTTCCTTACAGAGGAGGAGGAGGATATAACATATAACTAAAATGTAATAAAGTAAACATCGATATTCGTCACAGGTTTTTAGGAAAAATAAACATCGATTTTTGAAAAAATAAACTTCGAAAACTATAAAGCCTATATGTAAGCGTCGATATTCGTCAAAAATCTCCCGGTAAAAATTAACGTCGATTTGAATTATCGATTAAAAAAAATAATCATCGAATTCTACCAAGCCTGGTTATAAGTCCATGGAACTCTGTAGAATCGTCTTATAAGACCCATGGCTTATGTGATATTCTGTATGATAACGAGCACTGTGATTGGACGAATATAAATCAACATTAACGTCATTTTGGGCGAATCTATGTTTTTGTGAAAGCCGAAAAGAATAAACTACACTCCATCCTGGAGCTACATGGTTCATTTCTACAGCGTTTCTATCCAGGTGGATGGCCCTTATAAATACGAGATTTCGTAAGATTCTGGTAAAGCTTTTACCCTCTAGAGCCGCGTACAGATGACAGACAGACACGGAATCGCAAAGTCTACTTTTTGTGCTCAAGAGGACTATTTCGGTCTCGGTGGATCCTATATCGTGCATTTTCGTCAAAATATCGAAATCGATTTTTTACTATCATAGTATTCTCATATATTACTTCCTATAGAAAGTAAAGGACCGCGTTTTTATTGTTCGATCGCATGTAGACCTTGTATATATGTATTGTATCTATATTTTCAATTTAATTCGACCAAGTAGACAAGAAATGCTATATACTGAGTAAAAATCTCTAGAAATATTTGACCACAAACTCAGCTAATGCTTTTATTAAGTGAAGGTTTGGGATTGAATATTGTTGGGCGGAGTGAAGTAATAACTTGTAGGCCCTTTTACTGCTTGGAAAATTAATGAAACCAAGTATATAATAATTACTTCAGGGGTAGTTTTTAGTTAAATTAAAATGAAGAATGTGGGAGTATTAAGTATTAATAGATATTTTAGACTATCAACATACGGAATAATTTTGTGGAACTCCATAACCATATGTAATATTGTTTGATAAGTAATATTAAAACTCGGAATCAACTTTTAAATGTATGTGGAATAAGTAAAAGTTGTTTAATTCCACGTATTATATAATTAATTAACGTACTGATTTATCTACCTATGATATTAAATGAGTCGAACGAGTAATGTGGAGGGGATCCCGAGCATGCAACCGGGTGCAGTCGTAACTGCGGCAGATACCATATGCCGGTTCTGATAGGGGATGTACTGCATATTCAACCATGAAGATAGTAGTTTTTTACCATTATCATTTATTTTGATTGAAAGATTAAATTGTGTTTTTTAAAGGACATATTTCAATATCTATAAGGGGAATATTAAGGAAAAACGTTATACGGACTGAAAACTCACAAATTTGAAGCCAGCGCGAGAAAGTATAAAATATCAGATTGCTTATCGCGGCATCTCATGAATAATTTTTAATAACACCCTTTACCGGCGCGAGAACCTCTGTGTAAATTTAGATTAATAAGCGTTTCCGGTTCACGCTTGATATGGCTCTGGAAAGAATTAATCACTGGTAAAATATCGCGTTTTTCGGAGCTGTTACTTGTCACTTCGTTAAACAACATGATTTGCGCTAAATTAACCTGTTTTTTTAATTTCCTCTCCTGACGTTCACAAGTGTTCCATTTCGTGACCAACTTCGGTTTCAAAGCCGTGCCTATCTACTGTCGCGTGAACTTTCTCGTTTCATTCCTGCTTCTCTCTTTCTTTTTCAAACATTTTCATTTAATAGCATGTATGCTGTGATATCTGACAGTGTTGCCGTCTTCGCTATCTTCTCTCTCTCTCTTTAGGCTCTGAAAGCAACGTCATGCTACGTATCCGTTTGTCGAGATTATGTTCTTTCTAAGTGAACACTTGGCTCTGTTTACAATTACTGTATATACTTTCTATTGGAGTTTAAGATAATCATATTGCTTCGAGTTTAATTTATTCCTTTCATTTATTTAATTCCTTTATAGTTATGATCATTTTCGTCCGTCCCGTGTGTTAGTAGATATTGTATTGATAGTCCAGTAGTTTGAATCGAATTTGGTGCTTAGTTTTATATTTTGCTTGCATAAATCAAACAAACGAAACGCAATATCTCGTGTATTTTGATGCATTATTTTCTTGTTTCATTGTATTTTAGAAATAAAAAAATGATCCAAACAAATGATGATGCCTACTTTCCATTTAATCATTTATTCAATACTTATATTGGCTTTAATAGCTTTAAAGTCATCGCGGATATGTAGCTCTTTGTGTTCCCAAATTTCATTATTTAGAATTATTAAATACAACAAATACATTTGAACGGAATATTTAAATTGATCACGCGTATTTGTGCGGCAAAAATAACGCGTGTGTATTAGAATACATCGTATCTGAGTCCAAAAATAGTTGTTGCTATAGCAACATTCTCGTAATGATTAATAAAAACTGCAAAATCGCCAGTAATTACGCGAAATTCTAAGAAATACGATCGATAAGCAGAATTCTACGATAAAATTAAAATCGTCATTCCTTTCCTAAGAGAATAGTATAAAGCTCGCTCCAATATTACAATTCTAAGATATTTTAATGTGCAAGAGAAAATTATCCTGCACGATGGATTTCAGATTTTCCATGTAAATCGAATGGGAAGGATAGTTCCTGGAATCGAACCCGGGACTTCAATCTTCGCAACAAAAACTATCCTCGGGAGCTCGACCCATGTAGCAAGAGATTTTCACCAAGCTTCATGAAAATCGGTCTATTGGTTCAAAAGTTAATGGGGGGACGGAAAGACGGACACAAGGACAAAACTATAAGCCTATTTCCATTCTAGAAAGTAGGCCAAAAATTTGTACTCGTATCTGCGATAGCTTTTACTGTGTATGAATTCGTATAATGGTGTTTTTTGAATGAATACGTATAATGAAAATGTTAGGACGACTGCGTTTTATTCCGAGTTTGACATATTGCCTTCTTTATTGTTTATTTAGTTTAATAACGAATGTTCGTGGTGTTCCATTTTACTCTGCATAAGAAATAATTCCGAGTCGCTTTTTAATTTTTAATTACCTCAATTCTGACGCTTGAATGAGGATCTTTGGTTGATCAGAGTGAATTTTTTAGTGTGATTTACAGTAGATTGTTCAACTGAGGCTCCGTGTTATCAGGTACTGGAATACTCATTGTTTATTAACGGGGTTCACTTCCACGTAAAAGAAAGCTTTTTTTAGAAATTTGTCTGTCAAGTTAGCCAGTTATTCACAAACTAACTCGCTCGTCGCGTATAAATGGATCGCATGTCATTTTTAAGCCTATTAATTAACGGTACGAAGTGTCGTTTTATACACTTTAAATAGAAATTAACTCTAAAAGGGTTCTGCTTCATATTCGTGCTTGTTAGCGCGACAGCAATGATTTTAATATTCTGTTATTTTAAAATATCTTTCTAGTTTGACTCATTTGCATTTATAGTTGGCATTTCTTAGTCGAGATGGCACTATTCTCCGTGCAGTTACTACTCTGTAGTTGCCCTTTGAAGTGCACGAATGGGTTACTTTTTTACGTTCCTCGGGAACAAAGTAGTGTATTTGCGAATTCGTAGTAAGGTCGTAAATCCGACCCGAATCGGCCCATTTCTCGAAGTCTCCTTTTTCATTTATAAAAAATTACACACACACACACATACATACATGCATGTATACATACATATATATATATATATATATATATATATATATATATATATATATATATATATATATATATATACATACATACATACATACATATATATACACACACACACACACACACACACGTGATTCCTTTATTTCCTTTCTCTACCAATAAAGTCCGTTTTCCTTTGACGCTTCAATCCAGTTTGTTTTTTTGAAAGGTTTTTTCTCAGAGCCGTTTTACGAACGGCCAAACAAATGAGTCAAATTAATTTCTTCAAAGGACATATAGGTCGCCATGAAAGTATTGTGAAAGGGATTAAGAAGTTTGTTTTCGCCGTGCAGCGTGATGCGGTAAATACGCGAAAATATTGAAGTACCAATGAAGCTTGCAGGAAATAATTCGACGTCGCAGTTAAATGAATATGGAACGTGCTTTAAAATGCATGCGTTGCTCTGTTAATTTCTTTGAAATGGTTGTTTTTCTGATATCTTAGCGAAAATGTTTCGGATGTGTGTGTGCGCAGTTTCATGATATCCTTCTTTTAAAAATATAATATCTACCTTTATCTCAGGAAAACATTTCAAAATTTTAATTGCAAAATTTCAGTTGAATGTTTTCTTGATTCCGCAAAATAAAAAATACTATTGTGTTATTTTTGTGAGTTACCGCAACGTCATTGAAACCTTCGAACGAATCATTTTAAGGTCTATCTTCCACTGATGACGCAAATGAAATTTAAATTTGATGTTATCATTTCGGTTCATTTATGGTATGAAATAATAGTCAATGTAAAAACAGTAATTTTCTTGTGTCATCTTCCAAGTAACGTGAATGAGAATTTAAGGCCTGTACTTTTAAAGTTGATTGGGTATTATTTTTTTCTGTCAACGCCGGATTTGCATTGCGGAACAGCTAAATGGAATATTTTAAAGGGTTTTCTTGAGCATTAATAATCTTCACGAACGAGTGCCATGATTAAACCCCCATCTCCACCCACCATCAAAAATCTTTCATCGCCGTCCAGAAATTCACACGATTTCTTCAAAACTTAATCAACCCATCGACCCTTTTCTATCATTAATCCAATTCGGTACTCGAGAAGATATTTTTTTATCAAATAATAAAAAAAGACGAGCACCGCGGGACAGCGATTGATTGGTGGTTGAGAAGGAAAAGGAAAAAAAATATCCTACTAACAAAAGGTGCATCTGCGGAATAATGTTATCGGATATTGTTTTGAAATAAATAACAAAATAAATTCCCAAACAAAGCAGTGTCATTTTTTAATATTGGCGGAATCAGCGTGGAAAGGCCCGTCATCGTTTTTCCATAACGCCGATTGAGCTCTTGAGTTTTTGGATTGATGGTCAATGGGATTTTCCTTTCCACCTTGGAGATTCCATTATTCCGGTCCCGCGGTTCATTATACGTGAGGAATGCTGATACGTTGGGGTTTGCTGGATATATCGTTTACGCTTCACGTGACTTTTCGACTTTTCCGGCGGGAGAGATCGTTAACGGATAAATCCGGGATCGATGGATCGGCGGAAAACGCGAGAGAGCGGTCGCGGACGTAATTTGTCGAAGCGAGTTTTCCTAATAGGAGCATGGGGGAAAGGAGTACAGATGCTGGAGGGTGATTTTTCCACGATTTTTAAAATGATTCTTGGCCCTGCTTTTCTTTTTGTCGACGAAGAAATGTATGTCATAAGGCAGTTTGTTAGGGTTGCATCTAATATATTATAACCGCTGTGTCTCCGCTTCCCTGCCTGCGTCCGAAGCCTCACGGCGTCCGAAGCCTCACGGCATGAACGCAAATAAACCGGGAACGGTCAGCTTCTAATCAGAATTTGTTTGCTTATGGTTGACATGGTAATATCAGAAATTAATATCCGTTAGTGGCATTGTTTTGAGGAGAAGATATATTGATCGTCCTCCCTATACTTTTTAATTGTTTTATTTATTGATATATAGTTTTATTTGGTACCGGCATAAGGTTCGAAGCCAATTACAGTTGAGTGATAAAACATAGATTGGACAAATCACGATAACAAAAGACAATAGTTACAATTACAAAAAGTACAACAATAACAATGAGACGATAACAGGACGGGAAATTTCCCTCGGAGCTAAAGAAAATACTGTGGAAAAATTGAAATGGAGAGTTGTTGTCTAACTTAGGTTGGTGGAATTTGGGTCAATAATATTCTGGGAATTACTAAAGCGATGTTATGTTTCAGTGTAATGTAATGATTTCTTCAATTGAAATTCCCTTTAACGAGTTTGGACGAGTTAACTCGTCATGGCCAATTTCATTTGGCATAGTTAATACTATCTTGTATGAAATTTAATAAAGTGCTACTCCAACAGAAATATGTTGACAATACGAATCCACTGCGGAAATGACGAAATAACTCAGGGTGGGCAGGATATAAATACCATCAAGGGCGGCAATTTATTTTTTAATTGCACATTTAAGAGGGTTTTTTATTATTTACAGTTCATTCCAGCCCGAACAAACGACTTATAACGTACTATCAATTTGACAATAATATATGAAGGTAAATTACCGACGAAACAGTTTGTTAATTGCTTGTCCGGATCGTTTCTCAGGTAAAATGAAAAAAGATTCTCTGAGAAGAGTCGCTATAGCAGTTCATTACATTCTCTTATGTTCTCATAGTATCGCGTGACGTGCTTTATCCTAGTATTTCGTTTTTGGAATATGTTTTCTTCTGAGGAAGCATTAAGGAGCGTGCCGTAGGTCAAAAGTTTTTTCTTGGCCTCCTTCGAGCTATTTACTCAATCTGTCTTGTCATCACTCCTCCTCTCCTTTATAATGCTCTTCAGCTCAGCATATCTCACATTATGACATTCCGTCTTGTTTACTCTCCTCAGCGATCCGAAAGAACGCTGCCTATCGACACTTCCTGTTGCTTTAAATAACAGCCGTAAAGGATCTCCGCTCAGCTTTGAAGAAGGGAAATTTTCGCGAATTTTGTCTTCTGCGACAAAGAATGAGCTTTCGATACCTAATAGTATGCACGAATTAAAAACACGGTAGTAAAAATTTGGGTTTTATGTCGCGTGTTTCTTTCTTTCGGCGTTCGTCAACAACCTTAAATAGTTTAACAATCTTATGAGACGTAATTAATTCCGTCATGTTTTCCGTTATTTAGGATCATAGTCAGCTGAAACATTATGACGATATGTTTTACGATTGTAATTTCGCTTCATATTGTATAATTGTTAGGCGTTCTTCATCAGCGAAGCGATTGTAACGGAACGCTTTATGGGCACGTCCATAACATGAAACGTCCGTCCGTTCGTCCGCATGTTTATCTCCGAAACTACTGGGCTAATGATGTTCATGAAATTAGGTATTCCGGACTCTGTAGGGCAGAGAAAATAAGAAAATGATATAAATTAACATAGACTAATCAAGAGTGACACTTTACTGGTGATAAAAAAACCTTCAGCCATACCTTGTAAAATATTACCTATATTAAAAAAGTCTTCAAACGAAAATTTCCATTTTCGGCGAATTACCATTGTAGCCGAAATGCGCATCTGTTTTTTTATAAGCTTGCTGTGGCTATTCGAGATACCTGAGGCAAGCATTTTTAAAAGTGCTTGTTCTTGAATATTTTAAGCCATAAGACGAGGTCGATAATTCGCTGTTGAAAATTTCTAAAACTAGTCAAATAAAATATGTTTTGTCCAATACATTTTTATCGAAAGAATAGCCGTTTTTAATAAAATCAAATGAGAAAGTCGTAATTTTCTTAGAACTTGGAAAAATTTCTCCGTGGTTTTTAATTTTTGCCAACGAAATTTGGTTTTCCCAAGCTTTTTGATAGCTGTTGGAGAGATATGGTTTTTCAAAGTTAACTAGTGTTGCCATAAAAACTGTTCACAGGCAGAAAAGCTGGAATAAAACACAGTTTTTTTCCATTCTGCGGCGTACTTTGTCTAACTTTAATTGTGTTTTGTGACGCCCCAGTCAGATAGACAAAATTTTTGTCGCTTTTGAAACATTTAATGCGCGAAAAAGCATGACAATGCCCTTCGCCGATTGTTTTGAAAGCTGGATGGGTTTCTTAAAGGTGGTTTTCTTTTAAAATCCGACTGAAACGCATTCCCCGTTTTATCGAAGATATTTTCGGCATTTTCTCACCACTGGAGGCTCGTCCCTCGGCGGCCCCGCACATTTTTGCCGCTCTTTGTGATGAGCTTCAAGTTATTTGCGACTTGATTAGGAGCCATCTCTACCGTCTGCGTCCCCCTACCTCCTCCCTTTTCCCCATACTGCGACCCTTTCCCTCTCCCGCAATTTTCTTTATTCCGATTTCGTATGAAAGGGCGTTTTTTCCACCAATCACGACACATCGACGTGCTTCTTAACCTTATCCCCGTGGAGTTGGAAGGTATCATCTACCCCCTCCTCCTCCCTCTCTATTAAAGGTCGTTTTAATTCTTTCCCTCGCACCCCTTTTCCTATCTCTGTTCTCCGTCTCGCCCTCCTCCCCTCCTCTTTCGACTCCCATTCCTCCCCCTTTAAAGCAATCCTTTTAAAACGGTTGCGACATCCAAAGAGGGAGAAGTCTAAGGTTATTCTTGAAATTGGCATGGGTTTCTAAAACCTTACGTCTGACCTCCTCTCTATCCCATATTTACGTTGAAGGATTCCCGTATTTCCTTCCAATATCCTCTCTTCTCTCTCTCTCTCTCCCTTCCTCCATCTCTATCTCTATCTCACTTTTTACCTCCCGAATTTCTTGATCTTTCGCCGCGGTCCGCCCATTGTTTTCCTCGCTCTCCCGAGACTTTACGAAAAAGTGGGTATCAACAATGAGAAGCCATCTATAAATCTCTCGGAAATGTGCTTAGATTCTTGGACTTGGGGTGTTTTCGAAGTTCCGTTCTCATCGAGTCTTGAGACAATATTTTTCGTCGCTTCAGTAGCGGTGATGTTAACGATGGGATGTTAAAAGGCCACTCTTTGTCTTATCTAAGGAATATTTTCTTATTTAAAAAAATCAATGAATGATTTTTGCTTCAATTTTCCGAAATAGCTTTTGTATTGCAGGCTTTTCCATCAAACTTCATATCAGTATTGCAAAACCACAATCAAACGTGTTGATTGGGAGTGAATTAAGCTCAGATAAAAGAATAACAGAAAGGATGACATTCTAAAGGCATCGTTCTTTTGAAAATCCATCAATCTCTTTACAACTTATTTATGAAAAGGTAAGTTACGCGTCGTATTTACCTGAATAATGACGAATTCTATGCGTAACAGGATGATAACTTATTGAATATTCGTCTACCGCAGTGTTACCCAAACTTTTCTAAATTTCGTCCCCCCTTTGATTTTCAGAAAACCCTCACGCCTCCCCCAGTCATTTGATTGCAATAAATGTAACTGTTTGGACGCATGCATATATTATTGTTTCTTTGCAGTTTATTATTTTGTAATAGTTGACTACATATTTTGTAACATTTATATTATTTTAATGATCTATTAATTCATAATTATTTATCCATATATCAGATGCATAAATTGAAAAATACGCATAAAAACACAGTATTTAAATAATGATGAAAATGTGCCACAGAACGGATTTCTATCTTTAGCGATGAATAATTCTGACAAATATTGAAATCTACTTCAATATTTTTAGCATCTGGATTATCAATTCTGAAGGGTGATAACGAAAGAAATGATTAAAGCGACTAAAAAGGCGTTTTTTCAACTACATTTCATATAAAAAATTGATTTTTTCCCTAATGGCCTCACGCTCTCCCCCCCCCCCCCTAGAAGCACCTCACGCCCCCCCAGTTTGGGAACCACTGGTCTACCATGCAATTAAATTGCGAACATTTAACAATTGAGCGTGTTGTGTTTGTCTTCGAGGTTCTGTTTATATAAGGTAAGGATGAATAAAGAAAATGACAAAGTGACTATAAAATCTTCTTTGACTTACAAAACGCGAAAATATTTATTCTTAAATTCAATTTCTTGGATGACGAAGACACGTAGAGAATTAAACATAGAGGCTTCACTGGAGCAATGACGAACGTGGTGTTAAAGTTTATTGAAAAGCACGTTTTGAAATGTCGTATAAATATTTAGCGATGTTGGTAAATTGTTTAAAGTTCTTTGTTTCTATAGCGCGAATCATTTCGCGGTCTTAGCGATAAACACGTGGTTTTTTTGTTTCGTTTTTATTCGTGTTATTTATGAAAGCCGCTCTTAGATTATTTTATTCAATGAGTTCGACTTGTATTAAGTGTTTCTGTAAGCTTTTGCGAACCGCATGTTATTCTTTCTCACTTTTTATGATTCATTTGTCGCGCGTGATTCGGTCTGGGGATAAAAGCTCCCTTTTAAGAATCGAACATTTTATGACTTCCAATCGTTCTGCTTTTCGTTCGGCTATAGCATCTAAAAATATGGATTTATTTATCGCCGTAAGGAAATCTCTTTTTCTCTTTGCATCCGTGATTTTTTCACGTCTGATACACACAAACGGCACAGCGCAATGCGTAAACAGGCCATTTTTCACTCAATTCGCTCTAGTTTTAATGCAAATAAATGTTTCCTGAGCCGCAGAATAAATTATAAGGAATCGATATTCCATTCCTATTTTGTGATGTTTCCGTAATTAATAAACTATACCGAGTAGGAAATATCAGTAAATCTCGGAGGACTGGATTGCCTTTGTCCAAAAGAAAACGGTGCCCTACATCTGCAGCAATAAACAGGGAGGCTCAGGAAATGCGAAATTAAAAAAATATGAACCAAGATATCGATTAATATCGATGGAATGGAAATGGATTTTGTCGACGAGGAGTATTTTTTTATTCCAACCGAAAATAAGCATGTATAGCTTAAAATGTCAAATGGTTACCAGCGTAAGTTCGTAAAACCTTCTAGGGCGTCGTCTTAAAAAATTACGAAGAAGTGCCGACTGCTGAAAGATAGCGATCTATAAAGCATCCACAATGGGCGTACACTAATTAAAAAATATTCCTCGTCAACAGAATCCATTTCCATTCCATTGGCATTAATCGATGTCTTGGTCCACATTTTTTTACCTACTTTCCAGAATGGAAATAGGATTATAGTTTCGTCGTTGTGTCTGTCTTTCCCCTTATTAACTCTTTAGCCAATATACCGACATCTCTTGCTACTAGGGCTGACCTCCCAAGGGTAGTTTTTGTTGCGAAGATTGATAGTCCCGAGTTCGATTCCAGGAATTATCCTTCCAATTTGATTTACAGGAGAAATCTGAAATCCATCGTGCAGGGTAATTTTCTCTTGTACACATTAAAATTTCATAGAATTGTAATATCGGTGCGGGATTTGTACTATTCTCTGAGGGAAGGAATGGAGATCGTAACTTTTGCAGTAGAATTTTGCTTATCGATGGTATTTCTTCGAATTTCGCGTATATGCTGTCGTTTTTGCAGTTTTTATCACTCATTACGAGAGTTTCCATAGCAACAAGTATTGTTGGACTCGGATTTGGTATAGTCTAGTTGTCTAGTACATATACGCCACACAAATACGCGTGATCAATACAGTTTTCCGTTCTGATGTATTTATAATATTTTATAACGCTAAATTATGAAATTTTGGAACTCAAAGGGAAACTCATTCGCGGTTATTTTAATGCTAGTAAAGCCAATATAAGTATTAAATAAATGATTTAATGAAAAGTAGGCATCATAAGTTCCGTTTGGGTCATCTTGTTTTATTTAGCATTTTCTGGGCCTCCCTGTGCGTCGCTGCAGAGGTTGGGGACCTTTTTAGCTTTAAAATCGAACGTTCTCTTGCGATGTTATTCTTTTATGCCCGCGTACTTTGCATGTTTTTCTCCTGTACCTCTTTCATCTCGTCCCCCGTGCCGCTTCCCAAAACCGCGTTCAGCGCGTGCCTTTCGAATGCCTCTAGCCCATTCGTCATAGCCGTTGACCTTTATAAGGGGCTAGGATGTGTGCCAACGGGTGTCGCGTCGATCGCGCAACCTTTTCTAAATTATTTAATGCCCTATGCATTCGCTTAGCGATCAAACCTAATTTTTCCCCTCACCCCATCCATTGGGATGTAATTAAGAGTCGTAATATTTTAATGTGATCATTTGTCATGCGGCGTGACAACCTTAATGGCCTACTCCATGACGCTCCACATTTCTCATGATAAACGCACGAATCGCAGGAGTTGCTTTTTATGGACGTGCTTATCGATGGCCAAAGTTATTCCGGGCTAGTGTAATTGATAAAGTAGATTGTTGCAATATGCATGAAATGTGGGGAAATCCATTAATGTTACAAAGTAACTGTCTTCAGTGGTTACTGACCAATGTTAAATTCCATAAAAAACTAATTTATGATTCGTATTCTGGCCATATTTTTATTTAATTTCACAAGTTTTATAATTTAAATTCTCTTGCGAGATTTATTCCCAAGCATGTACTCTGTAGACTACATTTCCTCACTTAATTACCCCATCATATTTTAAATAAAACTAAGTTGAATATATGCTTCAGCAGTTACTATGAACATTTTTTACTTTACAAATCAGGTATTTTTTTAATTTTAACTTGCAAGCACATATCAGATATACTAATTAGAAGAAGTGCACGTTAATACCCCTATAGATTACTAATTTTTTGTGATCTCTAACTAAAAACAATTTTCGAAAAGAATAATCCCCGTTATGAGAGTGCGGTTCATGTAACAAATGTGGGGCATGTTTGGGAAGACAACCTGCTCTTCGCGTTCTGCCCTTATTAGAGAGGATTAGCGTCCCTCGCTCGAACTCGAGTCCCGGACCCTTTCTCGGTGTAGTCTACCCTCACAGCGGGTGGCGATACCTCTCACTCTCCCTTCAGTTTCATTCGTAGATTTCGTAGATTGAACTCAAGGTTGCGGCTTCTTGAGAAATATAGATCGGAATGTCTAAAAGACGAGGTTGTAGGAATAATTGAAGCACCAACGTATATATAGGTGCAGTGAATTTCAAAAGTCGATCGACAAACTTGCGTTCTTTCCAGAAATCGTATTTCAACTCTCGCATAGCTTGAATATTCCATGACGACCGGTAATTACAAATACACTCAATCTTCATATTAGCCTAAAGTCTTGAAGTACTTTCAAACATTAGGTTTCACGCGTTTAAAGATATCATAAATCGAGGAAATTCACGTTTCAATCTTAGTCGCCATATGTAGTTAGTGTAGTTTGTATTAAATACATTTTAACTTTTCGAAGACAATGACCGGTACTACTGTGGCCGTATCCAGTTCGAATCTTTTGACAGCTCGCCAGAGAGAACCACAACAGCTGCGAAGTTGCAGTTGGTATAAAAAGCTTATTAATTCGCAAAAAATCTTTAAGCATCCCCTTGAAATACTGATCAGGCTCCGGGGTTCGAATTCTGGGGCAATATTAATATTGGCTTTTAACAGAAAGTTCGTGAGTGTATAAAATAAGTAGGGAATTCGCGGAATCTTATAGATATATCGATGACGCATTCTGGGACATCGTTGTATTTTCCGACGAGAAAAATTTTAGAAGTAATCAGCTAGATAAATTGGAACTCATTACTAGTACATGTAGTGCAAATGTTTAGGTTAACATTTTCCAATATAATATTTCTATTGTGTGTATTTTTTAAAGATACGAACAGCGCCACATTATCCAAAAAAATAACCCTGGGCATATTAGCATGGGGTTCTGGGGAGTGATGTCGGCAGCTGGTCCAGGACCTTTGGTCCGACAATAATTCAAAATTTAGTAAGCTCCATGAGGGCAAGAATTATGTCTGTGGTTGAGAACGATGGAAATCCTACAAAATATTAAAGTTTTATGATTTAATGTTTGTATCTTCATTTCTAAATCCAGAGTTCCTCACCATTCCTGAATCCTTGGATACAAAAAAAATTATATTTACGAGAAGTTATCATATTAATTTCTGTTTACGTACTCCAATGAGTATCACTCTCTCTGCGGTACCAATTCCATTTTGAGTGTAAGTGGCAATTGAATGACACACAATGTATTTTCTTCTCCCAAAAATCCCGTTATTTTTTTTTCCTCTGAAGGAAATGAATTGACGAGTTATTCCGGGTAGTTCTCAGGGTGAAGATGATGATCCGAGAAAGCCAATACATTCAGATCCCCCATTTGACTCTAGCCCACGGTTCTACCGCAGTATGTGTGTTAGCGCAATCTTTCCAAGTAGTATATTGTAAAGCTCGCGCGTACGGACACCACCATGATTTCCCTTTAGAAACTGAGGTGAAAATATTCTTTAGTATAATGCCGACGTGAAGTTTATTTTGCATAGAATGAAATTGAATATACTACTGGTAAATTATTACCTATACATAAAAGCTGATTCCGTATGTCCTTTTCCCCGACCTCCAAAAAAGTCGATCATTTTCAAGGAGATGTAGGAGCCTCTCCTCTTCTATGAAAAAATCTTAAAACTTGAAAATTCGTGTTCAAGGGTCCACAAAATAATAAAAATATCATTTAACTGCTGTAGATATTAACAAATATATACGGTTTCTTAGAATGTGAATCAAAAGTTTCAATTGGTGTAGCGGTTAGCTTCCTTGATGCGGGACACCAGGTATCGAGTCTCTCTTGAGGCGATTTTAATTTCATTATTTTTATTTATACTATACTTTAGAGAGAATAAAACTTCACAAGAAGTTGTTCATCCGAAGTATTGGATGTTTTTCTCACTATCTCATCCATATATATTTTCCGTCATTTTTGACGGGTTAACACCTAGTCAGTACATAAACAATAAGCAGTTCTCCGAAACCAGAAAAAAACACGCACATGCTTCTAGAGAGCCATAGCCCACATCCATTATTTAAACCAAAGTTTCCTTTAGGATGTGGGTTGAGTCACATTTGGTCTTTCCTTCAGACCTTAGCATTAGGAAGACGACTGTTCTTCATTCAATTTCGGTCTACGGCCAAGCGAAGGAAATCTGCGGCCTTTTCTTCTTCCCCCCTCATACGCTTGAGTTTTCAAAACAACTACCCACACCGCCCTTCCTCATACTCACTCCAAGTCAAATATTTTCGACAGTAATCTAAATGGACGGAATTTTCCCGATTTTACCCCCAAATCTAGATGAATGAAATGAACGCCCCAAGAGCCTCCGAGTGAGACGCGTAACACAAACAAAAACATCGGGACACTTGGGAGCTCAAATAGGATTTGAACCCGGGGCTACTACGTCGTGGACCCATTCGATAGCCTCGGTCTTCTCCTACCACCTGTGGTTGTTTTAAGTTTTACATGTGAACTTGGTTTGAAATATATTTATGGTAGCTGCAATTGTATGTGCTTATTAATAAAAATATGGTTGTTCGTACAAGAAATTTGAACACTATTGCTTGATTATTCGCGAAGACGAAAATTTGTGAAATACGGTTTACTTAGGGATTTCTCCGTGAAATTAAATTGCATGGAATGTAAAATAAGCAGAAAATGCACGCAGAAAATATGGCCAGAATCGTAGTACCCTGGCCTGCAGGAAAATGAAAGCATTCTTTTTTTTACTCTCAAAAAGGCGGCACGCTATAAGCACAAATTTAGTTTTCGTCGAAGAGTTTCTTATTCCAGGTATTTTCTTTTCATAGTCTTTCACTGAAAAATATCGCAACTATGAAACTGAGTATTTAATATCCGTTTATATTTATGCCGCTTAATAAATTGTTACGTTGGTTTCTAATTTATTCGCTTCTTTGGGTCTAAATTGCGTTATACACAAAAAACCTTCGAACTACGCAGCGCAATTTTTTAACTCATTGCTTTTCCGATTTATTTAAAAAGGTTGAACGAAGGTTCTTGCTGCTACATTTCTTAAAATTTACCACATTACTATTTGAATTTTCCTCGTGACAGTCGTGATCTAAGAGTCCTTTACAAACAGATACGAAATTAAATTCTCCTAAGTCCCGAAAGTGGCGCCGCTCCGTTTGTCGATCGACTTTTGAAAGTGACTGTACACATCTACATGTTACCCTGCAATTCACCTAATTGGTGGGTGGTAGGGGGTGCAATGCACCAAAACCTACCTAAAGGCTTTCTATCGCAGGTTGAAATTTTATATTGTGATCTCGTATTGTCCTCGGAAAGAACGAGCCTAGATAACGCTCCGTCCTACAATCGATCTCACGTATCTTATCGTCACGGTCATTTCTACTTATATCTCAGCCTATTCACAACATATCGTGATCGTTCGGAACGTTAAATTGAACAGTGGTACTTAATAGCTCATCAGGAAGATCATTAACGCATTTGAGCAATAAACGTAATGCGGACAAGTTGAGGCCGTATGACTTGGGAAACTATTTAGAAAACCAATTCGGCAGGCGATGATGACAACATAATTATTTACGTATGACGCACATGCGAAGATCAAAATTATCCCTTCCTCCCTACTTACTTTCTCACATGTATAATACTGCTGGAAATGACATCACGGGAGTTGCATTCCGTGAGCTTCTATTGATAAATCGCCGCTAATGACTGCTGATGTGTAGCTGATATGCATATCTGGTCTATTTTGCCATTTTTGGCTAATGGAGAAGCATAGTTTATCAATTATCACGCCGCGTAAAATCCAGCTTAGGTAAAAGGTCCTACATTATGCAGGTCATTCCAGAATTTCGATTTCCGGACTCGCGTCTAAAATTTCCCGGAAATGGACCGCATTTGCTCCTTCATAGGTTTATGTCGAACTCTTGTTTTGCTGTTTATACAAGGAAATCAGCCCGTTCATTAAGTAATGTTTATTTATATTAATAGAAAATAATATATGTATACACTGATCACGAAATATTTTAATGAAAATCAATAGAAGGAAACTACGAGAGAAACGATGCAGGATGGAATTGTTCCATGGCGTAGAGAAATATAAATAGGAGTCTTAGTAAAGGCCGTCGGAATGACGTAAATGTATAGGTTAGGTATCGGCCGCTAATGCCCGGCGAACCACATGCGGCCCGCTAACCTGTGATGAGGAAGCGCTCCGTGAAATTTAAATCTGACTGCAGTCAAACCCCGATTTAGTGTCCCCATTTGTCCATCACTCACATTGGCGGCAAATCGAGCTATATGCTTGCTCTATGTAATCACGAGATGGAATATAAAGAAGATAAAAGGGCTCAATATGACGTATTAATAAGAAGAGGAAAGAATACCCAATTCCCAAACTCTATATGCGCACGCAATTTGATCATAAGTTGGAAGTTCTGTTCACGACGATGGCTGTATGCGGGGGTGGCTATATATTGTATTTGGCTAATTAAAATCATGTCCAAGAAGTCTTAAAACCAGGAAGTTTAGATTTGATTGACTTAAGATACCGTTAAATGTTATCTCAGCCCGCGAAAGCTCTTAACAACCAGAAATGCGGCTCTGAAAGCTGGAGAGGATGCCCACTCTTGCCTTTCTGGGCCATATGAGGAATAATAGTTTTAAAAACCCAATTCAGATGAGTTCAGAATTACATCCGTAACGTTTGCACCGTTACTAGTCAGGAATCGGAAATCATTTTTACAACGAGTTAGGAATCGGGTTCCTTCGCCGTGAATACCGATGAAAGTTACCTCATTTACACGCCCAAAGTTTCGCTCCCCTTTTTTATACTTCGACGAACTTCCGCGTGCAAAATTTTTGGCGATAGGAATGCTTCCTCGGGGCCTTGCCCCCGGCCCCGTAAGTTTCTCAAAGAGGAATTTTCCAAAAGCGTTTTAAGCTTTGTCGATTTTTATCCCGACGTGCCGCACCTCCAGCGCGAGACTTCTGAAGAAGAAGAAAAAAAAACACACGGCACGTATAAAGTTCGCTCTCGGTAAAATAAACGCCATTCTTCGCTGCTCCCGCGGAAGGGTAAGGAATCAGGTCACGTTTAAATATTAGCGAGCGCAGTGAAACCCCTTGTGGTGCTGGAACCGATCTTGTAAGTCTGCGCGACCCTTTGGATATGTGAGTGAGTGTGCATGGAGGCGCTTCGACGTTTCGTCTCTGGATTGTTGCCAGGATGCTGTGTCAAAAGAGTGGGACTTCATACGTGTATCGTGAGTGATGTGTGTGTGTGTCGCACGGTACTAGCAATAACGGTGCAATGTCACACGGCCGGCTTCTAGTCTAGAGGTAAAAATGATGATGATGATGACGGCAAGTGGGTCCTGAAGGTGGGGAAAGATTTTGCACGCGTTGGGTGGAGTTAAGAAGTGGGGGGAGGGATAGGGAGCGAAGGAGAATGCGAGTGGCAAGGACACTCGCCACTTGAAAACAAAGGAATGTCAATAAGCCGGCGTTCCGTTGTTATATGTTTTTCTTTTAACGGTGGAAATTTTCTCTGGTAAGAAGGGCGAAAAAGGGCTCGCCGTGTCATAGTTTTAAAAAAATCACTTCTTTTCCCCTCGTTATGTAAACCTTACCGGCGAGTCTACTCTAAAGCAGAATTAGCGTTGTCATTATGTACGGCCCACCTTCGGTACGTCTGTTTATTTGTTTGTTACATATTTTCTTTGTGGATGTTTTCTTTTTTCAAACACGTTTTTCCGCGCCCGGGATTTGTAAAATTATCAGCTCGCGAGTGTTTCAGACTTCGCCATGCGCTTCAAAAGTATGTTTCCCTTTGAGAACATGCTGATTTTTTTGGAGGGATACGCCAAACTTCGCGACGATATTTCGGGGAAAGAATTATTAAACGCTCAAAAAGAGAGCAAGTTTTCGAGAGGATGATCGGAAATCTCTGATGAGCACGTATAAATTTACAGGTTTGATCTATTTTCCATCTGAGAGTTGGTGGATAATTATACGCATACACTTTACTGGGCTATTTTTCTAAAATCCTTTCCGTGATGCATAAACTTGCAAAATTATTAGATTTCCGTGGTGATAATTCCGAGTGTGCTTCACAGTTTCGTGCTATGGAAACTTCTTCCTTGGGAAATTTATTAAGTAACATTTGCGAAAAAATTATTTACAGGTCTATTATTTTCTGTGCTGTAAGAAATGGTTAATGAATAAAAGCCATCTTCTCATTATCTCAATGGAAGTAATTCTGGTCGGTTAACATGTAATAAAATATAAAAATATATATAATGTGCTAGATTATAGCTTACGGATTAGCAATTTCATTATTAAAATGTTATATATTGATTTTTACAATCTTTTGACGTTACTTGTGATTTTACAAGCTTGGATGCGATATTTTATCCTCGTAACAAGAATTTTATTGGAAATATCGATTAAAATATAGATTACTGAGTTTCTTACGGTTCTTTATGTAATTATATTACCTTTCGTATTTTCTGATGATATGAGGCGCTCATAAATCAATAATGATATTTTTTATGCGCAGGATAACTTTACAACAGGAAATGTTTCTGCTCAAATTTTTCTTAGTTTTTTCTGTCCTAAAAGCATTTTTTCTCTTAGTGGTTACAACTTTCATTTATTATTAACCTACCTTTTGAGCCAAATGTTAATAATTCGTATCTGATCGATTATAATGCCAGAAAACGTTCCTGGAAAGACATATCGGCATATCCTAAATGCACTAAAGCAAGTGAAATTCCATTTACCACTGAAAAAATCCATTTTTAATACGACAGTGAATGCAGAATCCTGGAGATCAACAATAAGTAGTGAACTATTCATGGCGCATAAAATTTTTTACCGCCGAATATCTTGATATGAGCCTTATCGTCCAAAACCATAGAAAATATTTTGGGCTTTTGAACGTATTAACAAAATATAAATGCCAAATGCAAGCGAATTCGGCGATTGATTTTCTGTTTTGTTTTTGGGACGATATTAATGAAAAATGAATAAAAATTAATTTCGAACATTTTAAATAGTGATTGCGATGAAAAGCGGATTACGCGCCTTTCCCGCGTACCGAGCTCGATTTAAAACAAACTTGGTCGACCGGCAACGAAACGAAAAAGAAAAACGCTTCGATTTACAAATGCGGCTTTGTTCGTAAGCTAGACACGCCTCCAATTGCCCCGATTAAAAAAATTAGACCTATCTCCCCATATAAATCAATCCGTCTATCTAAATTGAACGGCACGAACGGGATGATTTAAAATCGCTCGCCAAACGCTATTCGTCATTTTTAAGAGTCGAGAAAAAGTGACGAATCTCCGTCGTGGCGCATCTGAACTCAGCCCGGCGCAATCAAGAACTTAATTTTCGAACGGAATTCTCATTTGGAAAAATGTTTTTTTTTGCGTCAGATGCTACTCCCAAAAAGAAATGGAAGATCGCGGTTAAACTTGCGCATTATTAATACAATTCAAATTAACACGATTTTAGAATTTATATACAGCTCTCTCCCGGGAGTGGACGGATTTAAATATTGTTTTTTAGAGCGTGACGTGGCGATTTCGATTTTATCCTAAATTGTTTTTTTTTAAAGTCTCGTGGCAAATTCGTTTTATTTTTCGTAATGCTAATGTAACACAAGCGGAATCCATCGAAGTAACATGTTTCTAAAAACACTTTCCCGCGTTACTGAGCCTGCGCACTCCTGGATGAATAATTCATTCGTATTGTACGATTGCTGACACAATTGTTCAGTTAATGGCTCACCTGTATACTACTTTATGTTGAGCACGATTGATTTGCACAATTGATTTTCCATCAATGGAAAAAAGGTAGTATCCGATGTTTTTAAATGCACTGGACTCGACGTGACGAACCGGTTCTGATATATAAGGAACTATAGTTACGAATTTGGTTTCGTTTAGTACAAGATGGGCACCGCTTGGTTCTACCTCAATCTACGCATTAAGCAAAAAAATTATCTATGTTGTTCAAGTTTCGTGTAACTGGGAATCTTTTCAAACTTTCAATCTTTTATTTATATATTGCATAATGGAACGTGCTGCAAAGCGTTAGCTAGGTAAACATGCCTCGTTTTTTTCCTTTCTCTTCCGTTTTACTGGTAAAAAATGTAGTTTATCTTATTCAAGCAAATTGTAAAATTACAAGTTTTCAAGCCACATCATATCTTAGTTATAGGGTTTACAAAAATTACCATTATTAGCATCAAATACTTATACTCTCCTTCTTCATCTACGTCAATATCGCACATTTTCTCGTTATGATAATTAGAAATATCTTGCGATTTAATGCGATAAATATATTCAGGAGCTTCAAGACGCAACGCATGATGAAAAGCGCATAAAAATTCATATTTGACAAAACGGTTCCTCGACGCCATTTCCTTCCGTATCTAGACGGCGGATTTAAGAAAAAAGAAGAATTCATTCGACGAAGTTAATTTTTTTTTTAGAATTTGACTACCAAATCGCATGAGCCAATTTTTCTTCTTTTTCTCCTAGATAGAAACGTTTCCCTTCTCTCGTAGGTGTTTCGTTTAATTTTGTCGTCGCAATTTCCATAAACCTCTTATGCCGGAGTTTTTAATCATTCAACCAAATACAGGCGAGGATATTTTTGACATTCATTTCAAAATGAACCATTGACTTTTTTAACTGCGAGTCCTCTGTCAGCCAATTGACTTCAGAATTATTTTTAGATTAATTTTCTATAAAATATCCTTTGCCACACATTAGTATTCCGTTTCATTTTTGATATTTTTCAAGTTAGAATCACTGACATTTCTAGAGTTAGCTTTTCTTCTTGAAATGTTCTTTCGAGACATTTTGTGACCTTCTACAATGTCGTTTTCATTTTTGTAGCACTAATTACACCCTTTGATTTCTGTTAAAATTATGCAAAACTAGTTATTATGCGATTAAAAGTTAGTTTTTTACATAATTTTTTGCACAAGCTATTTCTTTTGGATGAAACGTTCTCTCACATTAGGTGGATGTAACTTAGCTTTACTAAATAGAAATTTTCTTTCTCAAGGTATTTTTTCCTATCCTTAAAAAGAATAAACCTTTAGTTTGTTGAAGAGTCTTAAAATATTCTTCAATACACATTTGGTATCTGCTGCTCCTGATAATAATTCGCCAACTCTTAATTATTTTAAAAGCAATTTGCGATTGGCTAGATAGACATAGTGGCAATACATTATTCTTAAAAACTGGAGAAGAGAATATGGGCTACGAATAACATTTAGGGAAACATAGGCAACTCTAAACCACGATCTATTTGTCTTAAAAATTGGACTTAATTATTAATTATTGCCGACTTCCTCACTAGTCGCATTGTTTACAATCTTGAGAAGAAACGAAGTTGGTGTCTAAAAACTGCCCTCAACTAAATTTTGTTTTACGAAAAAGATACTCCTAATCGGTTGCACAGAAGGTAAGAAGAAATACTTTTACTGAAGATCGATGATATAAAGACTCCGAAGTTCACACACATCTAACTCGGAAAGAAATTTGGACACGACAGTCCCCTCCCGCGAAAACTCTGCCATCGACGCCGATTAACAAAAGAAGGCCGATCTCTTTTCTCTCCCTTCCGAAGCGAGAAAGAGAGAGAGAGAGCATACACGCGCGCTCTCTCTCTCTCTCTCTCTCTCTCCTAACCGCTCCGCCGTCCATTCCCGGGCACAAGTTATTTATCGCGTTTCCCGTCTATTCTTGCATCTAACAACGCGGCCAAGCGACTAGTGTCTAGAAGGGAAGGCTGCTCCTTCTCCTGCTCCGCCCTTCCCACCTCCCCTTCGTTTCTTCTCCTCCGCCTCCCTCCCTCTCTCATTCCTATTTCGTCCCGTCTTTATCTCTCTCGCATTCCACGGTCCATCCTCCACCGTTCTGCAACGCATTCTTGTTTGCTAACTTCCTTCCTCTCTTCTGAACAGTGCCCTCCTCTGCTGACGTCACGTATCCTTCACTCCCTCCTCGTCACGATAGTCCTTCTATACAGTGTTGCCACTTTTTTTAGCATTTGGGAGCTAGATTTCATCTTATGTGTAGCTAGAAAGTAGTTAGAATATATAATTATATAATTACCAATGATATTCATGGCTGCGTAAGAAAAATAACCAAAAGATATTTCCGTATAATAATAGATGTTTTTGTGTGCATCTCATAACTACACTATTTCTTAAGCTATCATTGTCTTTTATACACCAACAAGAAGATGGAAAACCTTTGTAGTAACCAATTTCAACGGGTAATTAGAAAGACTTCATTTTTTAGTCTTTTTTTCCAACACTACTCCAGTAACCCCCCATAAGAATTGCATGGGAGGTGTCAAGCAGGGCATACTCCAATTTTTAACTCGTAAAACAATGTCGTAATTATCTGCTATCGCAGACTTTTTTGTTGATCTCCTCTGTCCGAATAAATCTTTTGATCTATACATTTCAATGGCTATAATGGGTAAGAGCAAAATATAGATTTCCTATTGTTTTTTCCAAATCATTATATGGTACGAATACGAAAAACAGACGTTATTTATCTTCCAAATTGATTGTGTACATAATGTTACAAAGGGACGCTTTCATATGGTCGTCTATAAGGAATAGATGCGGACAAAGAACATTTTAACAATTAAATCTAACAAAAATGTATATGGGATTACATATTCCCAGCTTAAACAAGATATTTTTGGGTAGTCGCTAGAAATAGCTTGATTTTTTATCAATTCGCTAGATTTTTAAGAAGTCGCTAGGACCTTTCTTAGGAGCTAGTGTAATTGACAAGTAGCTAGATCTAGCTACAAATTCGCTAGATTAGCAACACTTCTTCTATATCTTCCTCTCTGCCTTTACCTCTATCCTATCTCTGTTTCGTATGCCTTCTTTCTCTTTTTTACCAGGTTCCATTCATATGTGTGTGTTATTTATGGATAATCAACCTCTTGGATTATTATAGCCATAACTTCCTCCACACCAAACACAAGGGAGGAGGAAAACCGGTGCCGGCATTAGCCTACTCTTAACGAAAAGCACCAAGGGGGCCAACGGCTTAACGTCCTTTCCGAAGGACAGAACGCCGACTTTTCACGGTCTCCTCAAACCACACGAACAGGGGGCCCCGGGCGACCTTGGAAAAAATCCTACTTTCAGCGTATTCCATTCGTCTTTTGATAGCCCTTTTTCATCTTCTATCTACTTGTATTTCCCCACATATTTTGCGTTATTTCTCTTCTCCTTTCCTCTCTCTTCATACCTCATCTGTTTCTGAACATTTTTCTTCTGTCTCCCTATTCTCCCACTGTTATCCTCCCTGTTTTCTCTCTTTCTATATTGTCCCTTTCCATTTCTCGCTTTTCTCTCTCCTTGTTTTCTGTCTTGTCATACCATCCTTTTCACGCTTTGGCATCTTTCCCTCATTCCTCCACCCCTATTTCCCTGTTTTCCACGCCTCTCCTTCCTCCCCCTTTCACCGCTTTTCTCTCCCCCTACCTCCATTTTTTCACCACCCCTTCTCCCATTCCTACATTACTTCCTCTGTCTCTCATCTCCCTTCGCTTTCTCCCCTTCGTTCACTTCCTATATCCCTCCTTTCTTCCCCTCCATCATCCACTCCTCATCCCTTCACTTCTACTCCCCTCCCTCATTCCTTTCTCTCCCTTATCCTTTCTCTCCCTCATTCCTTTCTCTCCCTTATTCTTTTTCTCTCTTCTCCTTTCTCTCCCTTCTTCTTTCTCTCCCTTCTTCTTTCTCTCCCTTATCCTTTCTCTCCCTTATCCTTTCTCTCCTTTATCCTTTCTCTCCCTTATCCTTTCTCTCCCTTATCCTTTCTCTCCCTCATTCCTTTCTCTCCCTTCTACTTTCTCTCCCTCATCCTCTCTCTCCCTTATCCTTTCTCTCCCTCATCCTTTCCCTCCCTTATTCTTTCCTTCCCTTATCCTTTCTCTCCCTTATTCTTTCCTTCCCTTATCCTTTCTCTCCCTTATTCTTTCCTTCCCTTATCCTTTCTCTCCCTTATTCTTTCCTTCCCTTATCCTTTCTCCCCCTTATCCTTCGTCATCTCCTAAACCCTTCCTCACTGCCTTCCGCGTTACTCACCTCGTTCTCCTAACACTTTCTTCCATTGCTGAAATCTCTTCCTCCCTCTCTCCCATTCCAACACATCATGCGTGAGTTAGTGCAGCGCTCGTGAGATTCCTCGGTTACAGCAAACAAGTTATCCCCACCTACTCCCCACCGCTCTCACACCTATCTCCCGCCCACGACCTCTCTTTCCCTTTCTCTCTCTCTTTTCTCTTCTCTCCCTCCGGTAGGAATCTCGGCTGATTGATAATGAACAGACGCCTCCGCTAAAGGGTTGCGGAGAGAATATTGAAAGTTTTAAATTGTTTGTTGTCCTTTTTATCGAGCTTTTAATATTTTTGTTTGTTGTCCTTTGTCTTGGCCACGCTTTATTATATGGTTCAAGGATGAAAGTTTTCGAGACACCTTAGGTTTTTCGCCCGTGTAGCTTTAGTAATTGGGTGATTGCTTTAGATGGCAGAATTTATCGCGATCTAGGACATCTTGACTTTCCGAAAGCGTTGGAGAGAAGAAACGTTTAGCGCTGGGAAAGTGTTAACGGAATCATGTGTGGAAAATTTGTGAAATCTTTGTATTAGTTGCTGCTATGGACATTGCAGTAATTACTTTGCATTTTCATGCTCCTAAGACTCGTGCAACATACTTCAAATTATAAAATTAAGTGAGACCATTTTTGTTATGAAAATCCACATTTGTGATTGAATTAGAAAGGAAGAATTCCCTCTCCTCTGAGCCCAAGGGGTGACTTGCCATTCCTAAATCTGTAGCTCCTAAAACAAAATCAGCGGATCCTGATGGAAAGGTATTATTTCTCATTTTCTGATTTTATTCTCCAAGTCCCTGCTATATAACGATTTTTCGAAAATTAATTCCGGAGATAAAACTTACCTTTATTACTCAGCAAGTGTGATAAAAATAGAGACGTAAATTAAACAATGGGAGTCTGTATGAAAGCATTCATTATAAAAATGTCTGAACATTCGTGGCGAAGGCAGTATGCAAAGCATCGAAAAACCCTTGTGATATTTTTTAGATAATTTGTGGAGTGAAATCAAAGCAAGATGTAAATTTCTTGATAATAACTATTTAATACTGATGTTTTCGTGGCCTTGAAAAACGTCTCGAATTCAGTTTATAGTGATTGTTGTTGGCTTCTTATCGATAGCATCGTAAAAATGAATAACCAAATTATGATAATAAATCCAAAAATATACGAAGCAACTAGGTAAAATTTCATGGTAATGCGTTCGAAAATTATGCGGGATTTTATACATGGAATGAATAAATGCTGTCCTCCCGCCACATCGGCGTTCTCAACGCACCGCCAAGTTTCTCCTGGACGCTAGACCCGACTTTTAGACCTTACTCATTCGTAGCACATGGGGGCATTTTATTATGGTGGATGCGGCGTCTACCCCCCGTACTCAACCTTCCTCTCTCGGGCAGTTAATCCTCAGACAACCCCCGGGGCAGGCCGCTTAGACGCTCTCTCATTCTTCCCCTGCACATCCCCTCATCCTCGTGTGAGATCCGTTACGTCGAATGGTTCTTATCTTCAACCAAACTCCCCCTTTTCTCGTATGGGCACTGGTCGTTCCCTCTCTCTCTCTCTCTACACCTACCCTTCTCTCTACTTCCCTTCCTCTTCCTACCTCTTTCATCTTTCTACCCCCACTCCCGCTCTCTCTATCTTATGGTCTAAATTTCGCCCGAATAAAGATATCTATCTATCCCTCTTTCTCAAACTTCTCCCTCTCTAACCCCACCCTTTTTCTGAAGTCCACCCACTCTCGCTACCTCCACCCTCATTCTCTACCTCCTTTCTCTCTCTCTCTCTACCTCCACCCTCTCTCTCTCTCATCTTTCTCTTTACCTCCACCCTCTCTCTCTCTAACCTCACCCTTTTTTTGAAGTCCACCCTCTCTCGCTACTCCCACCCTCATTCTCTACCTCCACCCTCTCTCTTTACCTCCACCCTCTCTCTTTACCTCCACCCTCTTTCTCTAACCTCAACCTTTTTCGGAAGTCCACCCTCTCTCGCTACCCCACACTCACTCTCCACCTACCCTAATTCTCTACCTCCACCCTCGTTCTCTACCTCAACCCTCGTTCTCTACCTCCACCCTCATTCTCTACCTACCCTAATTCTCTACCTCCAACCTCATTCTCTACCTCCACCCTCATTCTCTACCTCCACCCTCATTCTCTACCTCCACCCTCATTCTCTACCTCCACCCTCATTCTCTACCTCCATCCTAATTCTCTACCTCCACCCTCATTCTCTACCTCCACCCGCATTCTCTACCTCCACCCTCATTCTCTACCTCCACCCTCATTCTCCACCTACCCTAATTCTCTACCTCCAACCTCATTCTCTACCTCCACCCTCATTCTCTACCTCCACCCTCATTCTCTACCTCCACCCTCATTCTCTACCTCCACCCTCATTCTCTACCTCCATCCTCATTCTCTACCTCCACCCTCATTCTCTACCTCCACCCTCATTCTCTACCTCCACCCTCATTCTCTACCTCCACCCTCATTCTCTACCTCCACCCTCATTCTCTACCTCCACCCTCATTCTCTACCTCCACCCTCATTCTCTACCTCCATCCTAATTCTCTACCTCCAACCTCATTCTCTACCTCCACCCTCATTCTCTACCTCCAACCTCTTTCTCTACCTCCACCCTCATTCTCTACTTCCACCCTCTATCGCTACCTCCACCCTCTCTCGCTTCCTTCACCCTCTCTCGCTACCTCCACCCTCTCTCGCTATCTCCACCCTCTCTCTCTCTAACCTCACCCTTTTTCTCAAATCTATTCTTTCTCGGTACCCCCACCCTCATTCTCTACCCACAACCTCTTTCTCTACCTCCAACCTCATTCTCTACCTCCACCCTCATTCTCTACCTCCACCCTCATTCTCAACCTCCACCCTCATTCTCTACCTCCATCCTCATTCTCTACCTCCACCCTCATTCTCTACCTCCTTTCTCTCTCTCTCTCTACCTCCACCCTCTCTCTCTCTCATCTTTCTCTTTACCTCCACCCTCTCTCTCTCTAACCTCACCCTTTTTTTGAAGTCCACCCTCTCTCGCTACTCCCACCCTCATTCTCTACCTCCACCCTCTCTCTTTACCTCCACCCTCTCTCTTTACCTCCACCCTCTTTCTCTAACCTCAACCTTTTTCGGAAGTCCACCCTCTCTCGCTACCCCACACTCACTCTCCACCTACCCTAATTCTCTACCTCCACCCTCGTTCTCTACCTCAACCCTCGTTCTCTACCTCCACCCTCATTCTCTACCTACCCTAATTCTCTACCTCCAACCTCATTCTCTACCTCCACCCTCATTCTCTACCTCCACCCTCATTCTCTACCTCCACCCTCATTCTCTACCTCCACCCTCATTCTCTACCTCCATCCTAATTCTCTACCTCCACCCTCATTCTCTACCTCCACCCGCATTCTCTACCTCCACCCTCATTCTCTACCTCCACCCTCATTCTCCACCTACCCTAATTCTCTACCTCCAACCTCATTCTCTACCTCCACCCTCATTCTCTACCTCCACCCTCATTCTCTACCTCCACCCTCATTCTCTACCTCCATCCTCATTCTCTACCTCCATCCTCATTCTCTACCTCCACCCTCATTCTCTACCTCCACCCTCATTCTCTACCTCCACCCTCATTCTCTACCTCCACCCTCATTCTCTACCTCCACCCTCATTCTCTACCTCCACCCTCATTCTCTACCGCCACCCTCATTCTCTACCTCCATCCTAATTCTCTACCTCCAACCTCATTCTCTACCTCCACCCTCATTCTCTACCTCCAACCTCTTTCTCTACCTCCACCCTCATTCTCTACTTCCACCCTCTCTCGCTACCTCCACCCTCTCTCGCTTCCTTCACCCTCTCTCGCTACCTCCACCCTCTCTCGCTATCTCCACCCTCTCTCTCTAACCTCACCCTTTTTCTCAAATCTATTCTTTCTCGGTACCCCCACCCTCATTCTCTACCCACAACCTCTTTCTCTACCTCCAACCTCATTCTCTACCTCCACCCTCATTCTCTACCTCCACCCTCATTCTCAACCTCCACCCTCATTCTCTACCTCCATCCTCATTCTCTACCTCCACCCTCATTCTCTACCTCCACCCTCATTCTCTACCTCCACCCTCATTCTCTACCTCCATCCTAATTCTCTACCTCCAACCTCATTCTCTACCTCCACCCTCATTCTCTACCTCCACCCTCATTCTCTACCTCCACCCTCATTCTCTACCTCCACCCTCATTCTCTACCTCCACCCTCATTCTCTACCTCCATCCTAATTCTCTACCTCCAACCTCATTCTCTACCTCCACCCTCATTCTCTACCCCCAACCTCTTTCTCTACCTCCACCCTCATTCTCTACTTCCACCCTCTCTCGCTACCTCCACCCTCTCTCGCTATCTCCACCCTCTCTCTCTCTAACCTCACCCTTTTTCTCAAATCTATTCTTTCTCGGTACCCCCACCCTCATTCTCTACCCACAACCTCTTTCTCTACCTCCACCCTCATTCTCTACCTCCACCCTAATTCTCTACCTCCTCCCTCATTCTCTACCTCCACCCTCATTCTCTACCTCCACCCTCATTCTCTACCTCCATCCTAATTCTCTACCTCCACCCTCATTCTCTACCTCCACCCGCATTCTCTACCTCCACCCTCATTCTCTACCTCCACCCTCATTCTCCACCTACCCTAATTCTCTACCTCCAACCTCATTCTCTACCTCCACCCTCATTCTCTACCTCCACCCTCATTCTCTACCTCCACCCTCATTCTCTACCTCCATCCTCATTCTCTACCTCCACCCTCATTCTCTACCTCCACCCTCATTCTCTACCTCCACCCTCATTCTCTACCTACCCTAATTCTCTACCTCCAACCTCATTCTCTACCTCCACCCTCATTCTCTACCTCCATCCTAATTCTCTACCTCCAACCTCATTCTCTACCTCCACCCTCATTCTCTACCTCCAACCTCTTTCTCTACCTCCACCCTCATTCTCTACCTCCACCCTCATTCTCTACCTCCACCCTCATTCTCTACCTCCACCCTCATTCTCTACCTCCATCCTCATTCTCTACCTCCACCCTCATTCTCTACCTCCACCCTCATTCTCTACCTCCACCCTCATTCTCTACCTCCACCCTCATTCTCTACCTCCACCCTCATTCTCTACCTCCACCCTCATTCTCTACCTCCACCCTCATTCTCTACCTCCATCCTAATTCTCTACCTCCAACCTCATTCTCTACCTCCACCCTCATTCTCTACCTCCAACCTCTTTCTCTACCTTCACCCTCATTCTCTACTTCCACCCTCTCTCGCTACCTCCACCCTCTCTCGCTTCCTTCACCCTCTCTCGCTACCTCCACCCTCTCTCGCTATCTCCACCCTCTCTCTCTCTAACCTCACCCTTTTTCTCAAATCTATTCTTTCTCGGTACCCCCACCCTCATTCTCTACCCACAACCTCTTTCTCTACCTCCACCCTCATTCTCTACCTCCACCCTAATTCTCTACCTCCACCCTCATTCTCTACCTCCACCCTCATTCTCTACCTCCACCCTCATTCTCTACCTCCATCCTAATTCTCTACCTCCACCCTCATTCTCTACCTCCACCCGCATTCTCTACCTCCACCCTCATTCTCTACCTCCACCCTCATTCTCCACCTACCCTAATTCTCTACCTCCAACCTCATTCTCTACCTCCACCCTCATTCTCTACCTCCACCCTCATTCTCTACCTCCACCCTCATTCTCTACCTCCATCCTCATTCTCTACCTCCACCCTCATTCTCTACCTCCACCCTCATTCTCTACCTCCAACCTCTTTCTCTACCTCCACCCTCATTCTCTACTTCCACCCTCTCTCGCTACCTCCACCCTCTCTCGCTTCCTTCACCCTCTCTCGCTACCTCCACCCTCTCTCGCTATCTCCACCCTCTCTCTCTCTAACCTCACCCTTTTTCTCAAATCTATTCTTTCTCGGTACCCCCACCCTCATTCTCTACCCACAACCTCTTTCTCTACCTCCACCCTCATTCTCTACCTCCACCCTAATTCTCTACCTCCACCCTCATTCTCTACCTCCACCCTCATTCTCTACCTCCACCCTCATTCTCTACCTCCATCCTAATTCTCTACCTCCACCCTCATTCTCTACCTCCACCCGCATTCTCTACCTCCACCCTCATTCTCTACCTCCACCCTCATTCTCCACCTACCCTAATTCTCTACCTCCAACCTCATTCTCTACCTCCACCCTCATTCTCTACCTCCACCCTCATTCTCTACCTCCACCCTCATTCCCTACCTCCATCCTCATTCTCTACCTCCACCCTCATTCTCTACCTCCACCCTCATTCTCTACCTCCACCCTCATTCTCTACCTCCACCCTCATTCTCTACCTCCACCCTCATTCTCTACCTACCCTAATTCTCTACCTCCAACCTCATTCTCTACCTCCACCCTCATTCTCTACCTCCATCCTAATTCTCTACCTCCAACCTCATTCTCTACCTCCACCCTCATTCTCTACCTCCAACCTATTTCTCTACCTCCACCCTCATTCTCTACCTCCACCCTCATTCTCTACCTCCACCCTCATTCTCTACCTCCACCCTCATTCTCTACCTCCACCCTCATTCTCTACCTCCACCCTCATTCTCTACCTCCACCCTCATTCTCTACCTCCATCCTAATTCTCTACCTCCAACCTCATTCTCTACCTCCACCCTCATTCTCTACCTCCAACCTCTTTCTCTACCTCCACCCTCATTCTCTACTTCCACCCTCTCTCGCTACCTCCACCCTCTCTCGCTTCCTTCACCCTCTCTCGCTACCTCCACCCTCTCTCGCTATCTCCACCCTCTCTCTCTCTAACCTCGCCCTTTTTCTCAAATTTATTCTTTCTCGGTACCCCCACCCTCATTCTCTACCCACAACCTCTTTCTCTACCTCCACCTACTCTCTACCCACCTCCATCTCTCGACACCTACCTCTGTTTTTCTTCTTCCTGTCTCTCTCTCTTCCCTTCCTGTCTCTCCCCTTCCTTTTTCTCCCTCTCTCTCCTTCCACCTCTCTCCTCCCTCTCAAACTATTTCATCCCTCCTTCCCTCTCCTTTTTCTCTATTCTCCTTTCATCCTCTCTCCCTCGTTTGCTGTTCTCTCCTCCCGCCTTTCTTTTCCTTACTCTGCTCCCTCCCTTTTTCTCCATCTCTTTCTTCCCTCTTCCCTCTCCCTCTTCCTCCTCTCTCTTCCCTATTTCCTCCCACTCTCTCTCTCTTCTTCCTTTCATCTCCATTCATCTCTATCCCTCTTTCCCTTCTATACTCCGTCCGTCCTTTTAACGTCCATCTCCCTGAAACCACTTTCTCTACAAACATTTCCGCCCTAAATCTTCCGCCGTGCCACGCCCACCGGGCCCGTTTCTCGCACGACGTTATCATCTTGCGCTCCATATTCCCTCGCGTGTTTGTTGCTAACTTGCTCCTTAGAAGCTTAATCCCTCTTTGTCCTCGCCGCCATCCCAAAGTTCCTTCCCCATTGTCGCAGACCAGATTATAACTTTTTAAAGGGTTAGTTTCAAGATATTGCTCGGACACATGGCGGTACACAAAGCTGAAAGCGAGTACAGAATACTTTGATGTACATGAATAATTCTCGTCAAAAGCGAGTGCGTGAACTGATATTAAGGTTCATGACCCCCAGATGAGATCGATAGTTGTTTATATATTATATATATATATATATTTCACCTTCTGAATCTACCTTCTCATTTGAGCCTTTCTAATCATTCCGCGTCATCCAACATAAGTGTTTTTTGCACGATAGAAGTCTATACATTCATCTATAGGAGTTCGAATTGCGCTGTTTATCTTTAAAAGTTTTCGGCTTAGTTTTCTTTTAAGAAAATACCTCCCATTGTGCGCCCATCAATTGGTCTTTAGCATGGTCTCAGAGCTTTAAAAAGCATATTGTATTTTAGGTCAAATCGGAGGTTATAAGAAAGGAAGCAAATGCTAATCATAACGTCAGTAAGTAGATTGTTGAGCTCAAGCTCAACTATTATCTCAAGTGTACACTTAATACGCAATCCGTGAGAGGTAGAAGTGATGCAGATGTTAAAATTTAAGCAGATTATTTTTAAATTAATATTTCTTTTTTGGTTGATATTATCCTCCCGTGGTATTAATATTTACCTGTCTAGTAAATTTTATTGAGTTTTGATGCATTAAGATAATTCTGACCTTTAAACATATCTCCACCATTCCTACGAGGAAACCCTTTGCCTCGTTGCACGATGTATTCTAGGGAAGCATTTACTATGCAAAGCAGGGAATGAATGTATTTCAGACAGCAATTTACCAGTTTCATCCTTAGATCTTCGTTAATTTTACTTGTTAAAATAATGTAATTCGATGGTTATATATCCATAGATCGGTGAATATTTGTCAGCTCTTATCTCTTTACTTCCATATTCTCTGTAGTAGTTCGTTTTATAATTTAGTTCTAACCCCTTTAATCCGTTGAATTCGTTCATTTTACGTTCATTTAAAAAAGAAATCTTTGTTCAAGAAGTTCTTTCGATTAATACACTACCACTGTTGGGGAATAAAGGTTTAATAGCTCATGTAGTTCTTGCTTCTCGGAAATCACTCCCTTATTCTGCTTTTTTATATCGCTGTAAATATGCTTTGCAATTTTCAGTGCAAAAATGGCGGTCCCATCCATCTGGCAAATCTTTAATATGGTCATATTTCTGCTGAATGCATTTCTCTCTCTTTGTTGTCATTACATCCAAGCAAAAGATCAAAAAAGTAATACCTAAATAAAAACAAACTGATGTTTCTTTTGATAATAAGTATAAAATATTTTAGACCATATAACTTCAAGTATATAAATAGTGTGGCAGAATTCATGCATTCAAGTATAGATCCAACAATTCCTTTGAGATTTTCATTTATTTATCATATTTCTATTTAATGGTACGACATCCTCTTTTACATACTTTTTTACAGTTTACTCAATGCATGGTGCTTCAAATTCTCAATAATTTGGAACAGTAGTAGAGAAGTCCATGAGTTAAATTAATGAGAAACTGTTTTACCGTTCTTCCCTCGCAGAGGTGGACGTATAGAACTTATTGTTAGATATGGCTAACAAAATTCGCGTTGTAGAAATATTTTTCCACGGAATTTTTAATTTTATAGAACATTATTTCGAATGCGTCTATTATTACCGTTTAAGCCACGAAGTGACTAGACCTTTCGCTTCACCGATTTTGAGGATAAAATATTGAAGGCCAAATGTATAAAAAACTTGCTGGAAGTACCCGGCGTTCTAAGAAACAGAGACAGACAAACAACTTCCCCTCTACAATCCTGCCGAATTTGATTAAAATCAGTGCAATTTTGAAAGGTCCAGTCCGTCATCTTGGTTCAAATGCCTTCCCATTGTACCCAAACAGACAAAAACGTCCTCCTTGATCTCAGGAACCATCTTGCAAATTTTGATTACGATATCTTAAGAGGTGTCCAAATGCGTAGTGAACAGACAAACAGACGGACAACTTTCCAAAATAAATATTAGATGATATCCTTTTATTCGTTTAAAAATCAAATGAACGTCGTAAATTCTGAGATAGTGGAAGTTTGCCCCGATTTACAAAGACGATGTGTTTTTCTATACTGCTTCAGTGCTAGTGATTTTATGTAGACCGAAATCAGGAATGTACGTTGCGTATCGCGATTATAACACAAGTGGCGCAATTAGTACCTACCCAACGCCGTGACCTTTGTTCAAAAACTGCTTTTATTGTTGCAGTGAAGGCACTTTGAACGAACTTCTCATCTTCATATAGAATTTTTAACCGTCTCCAAAAAAATCATAGTAATTATCGTCCACACAAAATCCTTCTTTAACGATGTTGTGAAAAATACGTTGATTTTTATATTTTTACGTGAAAGAACTTTCAAACAAGTTCATCGATCGGTTTAAATTATTAATTTTTCCAAAGCGCTTAAGATTTTTTAATTGATTGATTCAATATGACTAAAATATAAAGCACGTATATTATTTTGCTATTTCCGGTGCATTTCTCTTTATGTATGTACAATCGTTTGCGCGGTCGTATGAACGCACTACCTATTATCAGTCGCCATTTAACAGTCATTCTTGCATCGTGATGATAGCGTAAGCAGGCCCACGGAATTGTATTTTTGTCCAAGTGAGGGGTTGTCGGGGAGGGCTGAAACAAACTCGCTGTGTAATTAGTTCTAATAGTAGAAGTTCGAGTGAATTTACGAATTTAGAATCGACAAATTCATCATTTTTATCAAATTCCCAGGTTCGATATTATTCGTTACATAACGGAAATAGCGAAAGTGACAAGGCACAACTCTCAAAAACAGTCGAGATATATGCGTTTCACCATCACCACCACCACAAACACGCTCACCACCACCAGGCTCATCACCTCCACCATTAATGGCTTAGTATAATGTCTACCCCTTCCTAAGGACTGCATAACCTTACAGAGGTGGGAGGGTTTGTGTACTCTTACGAACCAAAGAGCTATGCCGGCGGGAGAGAATTCTCCTGGTAGGACCATCCAAGCCGGAAAGGTCTGAGGGGAAGAGTCAGACTAAGAAGCAGTCTTGGGGGTTTTACATCCCCCTGTGCAAGGGCAGCAGCTTGCACAGTACCTCTATAGGTGGTGATCATGTGGATCTGAACAGCTACAGATGGGTAATCACTCTGTGAAACTGCGATGAGGAAAGCAAGGGGAAACTACCTCATTATATTTCCCATGATAGGCTGAAAAGCTGAAAATACCTCTATGGATCTTTCTGGGGTAAAATATTCCGGAGGTAAAATAGTCCCCCAATCGGATCTCCGGGTGGGGACTACCCTAGGGGATGCACAGAGGAAATGTAAGATTAATAAGAAAGCAAGTAGTGAGAAATTAAAAATAGGCACATGGAATGTTAGGACTATGAATTCAGGGGGTAAACTAGAGAACTTAAAAAGGGAAATGAGAAGGAATAATGTAGGTATAGTAGGTCTTAGTGAAGTTCGGTGGGAAGGAGAAGGCGAGATAAATTCAGACGAATTTAAGATTATTTACTCGGGAGGGGAGAAAAAGGAAAGGGGAGTGGGGATTATAATGAGAAAAGAGATAGCTGAAAGAATTAGTAAGGTAGTGACAGTTAATGACAGATTAATTGCCGTAAAACTCCAGATGGAGCCAGTGGATATGCTTATAATTCAAGCGTATATGCCAACAACTAATGCTGGCGACGACGAAGTGGATGAAATCTATGAACAGATTATGGAGATATTGGAGGATGAGGGAAAAGGAAGGATCACCACCATAGTAATGGGAGATTGGAACAGTGTAGTCGGAGAGGGACAGGAAGATAACATAGTGGGAAAATATGGACTAGGGAAGAGAAATGAAAGAGGGGATAAACTTGTGGAATTCTGCCATAGAAATAGATTAATTGTAACTAATACATGGTTTAAGCATCACCAGCGAAGACTTTACACATGGAGAAGCCCAGGAGACCAGAGACAATACCAGATAGATTACATACTAGTCAATGAAAGATTTAGAAATAGCATTAAAAATGTGAAAACACTACCAGGGGCAGATATCGATTCTGACCACAACCTTTTGGTGGCAAATATACAATGTAGACTGAAGAGCGTTAGGAGAAACATAAGAGTTAACAAGAAATGGAACTTAGAGGAACTCCTTAAAAACAAGGAGGCTATCATGACTAAGCTGGAGGAAAGGTTGGGGGATAGAGCTGAAGAAAATAGGAAGAATGTAGATGAGGAGTGGAGATACATCCATAGCAACATTAAAGATGTAATGGAAAAGAAGGTAGGAAAGATAACGGGTGAAAGAAACAAAAAACCCTGGATCACAGCAGCCATGCTGCAAAAAATGGAAGAGCGGAGAAAGTGGAAGAACATAAACACTGAAGAAGGCCAAAGAAAGTACAAGGAGTTAAATAATGCTTTAAGAAGGGAAACAGATAAAGCAAGAGAACAGTGGATAAATGAAAAATGCGAGGAGATTGTCGAGTGTGAAAGAATTTGTAGAACAGACCTCATGTATAGCAAAGCAAGGGAACTATTCAAGAAAAAACCAAGAAAGATAGGACGTAAAGGAATCATGAACAAAAGTGGTAAAATAGTATCGGAGCCAGACAATGTAAAGAATGTCTGGAAAGAATACATTGAGGTTCTGTATGACAAAGAAGGAAAGCCAAGAAATATTGAATTAAATGAAGAAGAGGATGTGGAAGAAGATCAGCTAGGACCAAGTATTCTCGAGTCTGAAGTTAAAAGAGCAATTGATGACATGAAAAGAAGGAAGGCTGTTGGGAGTGATGATATACCCGTGGACGTTCTCAAGGTTTTGGGGTCTAAAGCAGTTAAGCAACTCACAAAATTTTTTAACCAAGTATATGATACTGGCATATGGCCTGAAGATTTTTTAGATGTTGTGATGGTACCACTGGAGAAAAAGAACAATGCAAAATGTTGTAAGGATTACAGAACTATTAGTTTAATTTCTCATACAGCTAAAGTTCTAACCAGAATAATAACCAAAAGAATTGAATGTAAAATAGAAAAGGAGCTGCAAGATAATCAGTTTGGTTTTAGAAGAGGAAGGGGGACTAGAGATGCTATAGGATGTATGAGGATGATGATAGAAAGAGCGCTAGAAGTCAATAAAGGTATGTATTTTTGTTTTGTAGATTGGGAGAAATCTTTTGACCGAGTGAAATGGGATAAAATGCTGGGTATTTTAAACAAAATAGGAATAGATTGGAAAGATAAAAGACTGCTTAAAAACCTTTACTTTGATCAAAAGTTTAGAGTTAGGGTTGAAGGAGAAGAAACAGAAAGTAATTCAATAGGGAGGGGAGTGAGGCAGGGTTGCCCTATTTCACCAGCGATATTTAATATTTATGCAGAAACAATAACAGAAGAAGCGTTGATGAAAGAGAAAGGATTTAAGATAGGAGGTGAAAGTATTACCACCATTAAATATGCAGATGATCAAGGATTAATAGCAGAAGACGAGAAAGAGCTTCAGAGGATGACAGACAGACTAGTGGAGGTTGGCCAACAATATGGAATGAAGATCAATGCTGAAAAAACGAAAGTCATGGTGGTTTCAAAGGAACATAAAGAATTAAATATAATGGTAAATGGCCAAAAATTGGAACAAGTAAGTAGTTTCAAATATCTCGGCAGTATTTTAGCACAGGTTGGAAGTAGTACACAGGACATCAGAAGTAGGATTGCAATGGCAAAAGCAGCATTTAACGAGAAGAAGGAGCTTCTCACAAGCAAGAAAATAAATTTAGAAACAAGGAAGAAATTAGCAAAATGCTACATATGGAGCATAGCTCTTTATGGTGCAGAGACGTGGACGGTAAGGAGAAAGGAGGAAAAATATTTAGAAAGTTTTGAGATGTGGGTATGGAGAAGAATGATGAAAGTGAAATGGACAGAGAGGAAGAGAAACGAAGAAGTATTAGAAATGGTGGGAGAAGAAAGGATGCTAATAAAAACAATCAGGAAAAGAAAAGCAAATTGGATAGGGCACATATTGAGAAGACAGTGTTTACAAAGGACGATCTTAGAAGGAAAAATTAGTGGAAGAAGAGGAAGAGGGAGAAAGAGAATAGGAATATTAGATAATATAAAGCAGGGATATAATACTTATAGAGGTATAAAAGAGGCTTCTAGGGAGAGAGAGAAATGGAGGCAGCGATTCAGTTAAAACCTGTCTTCGGACAGAAGCATGATGATGATGATAATGTCTACAAACTGAAAAACCAGTAGTGATGCCAAGGAAATTTCGAATTTTTGTTTAACCGATTAATTTCCTAATCAATTGTTTATTAATAATACAATCTATTATTACTTAAGACGTACCTTACTCGAATAGTTGTAATATAATCTGTTTGTTCACGTAATACCTTCTTCGTAAATTACCCATTTCTTTTCCCTTAAAAAGTGTTGTGTATATCTAAATAAAATAGACGTATTTACGTTCATTTCTTTGTCGTAGATAATCCATTTCCTTTCATTTTCCAAATTTTGCGTGCGTACGAAAAAATTAAGCTATCTAGTAGTACCCATAAAAACCTTTGCGAAATGACTCATAAATCTGTATGTTTAACCGAGCAGTCACTCACAGTTCGCAGATTGATATATGATGCAATTTACTACGACTCGTCTGTGAAAATGTGGTTCGCTTGATAACGAAGTGAAACAAAATTATGATGGCTGCAACAACAATTTTACTCGATGAATTATAAAAATGATATACCGCACTACAATATTGTGCATTCCGTAAACCAAACCGACTTCTTACGTCGGCGTTCAACGTGAATTATACGGAGAATGCCATCAAGTAGCGAGTAATGGAAGAACAGGCTCTGCAAAAAATGTTTTTTTTTTACTTTTATTAAACGCATATATGTCGACTGTTTTTGAGAGTTGTTCCTTGTCACTTTCGCTATTTCCGTTATGTAACGAATAATATCGAACCTGGGAATTTGATAAAAATGATGAATTTGTCGATTCTAAATTCGTAAATTCACTCGAACTTCTACTATTAGAACTAATTACACAGCGAGTTTGTTTCAGCCCTCCCCCAACAACCCCTCACTTGGACAAAAATACAATTCCATGGACTGCTTGCGCTATCATCACGTTGCAAGAATGACTGTTAAATAATAATGGCGAAATATAATAGTACGTTCAAACGACCGCGCAAGACGCGGAATACTCTTTATTAACTCCGGTCGATACGCAAGAATACGTCGTATTTTATACATTAAGAACCCTGAAGGATGAGGTGACGTCACGACAGGAATACATATTTACCGACTAACATAACATTCACGTAGATAGGAAGTTGAAATTTAATCTACCGCGAAAGCGACGACGCTCAAATTGTTGGAATACTTTTGGAAATGAGTGTACATTTTTACAACCTACTCCGTCATTAAAGTGTTATTAGCGCCATTTGAAGTTGAAATCATGGGCCAGAATTTTCTCTGATAAATAAATATACTTGCAAATAACATTTAAAAAAATAAAAGTTTTCTAAAACATTAATTTTTAGCATCACCTTACTCAAAAATTAAATTCTGAAGCATTTTTACTTTTCCTTCTATTTATGCCAAAGTTAGTTATACCACCATATCTTCATAGCTAACTTTTTCTTAGAATAAAAATGTCGCATTATACCAATAATAATTGATCAATCATTTGGAAAACTGCTATATTTTTATTTAACCCTAGAAAGACCAAGGTATTTTCTGTAACGTCCTTGACCAAGGGAGGGTCAATAATTGTCCACAAAGAAAAATTAACTTTTTTATTTGTTTTAATTCTGCAGGTTAGTGATAATAAAACATTACAACTTGTAACAACGTGTAAAACCGTATTATAACTTTAAAACAGTTCCATTTTCTATATAAACGAAAAAAATACTGAAATTTTGAGTTAAAAAACGCTCTTTTAATATTAAAAGAAAAAAATCCCATTACAATACTCCGATCCTGCTATGTCGCACTTTTCACATGCATATGTTTTTGTGCTGTGCTTCCCACATACATATTTGCTGCATTTCGTTCATGTTATGGTGTTTTTGCTAATTTATTTATATTTTCTCTCTTTGATGTAGCTGCGAAAGTGCAAACATCACCACATAACTGATGTAAATTTCAGATGTTTTTATGAAAAGGGTAAATGGATTAGTGCTCATTAAGAGACAATAACAATTTTTCCTAATTTTCCGATTTGTAAAAATATAATAAAGCCATAAATAAAAAGTGATTGACATTTTTAAACCCTCCCTTGGTCCATATAAAGTTATTGCCGATAATAATCACTGAAGGCATTTAATTTTCATTGTATGATTCGAATCAACTGGAGAAGAATTTAATGAAGAGCTGTCATTGTATCCCAGTAAACTTAACTGAATATTTACCCTCTCTTATAATCTTAAATTAATGCAATATCATCTCTTGTGCATTCTATCTCATTAAAAAAACAATAAAAATATTCTCCCCCATCTCTGGTGTTTTTATTGTTCTGAGTAATTGCGGTGGTATTAAGTTAGAATTAAGGTTGACTGGTTTCACTAATATTTCAGTTATTTTTTAAGCTGTAAGTTAAAAAGCAATAACGTAATTTTCTTGAAATTTTACATGAAGCACACATTTATTCAATAAATTTCGATGTTAAATATATACGCGATGAATATCTCGTTGTAGTAACAAATTATAAGGACAACTCTAGGAAAGATAATTGGTTTATATTTGACCGCCGCGGTTATTGAGTTACTTTTAGCCTGTAAGCTTTTGTAGCTGTGTGTACGTGCGTTAAAAAAGTGCCCAGTTATAACTTCAGTCAGACCTCGATTTAGAGCCACCGTTTTTCCGTCACTGACATAGGCGTAAAAGCGGGGATGACGGTAAATCGAGGTGTATGTTAGCTCTATGTATTCAGAAGATGGAAGTTTTGTTCACAGCGATTCATGGGCGGTATGAGGGAAGTAGCACTATAGGGCGCACTAAATCGGGGTTACACATACAAACAATTGCATGTACATAAAAACACCTATATATACTCTCTCTCGGTCGCTGAAGAAGGGCTTAAGCCCGAAAAGCTTCCGTTATTCTGTTTTTACGTGTGTTACTTCGACACTCCTAACAGATCGCCAACTTGGTGAGCGTCCACTGGAATCCCTCCGACACCTTGTTGCTACCGTCATTACCACATTTCCTTTTCCTCATGATTATATATATATATATATATATATATATATATATAATATTTATATTGATTGACACGCATACGTACATAAATACCAATAAACATTTATACATAGGAATACATAGTTACAAGCATAAATACAACATTTGCGCATAATGTGTGATCAAAGCGGAATCATCTTGCTCGTGTGCCGCCACACCCTCCCCTACGTCCCTATTTCTCCCCCTTCCCTGCCCCCGCCCGTGTTTTACGCGAGAGCGCAATCGCATAAATTGCGCAATACGAGCCGCGTTGAGGAGATACATAAAAGGGAGCGGTCGGATATGTCTGTCCCCCTTCGTTTTTTTTCCCTTTATTTTTCGCATGCGGATGTGTTATTTTTTATTTTTTGCTGCGGGATTTCTCCTACGGTTTATCACGCATGCGTAATGCTACGCTGCGCCACGGGAAACTGGCTCCTTCATTTTGTTTTATTTTTTTAATCCGTTCCTCGATAACTCATAAACAGACGCTTCTTTCGTCGATGCAATAAAGAACCTCGTTTCATTCGAGGAATAATTTTTTTAAGTAAATTATAAGAAATTCGCATTTAGGACTGCTTATCGGTCAAGGGTTTACCATTGTCCGTTTTTTAGAGCATTATTTGGGGAAAAAATCCCGCGTTTATGTTTTATTTTTTTCGCACATTCCTTGCATCCAAATTTCCAGTTCCAGTGATTGACGAGAATAAGCATAAAAGATTTTTCCGTGCTCATCCTTTTCAATTGAAGAGAACGGTTTGTGTTTATATTTTCTTTTCTTCGCAAAGTAATAGTAAGTAATAACATGAATATTTGCTGGTGAGAAACTGATGCCTAAATTAGAATAGAGAGTAAATATTTTAAGTTATTTGTTCGATGATCGAAATGGCGCGATTGGAGGTATGTCTGACTTACGCGGTGGCAATAATGCACAACTTGCCGAAAAAGTATTAAAAAATTACACTATTCAATTTGCAATCATTTATTATGCCCTGCGTGGTTTTCTGTCTTCATTATAGACTCAAGACGTAGAATATAGGTAAGAGATAAAAACCTTATGGAAATTAATCTCTACTAGATGCCTGTTTCATTTCTATATTACTTTATTTACAAAATTTATTTATGTACGATATTATTTATAACAGCTGGCCCTTGCTTAGGGCCTGCTATTATTTAGATTTTAAAAAGTTTTTGTTTTTAACTCGTGAATATCCTGCATATGGTACGATTCCTTCGGCGTTGTTTGATGATTTTTTATTTGTGCAAAACGATGCTATACTCGAATGTAATATTTTAGATAGGAAATTATGTTATAAACGATATTATTGGTAAAATTCATTTACTGAAACAAAAGCAACAAATTATTTAATATTTAGTCCTCCATGTATAACGCGTTATATATTAGGTGTATCCTTCAATGCATATGATTTATATGTAATATATAGTGATGTTTGAATTGTACTAATAATCATTAGAATTCTTGGCTTTAAATTTCAATTTCAAAATAATAACAAAAGGAATTGACATGGAAAGGTGTTATTGCAACAGAATAAAAGTAGCATCTAGCAAACAGTGGCAGCTATGTAAACAAAGCGTCGTTCCACCTCGTATAATAATATAGTCCTAAAACAACACATCTAAAAGAAGAAATAAAGTTAATAGTTATCCTTTTCCCATCCCTTCCCTTTCGTTACCTATGCCCAGGCATATTAGCCTCTCTCCTGCTCCCCTTCTTTCTTCCTTTGTTCTCCCTTTCACTCTCTCCTCTCTCCCACCTATCTTCTCCCTTTCTATTTCTCCTTTTAATCCTCTTCTCTCTTCTTCTTAATTCTTCCTTTTAACATATCTATCACCCGCACTATCCATCCGCCAGTAGGAAATTTTTAAAAAATTGTGTGTTATTATTATAACGCTCAAAGAAACGGGGAACTTGCATCGAAACCGGGATCGTACTTACCGTTAGTGTAGTCAGTAAAAAACGCACAAATTTAAATTTATTCTTTCGTTTCACGATGGAATTTAACAAAGTCGCTGATTCATTTGTTGCTGTCATTGCTCAGGTTTATTTAACCAATCACATCACGATAGGATAATTATTAATCGGAGGATTAAGCTGCGGTCAGAGTTATGATTTTAATACAAACTGCTTCACGAAATAACTGGATTTAAAACGATCTGAAGGGATTCTCCATGCTACCAGTTTTAAATTTTAAATTTAGTGATGTTGATAATTTTTGAGTAATAAATAATTTAAAGGTAGTTATCAGTTGGATAAAAATTTCAAAATTCGTTTGTTTTTCGTCCAAGTCTTGTCGAATATTTAGTTATATCAAGCATAATATACGACTTAAATTTCAGTGTGTTGGATTGTATTTTCTGTTCTTATTTAAAAATATCCCGAATTAAATTTTCTCTGTAAGTGATTTTAATATTTGTGTCGTTCGTTCGTTCCATCGATTTTTTTAATCCAACGAATCCGCTCGATTAAAAACAGCGAACGCATAAAATATTTTTTTTTGTGGATATGAATTTTTTCCCGTATTTTTACATTCCGCGCTGTTTGTTTCGAGTTATCGTAGAATCGGAAGCAAGTAGGTGATAGTAATTGTCAGCGAAAACAAAATCGAATCGCGGGATGATCAAGTTTTACAGAAATAAAAATCTCGGATTTTTTCAGGAATTTCATTATGGATCGGACGGTCGATGTAGACATGCAAGGGATGGTTGATTTTTTTTTCTCGAAACGGAATTTTTCCAGAGATTTCAATTTTTCAGACGTCCGGCGGAATAAAAGAGGAATTCAATCACGGACCGCGGTGTCTTCGGGGAATCCGCGAACCGCAAATCCCGTCCGAGATGGTTTCCGTTAAAAGGTAATCCCCATTAAAATTGGACAAAGTGATGTCGAAGAGCGGATGCAACTGCCTGCGTCAAGTAAACTGTTTAATCTTTCTGCTCCTGGCGGAGGTCGCTTTTAATGTGTTCGATGAACATTCTTCGGGAATTTTTAGTCATTTGGCTAAACATCTGCATATGACCTACTAAAGTTGTAGATCATCGAGTTGCTTAGTTAATCAGTAAACCCTGAAAATCTCTGAGTATAATGATATATCATTAAAATGCGGTCGTGATTCGCGCAACTTCTCAACCAGTGGGACGCGAGGGTCGTATAGGTGGGACACGAAGTTGAGAGAATAATTATTATAAATGTTTTTCTACAAAATTATCGCAATATTTAATGCCCTTAAAAATCTCTGTTGATGATTATAATATAATACTAAAAAGCAATATAACGTCAAAATTGACTTTTTGGACATGGGTTTGATTTCGTTTTTTAATATGGTGGTACCCGAGTTTTTTTTTATAAAATGGATGATGGAACGCAAGATGCAGAGCAGCAGTTTTTCGTTGTTTCCCTTAAAATCCATTCCAACAGTTCACAAACCCGTATGTTTTTAATTATTTTTTAAAATGAAATAACATAGGCCTGGAGGGGTCCTCGAAGAATACCTATTTGTTCCGACAAATTCTTTTCACTCGGATTTTTAAAACTGACTATGGCAAGCATTTTTTTCCCCTTCATTAAATTCGGTTAATCGGACACAAACAACCGGTTAGCGAATAGTAATACAATTCAAAAAAATAGCCGATTAACTTCGTTCGGTAAAAACCGGTTTGAAAGCCTTAGTCGCGAGGTCCTGTTGATGGTCAGTTTAGGGACGCGTCTAAAAAAGGTTGTTTACCGTTGATGTACAAGGTTGAGAACCGCTTGCGTAGCGTGAACTTTTTACATCGTTTCCGATTCGCGCACTTTCCAAGGTTCTTTTTTATCGTTTTGAATGGCTGAGATGTCCATAGCGTTGTCCATTCCGGGGGAGAGAGAAATGTGAAGTGTCCCTCTTACCATAAAAATTATAAAACTTAACTTCTCCAGATCTCGTGCGATGTGAAAAATGCGACGGAATCCTCGATACATCCTCTCGGATTCGAGTTCAAAGAAATTATGCTGTTGCCTTTAAAATGTGTTTCGCACACAACTCGCCCTGATCCCACCTATGCATTTGGCTCTGGTATATTACTTTTGAGACGGTCGGGCGTATAATTGAAGTTTGTTTTTCCTTTATTTTCGGATTAAAATTGAATTCATTATAGAGATATATTTCTCCTCCGCGTCATACTGCAAACTCCATACGCGCGCAGTTTTTAATTTTTCCTCAGCTGCTTCGTATTTCAATTCGTAAAAGATATTCAGTATTTTTAGAGAAGTGTGAGTGAGAAAGAGAGAGAAGTTATGCTGGTGTATTAAAAAGAATTCTGGGAAAAATAATTCTACCATCTCATCTTCAGCGGTTAATTTTTAGTATGCCAGACGCTCTACACTCGACAGGTTTAACTCCAATGCAGAAACGGTATTTTTCGTCTTATAAGAAATTATTATAATCGATAGCATGAGCTAATGAATCGCTCAAATTCTTCATGACAACACAGGTTACCGGTATTATAAGATACAATCCATGTATAACATATGCATGCTCGATTTTCGTCCCATATCATCAAAAGTATAAAACGATTTTATCTGGGCGTTTCATCTAAAGTCTTTCAATCACGTGACGTTTCATCCAATGACGTTTCACCCACGTGATTTTTCACCCTATGACGCTTCCCCCACGTTACGTTTCACCAATGACGTTTACCGTACGTGACGTTTCACCAAAAACCATTTCAACCTAATAAAATTGAAATAAAACAAATTTCGTCCTGTAAAACAACTAAATAAAAATGTACATATTTTAAACTACTTCGTTGAGCTTTCATTTTAACTTTCATCTATCCTAATTTAACGCTCCTTCTCCGTTATATGGCATTTATCATAACGTATTAAACAAGCATAGAAATAATACATTTTGGATTTAATAAATATGCTAAAATTGAAATACTATAAAGATATGCAAAAATGAAATCAAGTCAACAAATCTTCATCATCTTGATTCCAGAAACTGCATTTGAATATAAATAACATTCTAACAACAGAATGGGTGAAAGGTCGCGGTGGAGGCAACTTCTGGTGGGTTAAATGACCAGTTGGAGAAAGGCCTATGGATGAAACGTAATTGGGTTACATGTCTCGTGGGTGAAACGTCATGGAACCAAAAAGATAATTAAATCAACTCATCAACCTTGTTACATACGCTGTTGATTTCCGTGACTAGACACTTAAAAAATTCTGATACACACGGGATCATATAAAAAAATCAAGTTTTTGAAAATTAAAACGACAGGAACAAATTCGATCGAATGCACCATGAAGTGAATCGGTACAACGCTTTGAGTCAGATGAAATAGCACGACGTAAACATTTACACTCGGCTTGGCCCGATTAATCTCTTCCGCCGAACCGGACATCTTTCTTGTCAATCCGTATAGCTGGCGGAAAAGCGAGATGCGTGACAATCTTGCCAGAATTAAAAAAATGACTCGTGCTCACCCAGTCGGTCGTGCTGGCGTAGTGCGCTCTTCCGCCACCGCCGCGCCGTCTGGCGCCAAGACAAGAGCGAAGCGGGTCCCGTGATCGGTCCGGTTGAAAACCATTCCGTTTCCTCCATCCCGTTCCACCAGACGTCCCTATTCGCGTTCGCTGTTTAATGAGGCAATAGGCTTAAGTAATCGGGGGGAAACTCAAGTTTGGCGAAGGGGGTTGGGGGACGCAATGCTCGGTGGAGGTGGAGATGGAAGAAGAAGAAGAATGGGCAAACCCACACTGCGTGTCTATTTCCGAAGTATGGTCGGGGGGAGTGAGGGAACAGGGTCTCCCACCCTCTCCCACCTACCGCCCACCTTCCTTCCTTACTGCTCCCCTTCTTTTTCCAGCATACTCTTTCTCTCTCCCTTTTCTCTCCTCCTATCCCCCATCCCATCATTTTGCCTCGCGGCACAGAGATTCCCGCCCAGAACAGCTGAATGGCGTGAGGCGTAACTGTTTTCCATACCGCATCTGGTGGCTACGTCATTGGACTTTTTTGTTTGCCTGTGAACGCTTGCCATGAATGCGTATATACATATTCACGTACAATTTATATAAACACACATACCTACCTACATACAAGTATAGTAACTAGTCAACAGATTAATCATCATTCGAGTAAAACTGCATTCCCGGAATAAATGGAAGGTTGCATCCACAACTTAAAAGTGAGAGCTTTGGGAAAACGTAAGCGTAACGTCTTAATAGTAGCGACCTAATAATCGACAGCTATTTCATGAATCTAGGAAGCATCACAGATTGTCATTGACGGATTTAAATGGGGGTCGCACATGGCGCGTGCCAGGGGCCCCGTGAAGTATGGTGCCCCATGACGTATGACAGTGCCTCTCAACTTGAGTTACGCGGAACCATATGGTTCCGCGAAAGTTTGGGGTTCTATGAAGATCCGCGAAAATGGGGGAAAAGGCGAAATTTCCCTCCCGCTCAGTTACCCTAAATCTTGAATTTCTCCCTCACACTGCAGTGGCGGATTTAAGGGGGCACTTGGTGCACGCCAGGGGCCCTTTGAAGTAAGGGTATCCGAAAAAATGTTCGTGTATATAATTTTAGAAATATTAAATGTCTCAACTTAAAAACCAGTGGAACCCCTCTACGATTCCATAGAAAAACGATCGTTAAAAGGTGTCACAAAATAAGGTAGCCGTTAGGAGCGGTTTCACTGTATATTAAGTTTGCAAGGTCCTCGTCTACTTAGCGCCCGGGGCCTCCAAATGTTTAGCGCCAGAGGCCCTAGGAGGGGTAAATCCGCCACTGCAGATTGTTAGTTCAGAAACGTTCGCCACAAACGAAAACGCAAACTGAGACGCATCTACGTCATCTGTTAAACATACGACTGCAACTAATGAAAGATTTTTTTGATTTGTGTTCCTAAGGTGTATCTTCTGAATTTCTGTATATTTTTTTCAATCAGGAATATTATATTAGAATTTTTTCAACTTAGTCATGTTCCCCGGGTTTATTGTTGATGACATTGGTATTATCCCCATCTCCAAATACTTTTTAACGACAGGAACCTACCGAATGTGTTTATGCAGGCAAACACTAACTCTTGCGCGCACTCATAAACGCATGTGCACTTAATACACACACCACATATCGTAGCTCTTTCTTATATACGCGGTAAACACTTTTCCTTCTTGTCATATAAAATTTTAATTCATGATAGTTATCAAGATCGCTGGAAGCAAATTGACAAACAACCTCTCTCGAATAGCCGCCAAATGTTAGGAAAAACCAGATGATACCAAGCAGCCTTCGTCAGTGGTGATTCAACGATAGTGGACTGTTAAATGCCTCTCCAATAGCCATAAAAAAGCTAAAAGGCATTGAAAAGCACATGTCCGTTTCGCCAGCAACATACTTAGTGATACCCCGATTACTATTATTACTAAGAATTTTTTCTCCTCTGGATGAACGGGGTACCACAATTGATGTCGGCCGCTTACGTATCTGGGTTTTCTAATTTTTTGGCCATTGGAGTGACTTAGTTTGTCAATTGAAATGTCTGCTTTCATGCTCTTCTCTCGCCTTCTCGGAAAGGAAAGCAAATGGAATATAAACGGTGATTAAAAATGATCATTCCAGTTTAAAAATATTATAAAATATAACAATGACGCAGGAAAAGGCATTCTACATTGCTAACAAAAATTAAAAATGTTTTTTCCAGCAATCAAAGTTCACTACCCTGCATACATCTTTCCTGCCATACATCTAGTAGCATAGCATGCTGAACAACTCCTACGGCCTCAGGTATCCTTTCCTTCAAATTATCCAGAGTTGTTGGTATTGGTAGCACCTCAACTTCATTTTTGACGTAGCCGTGGAGCGACCCACTAAGCAATTTTAGGCGACCCACCGCCAGAGTTTCATTGTTATCGAAACTTATTTTTATTTTGATTTACATACCAAATATTATTTATATCTAGCAAAATCTGTTAACATATCCTCCACATCAGATCCAACGGTCGAGCAATTGCTCATTCAGAAATGTTGTAACCTCGTTGTTAAGGAAACGGTAACTATCAATAGCTTGAACAAAACATCTTGAGTTTTTCTTTGCAAGCGTAGCTTGCTTTTTCCTGTAACTTGGTTGTTGTTTTTCGTGATACTTTTCTAAAATCGAAAAGATCACTTGTAATTACCACCTGATACCTGAATTTGTACATATGTTAGATGATACCGACCTCTCTGCTCTCTGCCTTTATCTTACCACTCCTTTTAATACTTCTGATACGTCCGCCTCTCTCCTCCTGCTCTAGGGTGACCAGACGTCCCGGAAATTTCGGGACTGTCCCGGATTTTGATTTACGTCCCGTTGTTCCAATAAAGTTCTTCGTGACACCCATTTGTCCCGGATTTTTTGTTTCTGCCTTACAAAATCTCCTCGCCACAAAAAATTTCATAAATGTGTTTATTCGGAAGCACATTATATTGGAAAATACAAATATTGCTTATTAAATCTTGTTACGATCGGTGGTATTCCTAATTTTCGGCATTGAAATTCAAGAGCAGACCACAGAGGTGAAGAAATTGTGTGGCTTTTGGTTTTTGTTTCAGGCACATATTGCACATGTAGAGAGACTGTTTCGAAAATAAATTTTGTATGGTCCGACGAACGAAACAACCTTGATGTTAAAACAATCGATATCATTATGCTATGCGTGTTTAAAGTAAATACGACTTTTCAAGAATTTTCCGATGATTAATAATAATAAAAATTTGAATGAGACAGGCATAGTCTAAAAAATTAACGAAAAATTATATAAATTTATATAAAATGAAATAGAAGTCATATAGTGTTATTTCATCTTCTATGCTATATATATATTTAACTTTATTATTTGTCCTTAATGTCATTGTTACCTTTAAATCGTGATATATTGTTGTAAGATTTTTTACATATTCATTTAATTGAAATTATTTGTTGATCCACTGAAAAAATTGTGCTCTGTATTTGCGAAGCTATTAATTTAAGTGCATATAATTAAAAAGATATGAAAATTCAGGTTGTCCCGGATTTTTCCCGATTATGTCCCGAATTTTCCTGTTCAGATCGTGTTATGTCCCGGTTTTCCTTCCTCAGAATCTGGTCACCCTATCCTACTCCCGTATCTCTATTCCCCTCCTCCCCTTTCCTATCCCATCTATAGCTTAGCGTTCATTTTCGAAAAATAGGCCGAGCGCGTGGGTCCGTGCCATTTTTTCCCACCTGTTTTTTTCGGAGGTCGGACGGTGGAGTTGATGATCCCGTGATATTTAGAGGGCGAGCGCTCGCGTAGCCGCACGCTATCGCTCCTGGGCGTTGAGACGGTAGGAGGATACTTCTCTCTTCTTGGAGCGAGCTTAAGAGAAAACATTTTAAGGGGAGGTTCGATTGCGAAGGCAGAGGAGTTTATGCCTCTTGAGCGTCAAAATACTGCGATCAGTCGATTCGCTCGGAGATTTCCTCTTGGAGGTTGCTGAGGTAAACTCCCTTGTTTCCAAATTCGAGGAATCCGTTTTCCTCCTCGACGTCGCCATAGGTATTCTGCCCGTAGGTATCTGGAATGAAAATTTGGAGAAGCGTTGCGTAGGTAAATTACAAGTTTATAGCAAGTAATTTTCCGTTGATAAATTAAATATAAGTTTGCCCTTTCTTTCGTAAATATTTCGTTAAGTAACTCACTGCGTATAAAATATAAACTGCAACATAAAAACTACGTTTCTCCAATAGCCATAAATGTTTTTAGGAATTCAGATACACATTTCGGCTTAGAAGCAGCCGTCATCAGTGGCAATCTATAGTGGAATCCAAAATAGATTGTCAATTTCCGTAATGATATAAATAGAAATTAGAATGTTATTTACGTTCCTAATCATGAATTTGCATAACCGCGATCTGAATTGAATGTGATATTTGATATTAAATTTAATTTTTTCTTCGTTTCATTCAATTATATCGTTTCCCAAATTTTTAATATGGATTCAAATGCATTTATTGTACCATTCTAAATTACATGTCACAGAAAACTATCATAAATGTCACATTGTTATCATTATAGGTAGTTCGTCCCTTATCAGGCCCGTTGTTATTATAGGTTAAACCTGGTTCTCCACATACTCATCTTTCCGCAATCTTCTTTATTTCATGATAGATCTCTTTACTCCAGCACTAATCTAGAATCATGATCCTTTTCCATCCTCGTTCTTTTTCCTTCCAATTTTCCTTCTAGCACGTCTTTAAATCATGCTCTCCCTCCGCAGATAATTTCCGATCCATTTCGCCTTTCTCATGGTGAGTGCAATCATTCCCTTTTCTTACGATCTTCTTAGTACGTTCTCATTTATCATCCTATCTGTCCATTTAATCTTCAGTATTCTTCTCCATGCCCACGTTCCGAAGATTTCCAAGTCTCTCATACCGTTTTCCATTGGTGTCCATGTTTCTGCTCCATGCATAGATTTCTGTCATTTTCTTCCTTCCTCGTTCATTTTCCTCGTTATTAGACGCTTCTCTCTACTGAAGACGATTTTTTTCTTTATTCTGGTCCTTATTTCTGTTTCATATGACGGGAATTAAATCTCTGGGCGGGTTTACGCCGGGCACTTTTTACACGAAAATTGTGTCCGACGCATCAATAGGTTTATGTAAACGGCCTAAAGAGTGTCTCTCAGGTTACATTCTCTAGTGAGGCGACAATTCTCGATATTTCCATATTGCCAGACGTGATTTTTATATTTTTAAGTCTATTTATCATTTTTATTCCTTCGCTTTATGTGTTCTAACGTTGATTTAATTATGTTCAGCGAAAAATATACATTTACAGCCGAGTTCCGATTTAGCTTTCCCGAATTAAATGGACGTTTTATGTGTCCCTTCCAAAAACCATATATATAATGCGATATTTTTCCCGATTTAGTGTTTTCGATTTGACGTTTTACCCGGATTTATTGGATGAAATTCTGGTACCTATACAAAATCCGTTCCTCGATTTTCTGATCACGGAAATTTTTTTCCTGTCGTGTAGTGTGAATTTCGCGTAAGAAACTTGGATTTGTAGGTAGAGTGCGAGGTGATATATTTCTTTTTAACCATATACCATCACCAGTGATTAGCAGAGTATAGTGTATGATAAAGAAATAGCATTTCATGACTTTATAAAATGTGATGCCGCTGTTATGACTTCAGCAGTGCAGAGAGCGAGGAATAGGTTGAGGAAGAGCTGACTATTTGTTGCAACTCGAAGTCTAACACACAAATTAAATTGAAAAAATTTTATTTTTTCATTACATATTTGGCCGCAAATACTTCATAACCAAATTAGTAATTATTAGTAAAAGAAATATCTAATTTCTTAATTTGATATAAAAATATCCATATTTTCATTTTATAGAGAATAAACCACTGTAATATGTGGTATTTAGGTATATTTGTTTGATTTGGTAAATTTAAAATATGTCAGTTATTTTTTATTCCAATTTTAACCAATCACCATTTCATAATTTATTCGATTTAACGTATGATAAGCTTGTCTCCCAGACAAACGTTAAATCGGGATTCTAATGTAGTAATTTTCTTTTTGAAATATCTAAAAGATCAATAAGCAATTCATTGTGATATAGTTTAATGATTGGTAAGATCGAACACCGTCTTTTATTGTGGTGTGACGTAAAACGGAGGGACTATTTGGAGCCTCACTTCCATGGTATCAGTCCCTGTTTTGCGACTTAGTTTGAACGAAGGTCGAACTTCTTAATTTAGCCTTTTAAAGGTGTTGGCCGCGAGCTTCCTAATTAATAAAACCCTTCGTATTTAAAGACAAAAGCTACGTGTAAGAAATAAAATTGGTGAAAGGGACCCACTTATATAATTAACCTATCGTAATTAGCCTTGATAAAACTTTTAAGCAATATCTTTCGTGTCTTCTTGCGCCTTTGGCTCGTTCGCAAGTAGACCATGGAACGCAAATGGAACTTGGACTTGGGAAACTTGTCATTCTTGAAAACTCAGGCTCTAATCACTTTATTTAAGGATACATAACCAAAACAAAAACGTGTACATATTGAGAATTACTTGTGTGGTATAATTTAGTTTGATTTCTTAGCGATTATGCTGGGGTTTGAGATACTGCTTTAAAATTATACGGATATAAAATTATGAGAACTTTTGCCAGAAATTTAGTCTGATTTAATTTTAATGAATTTTCTGTATTTTCATTGAGATTTGATATGTTCCTTGAAACTCAGTCTTATGTCTGGTATTTATTTTTTTGCAAAACTGAAAGTTTAGTACTTGAGGAAGTTCATCCTCTACAGCAGTGGTCGGCAACCTATGACCCGCGGGTCAATGCGTGACCCGCCATCACGATTTGGGTGACCCAAAAATGTAAACATGTTCAGAAAGGTTTACGATTTAAAAATAACATAATAATCCAATTGCTAAATATCGCTTATATAAACATCCAGATTCGATTTTTCTTTTCATTCAAATTGACCCATCGCATTTCTCCAAAACCTTGAATTGACCCGGCATCAAAAATGGTTGCCGGCCACAGGGCGTGATCCAAAAGTTTTCGATCTGATTGTTTGTGGACTTTGTTGTAATAATACGCGGTTGGTGGCACTGGATAAACTGTCAGTGACTCCTTTTTACCGATATTTTATGAAGTCACAACTTTTTGTATACGGTTCGGCAAGGATTCTATTTTGATGGGTACTGTGTTAAGGTATTTTTATTTCACACCTGCGATTCTATAGATCATCGATTCGGGAACTTATGCATCACACCTCGTATAATTAAATAACTCCTATACGTGCTCACATTAAGTATTTATACAGAAAGTATTTCTATTATTTCATTAAAATTTATGATTATCGAGTTAATAAAATCTTTTGACTGATTCCAGAAAATAATAAAACATTTCTTGCCTTTTGTAACAGCAATTATGACTAAAATTTACTGTGTAAATTCACTTAAAGTATAAAACAATAAGTACAAAATTGAATAATACTTATTGCCAACATTTTATAGGCCAAATGTTGCATATTCTGTCTATTAATTGGTTTCTATTATTCCTAAATAAATAGCAGAGAATTTCTTGCTTTTCGAGCTTATTTATGAAGGAAACTTTTTTTCCTCTGGCAAGTAAATAGCGTCGCAATTGACAATCCTGTGAAAATGTTGAAATGCTTTTGGTAGCAAAGATTCGCACGGCATTTTAGGAATTTATGAGCTCACGGCGGTTGAAGATGGAACTTGTTTGCCTTACCCGACACCTCGTTAGATTTTGAACGTTACACGGTGAACGAGCAAGCTCTAGAGGTAACAGCCATACCTTTTCTCTATGAATTCTCCGAACAAATAAACTCGCTTATAGTTTGTGTACCACTCTTCAAGTATCGTGATAGTGATGTTGAGTTTTAAAGCTGCTGTACATAGAATAAATATATAAAAAAAATTTTTAAGCGAAACATTTTCATTCTTCATCCAAAATTCTTTTTGTTTCATTTTTCTCTGAAAACTAAAGATGTGTCTTCGTTGATTTTATTTCGGACGTATGAAAAATCTGAAGTAGATACATACAGCTGTTTGATTTACAAAATTTTTCTTAATTTTTCAGATAATTGTTTCAACGACAGTTTGCATTAAAATGAAAAAAAAATAATTTAATTTAAACTTGGACGAATGGGCTCAGATGAAGGCTTGTATTAAGAGTTGTTGTTTGCTCATGTATCCATAGCATAGGTCCATCTCAAGTAGGAATTATCGGACACCATCGTATATTCAGCGCTTTTAACCCATTAATGCCCAGACAGAAGTCTTTGTTATTATTTTTTAATCATTTATTTACAAGATACTCCGTAATCAGTTAGAACAATAGTATTGTGAAAACGTATTAGCATAAAAAATTGCGTTCGAGAATCTTTGGGCGTTTAGGCTTCAATAATAATAACGAAAAACCTTGATTCTTTTTTGTAGAGTCAAATGTTTTTTGTGTGGAAATCTTCAAATCAGTATCTAGGTAGAGCAGGAGTAGATCACCTTTTCTTCACGGCGAGCCTCTTTTGACGCTGTGAATGCTTTAGAGGGCCGTATTGAAAGTCACGAGAGCTTCGACGGGTCAAATGTGCGTTTAAATCCGAAGTTAACTGGAACTTCTGTGGTCTTATAATAGGGAACATCAATTCTAATTAGTTGCGTTTAGAGTTAAAACTTCACCAGAAAAGCCTTTGAGACGATAATTTTACTGAAAAAATACAAAATTTTCTGTTAAATTTTACCGATCAATTTTTTGTCATAGCTTCGCGGGCCGTAAGTAGCCGAGCCCTGATTTAGCACTTTCCTCACAAAACGCAGTTTACGACTTGCAGTGACGGCAACGGCGCCACTTTTCCCCCTCATAATTTATTATAACGTAATTTTAACAGCACTTGACCTGGGACACCGTTTTTCTACGGCCGTCCTAATTATGTTGCACTATCAAACTTTTCCTCGTCCTTGCTATCATCAACATCTTGAAATGATTTTATCAAGAAGAGAACAAGTATTGATCTGAATTCATACTGGGTTACTTGGTCATCATTTGATAGTTTGAACATTTTCCATGCATTCATCACTAAAGAGTCTGTAATATTTTTTTTGTTGCGTTATTTTCGCCAACCTTTCTTCCCTCGTTTCATTGGTAATTTCCCTTTTCGTATTCGGAATTTATATTAAGACAATTTCAATGTTTAATTATTTTTATACTTAAATAGAAAATGACATTTTTGTTTCTTTGCATAATATAAGCATGGAAACGTAATGTATGTTGATTCAAAATTAAATAACTACTATAATAAACAAAACATAATTAAAGATTTTCGGTTTTGACATTTTTTAATTTAAGTAGTCCTGATATTATTTTTTATTTTTACTTTCATTGATATACATTGATATTTTGGATTTGAAAACATTTATATATGTACACACACACACACACACACACACTATTATATTGCCCACCAAAATGTAGGGTTCAAATTATTAAATAAGCGGCGACATACATTGCACGAACTTTCTCACGTATTACGTAGATATATACGTAGTTGAGCGTATTTTTAATGCCACTGGACGATATATAGTACTTTTTGGGGCATATGGCTTAGTTAGCCTTATTTGTGACATCAGGCTGTGCGATTGGATGGATTTAAACAAAATATTTATAGCCATTTTTGAATCAATCGAATTTTGTTTCAAAATATCCAAGAATAAAGTACCCTTAATTTTTGTGTAATATCGTTCATCTCTTCAGAGTGTCTATTATGAATGATATTATCCACAAGGATGAGATATAATTCGATTTAGTTTAACAGTATAGGTTATCGTAAGAGTTTTAGTGGATCGCGGCGAAGGCGTGACGTCATAGTGCTTAGGTTAAGTAGCTTAGCGTACATTGTAATGTCACTGGACGCCATATAGTGATTTTTTGAGGCATATGGCTTACGCAGTATTATTTGCGACATCAGTCTCAACAATTACATTGATTTTAATAAAATTCCTTAGACCAATGTTTGAGTGGATCAAATATTTTAAAAAATCGCCAAGAATAAACTATCCTTTATTTTTGTGCAATATAACTTATATAAAAAAATTGTCTCCAAAAGATGATATATTGTATAAATATGAGATATCGTTCGAATTTACGTAAGCGCTTGGGCTCTAGAACCGCGAGCAGACGGACAGACAGACGGCATAGCGAAAAGCACTTTTGTGGACTCAGGGGCACCTAAAACGTGTATTTCCATCAAAATCTCGAAGTCGAATTTTTTCATGACTATTATCCTTTCTTAATATAGGTACTACTTTAAATTTTTAACTAAATTTATTTATTTATGTAGAATTTCATTTTTATAAAATGTCTTACTATACAACATTACTGTTAAATTATCGCCTTGAACATCTTTTTCTAGAATTTTTACCTTCATTTTTTTTAGATAATGATAATAAATTATTTTTGCTATTGCCATTCATATAGATTTTATTTCTCGCATCAGTAGGTTGTCGAGATAAACTAATTTTAAGGTAGTAGAGGGGAAGGCATTTATCCTTAGGACAACAATATGATGTGTAGTTTTGACAATTACACTGTCGCCAAGGTGGTTTCGTGAAAATGGCTATTATTCCCCAAATTATGTATGTGATTTAAACGTTTAATATGAGCGATTTCAAGTTTTAAGCGGAAAAAATTAATAGAATAATAAACTTGATTAATTTTTCTTTAAAATAATTTAAATCATAGATTAGATTTTTTGTTTTAAAAGAATAAAAGCCTGCACCTCGAAAAGTCTATTTTACGTGTTACCTTATGAGAAGTAGATATACTCCCCTAGAGTCGAACCCGGGTCGGTGTTCCGAATATTTATTCGCCAAACGCTTTTAATATGTGAATCAAGCATTCCTGCCAAATTTAGATATTCTGTATCGATTTTTTAGTGTGAGACCAACCAGCCAACACTTTTATTCTAGATAGATATATTTATGAGACACAGTTAATAAAAAAGAGTATAAAAAGAGTCCATCACCATTTCTTTCGTCTTATTCTATAATTAGCCACCCCATTGTCATGAAGGTCTACCCCTCCCATTTTTTGTTATATTAGTGAAGAACAATAGGCTGCTCAATTGGAACTGCTTTACGTTCCCTGCGACTATTTCATTTTCCTTTCACAATTAAATCTACCGTCCCGACGTTAGTAGCGATTGTGACCGCTGAGTTGTCGTTCCAACGCTCAATGAACATTGCTTTGTCTTTGCCAAAAGCAAAGTCGTAAAATCCTCTCTCACAAGACATTGCCAGCTCGGTGGGGGAAGTGGGAAGTAACTCGTGAAAATATTCCGAATAAATCACATGATTTCTTTGAGTTAGCAAATCAAGACCCACTGACTTCGTAGGCCAACGTGCCTCCGCTAATCCACATAGGTAATAAATACGTACTGTACATACTGTTTATTAAGTTGACATATTTAATACCATTAACGTGCAGGAGAAATTTTCCGCGGGGAGTGCCGATGGCGTAGCGGCTAGGACGCTGCCTGCCACCTGCTGCTCGAAAGGGCAGCGGGTATGAATCCTGCGAGTATGAATCCTGCGAGTAGGATCTTTTCTAAGGTCGCCCGGCCCCCTGTTTGTGTGGTTTGAGGAGACCGCGCAAAGTCAGCGTTCCGTCCCTCGAAAGGGGCATTAAGCCGTTAGCCCGCTTTGTGCTCCTCCTAAAGAGTAGGCTAATACCGGCGCCAGGTTTCCCTCCTTTGTGATCGTGTTCGGTGTGGAAGGAGCTATGGCTATAATAATCCAAGAGGTTGATTAGCCAAAAATACACGCACACATTTTCCACATTTTTGTTGTTTTTGTATCAATGAGAGTTCCTCCCGGTCAGGAAAGAGTTTAATGATACCAGATACATACGTAGCATATCAGAAAGTTTGCGCAATTTTTATGATATTATTATAGTGAAGAACTTACATTTTTACTAAAGTCGATTCATTGTACACACTCCAAATGCATTTTGAAGCTTGCAATTCGGGGTATATTTATGCGTAAAACTCTGTGATAGTTTTGTCCAAATAAATAAATTGTAATTTTTTTACCGAATACATGCTTAGGTTTGCCCTATCCGAAAAAGAGGAGCAACTGTTAGCTTTCAGCACCTTCATTTTTTCGCTTTTTTAAAGGCTTCATTTTATCGTCGGAGCGAGTAAATGTATAGTCAACCGTTCGGTGTCATTCTTTGTTTTTTTAATCCATCCGTATAGAAAAATGCACGCGTACCACCAGTTCTCGATTTTTGCCTAGGCATTTACGCAAAATGTATATCGTGCCGGTTGCGTCAAAGCGAGATTTTAACAGCTTCCGCGGCCCATTCGCCTCGTGTGCGCTGGTTGCTCCTGCCACGTAAGCCTCTCTGCCCCTCCTTCTTCGTCCTTCCCTAAAACCCTTGCAACGTTGTTTGCTTTTTCTCTACTCGTGAGTCTGGAATGATTTATGTCGATGATGGTCTCTACGGAAACCGTCTCTTCAGGTTAAGCACTTCCTCTTAACCTCTCTCTCTCGTCTGCTCCTCCAATCCCCGTCATTTCTTCTTTCTCCTTCAATTTCTCCTTCAGTGTTCAACGACCATTTATCCCGATACCGCGCGTGGCTCTCTCGATCCGCTCACGTGGCGTTTAGTGCCTCTAAAAGCACCTGACGCTCCCTCCATATACTCCCCACCTCCGACGTTTCCGTTCGCTTCCCTTACGGCTCCACGCTTTCGATCCCTTTACTTCTCGTTTTCTTTCTATAAAAACTCGCTTTTCGGAGGGATTTCCTTGAGGGGGAAAAATGCGTCCGAAAACGGGTGCGTGCTCGTCAAGATTTTTTTGCATGTTTTGTATGGACACACGTTGTGCGTGAAATATCGATTTCCGTTTAAATAATTCCTTAAGGTATTTCTATTTTTTTGGCAGATAGAGAAGCTGTTAACTGCATTCATTTGATCCTCTGACACCCATGTTTTAATCGCCATAGCCTTAGCTAAAAGATCATATATTTTCTGAATGGCATTTTAGATTTAAATCGAAAAGGTTCATTATTTTCATTACTTCGTTAAATTTAATATATTTAGAAAAAATTCACAGATTTTGTAGCGCGTTTTCACTCTGCCTGTCCATCTGTGGACAATCAACCTTTTTCTTCTTCGAAATTCTTTTTGAATTTAATAGTTCTTATCAATCTATGAATTTTTCATCAATTGGATTCCCTACGAAGCTCATAGATTTTCCTCTTAGTGACTCCATAATCGGAAAAATCAAACTTTCCAAATGGTATTTTATGTAAATTACTTGTGTTATTTGGAAATTTCTTTTTGAATTAAACAGCTCTTATTAATCAATGAATTTTCCACTGATTGGGCTGTCCACGTAGTACATAAATTGTCTGCTACTTGGCTTCAAATTCGGAAAATTCAAAACTTTAAAATGATATTGTTGACAAACTTCTGATGGAGGAAACACATTAGGACAAAACTCCAGCGAAAATAAATCATTAAGATGTCACACACAGAGACTATATGCCACAAGAAGTCTGCTCTATCGAGGAAAATCATTTATCACAGTTATTTCCAGTCGATCCTAGACCTTTTCTTGTTTTATTCGTCCATCCGACGTACATTCCAGTTTCTAGATAAGACAAGTTTCTTAAATTTGTTTGGTTTTTTAAATGTATTCAGTGGTATATGCAGATAACCAAAGCCATCCTTTAAATTGTACTTTTCTAAATTCATTTTTTTACTCATTTATTTCCCTCTTATTGTTTCATTATATTTATTTTATATCCTTTCACTACTTTATTGTCTCTCTCTCTTTCTTATTTATTTTAACCGCTCTGGCTTTTTGCTAATCCTCTCCTCTCCATAACGCCTTGCATTAAAATCGTAAATTTCTTGTGCTGGTTATTTTCCAGCGTTCTTTCAATGCCGTCGTCTTTTTTGTCTGCTCCTTTCCTTCATCCGCGTTCTCTCTCTCTCTCCTCCATATTCCCTTGTCACCGCTTTTGCCTGCAGTTTCATTTTGCAACTCCTCTAAATTCTACGGAGCGACCTCTTTCCCCCCGTTTTCCATCTCCGAAATGGCTCTTTTTTTCTGCGCTCCTCGCTACTGCACACATTACTCTTCAATGTTTGTGCTTGAGTAAAGGTTAAAGCCGTGTTGTTTTAAAGGGTGCGTTTGAAAAAATGTGAATGTAGGTTCGAAATGACACTGCCATTACCCAGACACACTATCGTCCTCGTAATGGACCCTTCTTAACTTTCGGTTCGCTGTGTTTTCGCTACTTTGTCCTGCTTTCGTGTGACTCCACTCTTATGACCCGAGCCTTATTCATCCTCCCCTTCCCAATTTATTCTCATCCAACTTTCTCTACATTTATCCCTCTCATCCAACCTGTCCTCATCCAGTATTATTATCCAAACTGGCCTCCTCAAATCTTCTCATACAACATTGTTATCCGACTTTTCATCCAACCTGTCCTATCCAATATTCTCATTGAAACTAGCTTCCTCAAAACTTTTCATCCAACCTGTGCATCTAAAACCGTCCTCTAACTTGTCGTCATTCACTATTCTCCTTCACCTTTAACGTTCTCCTCATTCAACCTACTCCCCATCCTTCAACGTACATTTAATCCTCCTCCTTCACGCTAATTTTTAAATCTCACCCCGGTTCCGAGCCCTTTCTCTTCCCATCCCTTAGCAATTGCTTAATCTTCGCGCCTACATCCTTCGTTCAAATTCCTTTCCAATCATCCATTTCTTCTTCCAATTATCGCCCACAACTTTTTCCTTCCCCTAAATATAAGTTCTACCATCCCCTACCCTTCCTATCCATAATTTTCTTTTCTTACTTCCTTCCTCCCGGTCTGCATTTCTCCACCTTTCAGAGCATAGCATTTTCTTCCACGTCTTCCTTTTCGTTCGTTCCCTTCAAACTTCCTCTAGCATCTTTCAAACTCTCCACACCTTACTCTCCTCTGCCGTCCCGTATTTCTTTCTCTCTCTATCCCTACTTAAAACCGCCGCACACCTATTTTAACGCGAATTCTCGCAAGCGGTCGGGTCCTTTTTCCCTCCCACCCGTTCCCCAAAAGGGGTCGCTCTAAACGAGGCCCGAAAAACTCGGGAGCTTTTATATTTCAGCCACCATCTCTCCTCCTCCAGATCCCTTGCGGTCGGATGAATAAAAGGGACTCTTTAACTTCGGGTGGAAAATACGGTAAGAAACGGCTGGAGAAGGGAAGAGGACGGTGGAACAACAAAAAACGGTGCAAAAATTGCGCTGAGGAACAAGACGAAACACGGAAGATTTAGCGAGGGAAAAATAACAAAGAAAGAGCGCGGCCCTCGGACAAGAGGGAAAGAAGCAAGAGAGAAGGGAAGGGGGGTTCCGAGTGCATTTCAATTGTGAACATTTTTTTAGGGTAGGTCCTGCTTTCTCTCTTTCTCTTTTTTCGGTCTCTCCTAAAAATTGTTGACATGGATTTCTGCAAAGCAGATCCAAAAATAATTCTTTTCGAAGACCAAGCTCCTTTTCTATTTTTGGGCAAGTTTTTATATTTGTTTTTGGTCAAAGGCCTCGTTTGGTACACACGTAAAATCTTGAGGAGAACAATAAAAAAGGAAAACCTTCCCGCTCGTTTTCTTATTCGCTTATTTCGTGTGTGGACTTTTTTTACGCCCCCACTGGACTACTCTTTTATTAATTCTCCTTTTTTCGACAGCAAAACATAGCGTCCCTCCCAACAGCAAGTTTCTCTTTCATTACCTTGCCCGGGCAATGTACTTTTAAAGGCAAATGTTTACCCGGTTCTTTCCCTTTGTTTTTTCTCTCTCCTTCCTTTACGACGCAGGGACGAACGACTAAGGAGCCCCCCCGCGGGCGGAAAGTTAATTCCACTTAATTATGGCCGCATTTTTTTGGCCGAAAGCTAATTTATAATTTTGTGCAGCTCTCGTTACAAGGGACGAAATTAATCGTTTGGCTGATATTTTCTGCCGCTTAGCAAGCGACGCTTGCGGCCTCGGTGGTCTCTCTTCAGAGCAATTAGAACGAAAATTCCGGAAGAAGTGTGTGGGTCCTGAAAAAAGTCGTGAATGCGTGTCGGGTTCGAAATAAAACGGAAGAAATTTCATTTGGACTCTGGGCTGCGTGAGCAGAAGGGTGGTTTGTAAGTGTCCGAATGTCACGGATTTCGAGTCCTGTCGCGGTCGTGATCGCGTGTGCTCTTCTTCGTTATCATCGGCGCAATCGTCAAGCGACGTCGTTGGATGCAGATTATCACCCGATGAAAACGCAAATAATATATATATATATTAATAGCGTAAAAAATGATGTTTTTAAAGCGAAGGTAACAGCCACATTAACTGGTGATGCATCAAATTAAACGTCTCTACCTGCAGATTTTCAGGAAAATTATAAAATTGAAATCAGTCATACCGTTGGCGAGATTTTGAGGTTTTTCGTGACCGGCTAAGCTCTGATCGACGTAGTTGTAGTGGTTGATGTTAAGGTGGCGCTCCTAGCGGACATTAGTAGAAGGAAATGTACCTTGCAGTCGCTGAGCTTCATGGTAATGTGATAGAAGGCTAACTACAAAGACAATATTTAATCTAACCAAACAGTTGATTTATCGACTGGCAACTACTAGTTTAAATGAATATTTGAGACATAAAACCAAGAAGATATATCTCGTGCTTGGGATCGAATAGGTGTCGCGTCTCGTTTTACTCGAACAATTTTCACGGTCAAGGCTGCTGAAGCCGTCGTTATGGATGTTGTATTTTCAGTTATGATTTATATTTGTATAAAATATCTCGTATATGTATACTATATAGCTGCTTTTTAATTATGATATGTCATATATCATAGGTCATATATCATATATACTAATGTTTAGGCACTTACAGATGAGCCAGAGACTCGAAATGTTTTAAGTGGGTAGGACTATGGGCATAACCGACTAGAAAAATCAAAAATCTCAAATAAGCTAAATAATACGGCCGCTAAAAATTCGAAACATTTTAAGCCAACGTTTTATGTTTATTTATTTCTGAATGTGCTACGAAGCTGACATTTTTTGTGAAGGTAGAATTCGTAAAATGACCGAACAGGGATTATTAAACTTCCGATATTTTAATTTATTCGACTTAAAAATTCTTCACGTTCAAACAAATAGATAAATCATTAGGTACTAGAGGACGAGCTATATAGCTGAAATGTTCCGCTATAGAGGTGACCTATCATTTCATCACATTGTTGAGTGTTTCATTTAGGACCAAAAAAGCTATTCTAAAAAAATATCATTTGGATCCGTTTTATGCATATCTGTACCATTAAGTAAGTTACACTGGCGTGAAGATTATGCGACGTCACACCATAAAGTCGTTCACATCTTTCCGTGTCATAGCCTCTAATGACACCGGGGAAATTTTGGCGATACGTCTCCATTTTCCATTAAAGGCTCTTATCAACTCGGATATGAAGGTCCTCATGATTTGGAACATGCTAAGAGATTGCTATCTAAATTCGCAATCGGTTTCACGTTAAGAGACACGGTTCTTTTGTCCTCCATTCGGCTTTCATCACGTCGAACTGCGGAGGCCATAATGGAAGTAATTGAGCGGCGCTTTTGAAGTTGAGCAATCCGCGTGCATCGAGAGATGCCCGTGGCGCTTTTAATCACATTTTTCATCGTTAGAAGGTCGCCGTAATTGGGTGAACGCGTTAAAAATCGCGTTTTGCGCATGTAAATCTCTTAAAAAATATCCGTCGAAACGGTCGGTGTGCTCAATAAAAAACCCTCGTCAAGTGTTCGTTTGGGTTCAATTTGATTGATGACCGAAATTGCTCGTTGAAGTTCATTAATTTTGAACGACTTAATTTCCTTCCGCGTCTACGTGTTCGTTTGTTTTAGATTTTCTCCATTAACGAGTTCAACTAATAACTTCGCCTGGGGGTTTGTCTTTTTTATTCTGAAATCTGCTCCGATTAATTTCGTATTCATGTCTGTAATTGTGACATATTTATCGCATGCGAGTGCCTGCACTTGGGTCAACGTTGAAATCGTTTTTTTCGCGTTTCAATATTTACTTGACAGTGCGATGGTGGACTGTATCTTCTATTCTTACCATTTTCTCATAAAAGCATTTTAATTTCCAAGAAAATTGCAAATGGGATTTAATGAAATGCCGTCTGTCATTGATCAATATTCATTTTATCTTTTTATTTTTATTACGAGAATAGCTCAAGTTAATTGGTCTTGGCCAAAGAAACGAGTGTCACGTTTTGAACGATAGCGGAATATTGATGTAACTCATAAAAGGGAGAAGATCAGAAAAGAGGTAGTTTTAGGTATAGGAAGCGGGATAGAGTTCTAAATAGTTGAAGATATGACACGAAAAGTTGGCTATGAATAGGCTTTATTGAGAGCATTAAAGCGGAACCTGCCGAGTTGCAGACATTGTAATTACTTAGGATTTTAAGGTAGTTGATGTTGATTTTTAGCCAACATTCCAGAATGAAAATAGGTTAATAGTTTCTTCGGTGTCTCTGCCTGTCTCCCCCTCCCCCCCTTATTAACCAATTTTCATGAAACTTGGTGGAAATCTCTTGCTACTGGGGCCAAGCACTCGAGGATAGTTTTTTGCGATGATTGAAAGTCCCGGGTTCGATTCCTGGAACTATCCTTCCCATTTGATTTACATGAGAAATCTAAAATCCATCGTGCAGGGTAATTTTCTCTTGCTGATTAAAATATCTTAGAATTGTAGTATCGGAGCGGAATTCGTAGTATTCTCTGAGGAAAAGAGTAGAGTTTTATCGTAGAATGTTGCTTATTGATGGTATTTCTTCGAATTTCGCGTATATGTCGTCGTTTTTGAAGTTTTTATCACTCATTACGAGAGTGTTGCAATTGTAATAACTTTTGTTGGACTCGGATTCGGTATAATCTAGTACATGCACGCGCTATTTTTGCAACATAAATACGCGTGACCAATATTTTTTTCCGCTCGAATGTATTTGTAGTATTTTATAACGCAAAATTATGAAATTTGGGAACACAACGGGCAACTCATCCGTTGTTATTTTAAAGCTATTAAAGCCGATATAAGTAATTGCTCCACCGCATTTAATTTCAAATAATTATATAAAAGGTAGGCATCATAAGTTGCGTTTGGAACTTCTTGTTTAAAATATTTTATCTTATCGTTCTTAGCACACTATATCTCGCCAATAGTTTTGGAAAATAATGACATTCGCGTTTCAGGCATATAGCACGCGTCACCAGTTCTTCTTAGATGTTATATCCTAAAAACAGTGAAGCACCACCGATGGTGGCTGTTTTTAACCAAAATGCGCTTGTGGATTCTCCAAACCTTTTATAGCTATTGGAGGAACATGTGGTGTCAATTGGATTTCAGTCTTAAGGAGATCTCGAAAGCTCCATATTGAACATTATTCTTGGTCCTATCCATGGCCCCTTTGAAGCTATTGAGACCTTCCTCTTGCTCTGAGAGCGTTGAAATAATTGTAAAAGCTTAGTTCATGCTTGCCCGAGTAGTTCTCCTGGCATATGTTTCAGTTCGCGTGGCTCGTAAACCAAATACGAAAAAAACATCACTGCCGGACAGGCGCAAAACCATTCATCAATTAAAGTGGAGTAATGACATTTTGTTTTCATTTTTGTGGTGGACTCGTAAAAAACCGCCAATTCAGAGTAATATCGGATCCGTTCGTTACGTCGCCAATTTCCTAGAGCAGTGGTTCCCAACCTTTTTTACTGGCGGCGGGCCAGATTAGAGATAAAATCCAACGTTATCTCTATGTTCTAAGGAACCATATAAGTGAAAATCAAGTCTAAATAAGGTTTTTATGGTTAACTTTTCAACACCAAAAGTTTTTATCAACATTTTCATTAAAATGAATGAATTTGTGGGTTAAATTGTTTGATAGCTTTTTAATAATACCCTCTCGGTCACACAGAAATCCTCCGCGGGTCATATTCATCCCGCGGGCCGTAGGTAGGGGGGGGGGGGGGGTAGCGGGTACCACTGTCCTAGAGCATCGCCCGCCTTTTCTTTTTTATAGTCGATCCCGATTGTATTGTCACTCGGTCTCGACCTGGCGATATTAGGACTTCCAAGATAAGAACAGTTGTGATTCAGGCTTGATTTCCCTCTCTACGTCACTTGCCAAATTACTCCCCCGGGACCTCTCACCTTAACCGCAACAGGGCAGGGCTATTTTCAACACCGCGGACCTCGTCGCTCCCTCTCTCCCATCCTCTGCCCTTCTCCCCCTCCTCCCTCCACCCCTATTCTCCCCCCTTCCCCTCCTCCTCCCTTTCGGTGGGGTTGACTCTCGGTCTGGGTCCCAGAACAGCCCGGCTGTCTCCTCCTTTTCCCGACCCTCCTATCAACATTTTTGGGTCTCGTCCAAAGATCCTCTAGCTGGCTCAAGATTTTCATTTCTTTTTCCACGCTCTATCCCCCTTCCATTTCTCTTTCGCGCGCAGGGGAGGATTCATTTGTTTTTGACATGTTTTTTTTCCCCGCCGGGGGGAGAGATCGAGTTTGGAGGAAGAGGGGTGGGTATCGAAGGTATGGAAGCAGATCTCTTTGTCGTCACCCGGATCTTTTGCCAGGTTTCACAAGAGTCTCCTGTGATGCGTGCACGAGGCTCGTTTTTTGATCGTTTTTTGTATGGGTTGGGAAAGGTTTTTGTTTGCACGCGTCATCTTTTTTAATATGTTACATGTCTTCCTTTTTCTACGTGCAGTTATTAAGGCATTTATTGGTATCTCGTGATAACGTTTTTTTTCTTTTCGATGATTCTTGCATAGTTTCCCTTTGAGAATTTTTCTCTGTAATTAATCTTCGGAGACGCATGTCTTACAACAAACCAATATCCTATTCAGTTACAGCAGTGAATGTTTTGCTATGTAAATTGGTTCGAAGCGCCTTGGCGAGAGTTTTACGTCATGCAACCGTCTGCTACAGTAATCTTTTCTTTTTTTAATCTCCGACTTGAGTTTTAGCTTTTTTAAATATTATTTTTTCATTGAGTTTACATTTATGTAACAGGCAGTGGTGGTTTTTAATGACCTGTTAAAAAATTAAGACTTTATATTGGTGGTTAATTTTGCTCGGTATTCGAATTTGACTAGTCAAAAACCTGTTCTGAAGTTATTTTTAGAAATATTAAATAATTTAGACATCCATCTCGAGCTGGGCGGAATACAAACCAAAAATGTCTAAAGCTTTGGTAAAAGAATTATTGTTTTTTTCTTTGCATTTTTTTCTCAATTTCCTACATTAATCTCTCAAGACAATAATTTTCGCATTCCCTTAGGCCCTTCCAAGTGGTCTTTTTAAATGTTATTTTGATACACTTGGAATTTATATTATTCTTTTTGTAACAGTATTACAATTAAACTCTCTTTGACTCATTTTGATTAATAATGTATTTTGCATAAAAATGTCTTATATAACATTTGAGCAAACTACCACAGCTGATGTAAGATAGCTAAGTTCTTGTACGCGTAGAGTGAAGCTGCCCTGGGGAAATTTATTAACTAATGGGTCTGTTAAGGTAAATGAATTGAAACGATAATTTTCAATAGAAAAATTCTTAATGGATTATATTAAACTGCACTTTTTTATTTTTTACGAGTTTTTTATGTCAGCGCACGACATAATGCTTACGAATAACAATATTTAACGAGGCCGAATTTGATGCCTGGCACGTGATAAATGTCGCCCGTGATATTATAAGAAGCCTTTATTTATAATCATAATTGCGCGAAACGATTTTGTTTCACGATGATGTAAAAACAACTGTTTAAACTGTGTAAAGTTCTACTAAAATCATGAAAAAGTTACAGAATTCTTCCCCTCTCCGAACGCATTTCTACGTAATCCTATTCTTTTATTCCCACTCCCCACCGCAGCTTTCAAAAATAAACAAACTTAAGATGACGTCAAGCTTCGAAACCCAGGCCATGCTCCATATTACGAAACGAGGCGGAATCTTTTGTGGCGTTTTTCTCTTTTTTCTTCTATCCTAAGCAATTTGATTACCATAATGTGATATAAATACTATTCGGCGATTGGAACATATATTAAAACTTTCGATCTCACGGTTAGATTATTAATTATTACCCTCTACCCTATGAAATTTCTCTGCGATGTGCATATTCCACCGTAAGCAGGGTGTTTGATCGTTGTCGGCCACAAATTTAAAATGCTTCCTCTCTTAAACTACGAGAGGATGCAAAAAGGTTTTGTATGTTTGGTGTCTTGCTTTTTCAGGGTAAATTGCCAGTTTTTTAATAATAGAGAACCTTCTATAATGAATTTTTTGGCAAATAACCCACGGTTCAAATGACGAATCATCAAATTTGGCACCGAATCATCCACTGTGTTGAATACAATGGCACTCACACTGATTTTATAGATTATTAGAATTAATTTTGAGGACTAGGTAAACTTTAAATATAACAATAAAAATTACCAAAATAAAAAATTAAATTAAAATATTTGACAATAAATAAAACGCGATATTTTTCCTATTATACCTGGGGATTGAGACCCTACAATATTACATTTGCTCTTAAATATAAACCCCAGAAGTTTATTCCTACTTTGAAAACATTGTATAGTAAGAAAATTGCATATAATGTTACTGTAGGCGAATATAATTTTCACTTGAGAAGGCTCCACTTTTTGGAAAGATTGCATTATAATTTTTAGTGGAAGTTATTTCTATTTCGAATATAATATGTTTATATTTTAGTTTGCTGTTTTTATCACGCCGTATTAATTTCAGTAGTAACTATGTCAAATATGTAATGATGTTAAAGACTTGTTTTTATTCTGAATCTTTTGTTAACGGTAATCTATTTCTCTTTTCAGGTGAGTACCTTGTGATTTTTATCAGCGGAGTTCTTTGGCGGTTTTGAGTGAGTATTGTATTCATGTTATATATACTATATATATTCATTCGTGTTCTGTCTTACGACAGGTCCTACCAATTCATTGGTTTTTGACTAGGGAATATACATACACGGTGTGGTGGTTTCCCGTTGCCTTCCACACCCGACACACACCCAGAAGGGAGAAGGGAAACCCGGTGCCGGAATTTGCCTGCTCTAACGAAGAACACCAGGGGGGCCAACGGCTTAACGTCTCTTCCGAAGGACGGAACAGCTGAATTTACGCGGTCTCCTCAATATATATACATATATAAAGAAGATGTCTGTACGTCCGTCAGGCTTCATTAGCCACTCCCGTTTACGAATCGTATCTCAGTGTTCGAAACCCACATTAAACTCCCACGATTTATTATTGCCCAGAAAATATATACATAAATTCCAGAAAATTGGCAACGGGTGTCTAATCACGTCAAAATATTTGGTTAACTTTAGTGGTTGGAGAGAGTGGTGTTATTTCGTATGAATTTTACGAGCGTGGAACACTCATTTTGAAGTCTTTTTTCGCATTTCTCCCAAAATATCGCGGAAAAAAGAACAAATCAAGCCGAAATGTGCATTTTCGCAAACAGAAAAGAATTTTTCAAACTGAATGCTATCTAAAGAGAGAGAGGAGGGGAGTGTGAGACAGGAAATGATAGAGACGAATGAAGGAGGAGGAGTCGGAGGGGGAGTGATTGTTAACCCGAAAGAGGAGGGGGAGAGACAGAGGAGGGGAGGGGGGCACTCGCGTGGCTTAGCGATTGTTCTCCGGCCTTGCTGGAGGAAGAGGAGTTCCCTTTTAGACTATTTTGTCCGAGGCTGGAAGGCACACGTCACCTACTTGTTTGGGCGAGGTCCTTAGGCGCAATGGCGGGCATTAATGCCAAGGCGGCTCGGGTGAATATTTTATGCGGGACAGAGGTTAGTGCTGTCTTCGACAAAAAGCATCCTCCGACTGTTCTCTCCCGACGGCCTTCTTTCTATGCGTATTTTTTTATTCTCTCTCGGCGTTTGAATGAATGAAAATCTCTCCCTTTTTTGCAGGAATTTTTCCGAGCGCGCAGCGCTTCTTTCATTTCGCGTTCTTTATCGCGTTGTGTTCGTAATTTCGTAGTGTCGATTTAGTGCGGCGTTGCGCCGACCTCTCGCTGTCTGATTTTCTTTTGTTTTTAGCTCTTTTTTCCAAGAAATCGCTTAGGTATTCGGTTTGTCTGTTCGTCTGTCTTTTTGCGCAATATATCTGAAGACCTCCGGTGTGGGAACGCCAAATGTTTATGATAGATCGATCTTTGTAAGAGCTAGAAACGGTAAAAATTTGGTGGAACTAGGGTTAGATGCCGGGATGCAATCGCTGTCCACATTATTAATTTGCTAATTACTCGAGAAGAACATGATAGAAAGAAAACACGATTTTGCAGGGAATAATCTATGATGTAACGTTGGCATCGGGTTTCAAAACTCGAGTACTGGTGTTCGATTCCGCTAGAGTTTATTTTTAATATTATATTTATTTATCCTTAATTTATTTTGCTTTTTGGCAGGACGCAATAATATTTGTGCAACATTTATGTGAAAAAAGAAAACGAATGCCTTTTGTAATTTGCTTTGTAATTCTTCCCTAACTTGTTTTTGCGTTGAACCGAGGGTTTTTATTCCTCATAACGTCGTCTCGCGTTTATTGATTCGTGAGGAGAGGGAACGAATAACGATTCTTGGCTTCGCACGGTGTTTTTGTATGCTATTATGAGGCAGAAATAAGCGAAGTTGGCGTATCTTAACGGACAACATCATTTTTCCGACATCACGTCTTCGCCTTTTAAAGTCTTGTGAAATGGATTGTTTGGAACCTTTGCATGTCCGATGATTGGCAAAGAAAGATGGATCTTTGAATTTATTCTCAGTTGTCTCTTTATTCGGATTTTTAAAGGCGCCAATTCAAAATGGATCTATTTTTTCTTTAAATATTTAAAAAATAAAACTAAATTAAAAAATGCTCCACGGTGATTCTGGAGCATGGATATTTTAGTAAATAACTTAAGAAAAATTCAATCGTCAGTTTATCTTTTCTTAGGTGACATTTATTCATTTTCCCATCTTTTTTCCTTTTTAATTTTTTGTTTTTGATATACTCGTTCTAAAAATTATGAATTTAAATGGTGCTAATTATGGTAAAACTTACGCTATGATTTTCACGATATTTTTTACTCTCTATGCAGCCCGACAAAACAACGAATTCATGCGTATCAGGGAAAGTTTAACAATTGAAATCATTTCTACGTTGTGCTAAATCCCTGCTTAAGTTATCTCAACAGCTGATGAAACCTAGGTCGTGTTATTATAACCAATATTGGAAAAGTCTGGAAAGGTGTACTCCATGTCGGAGGACACAGAGTTTCCAAATTCGTTCTTTGAGATCAACAAATTTTAGTTAAACTCCCCAATACCAAATTTCATCAAAATACGTCATGCGGTTCCCAAGTTGAAACAGGAATATTGTAAACTACATGTAGGACTTCATGTAAAGTGGTCGTAATTATTGTCCAATTTTAACCAAAATTGGAATCGGTCGACCAATTTTAGCAAAACTTCCAAATGCCAAATTTCATCAAAAATACGTCCAGCGGTTCGCCGGTTTTAAGATACGGATGGACGGAAACGACCTCTCTTATATACGTTCACTTCGTGCAAAGAACACATAAATATTACAGTGTTGTAATTTCATATTACTCTACTTAAATAATGGTTCTTTGTTTGCAGAATCGATATTATTGCAATTCATGGAAGAGTAAACAAATATGTCAACAACAACTTTGCCAAATTTCAATAGTTTAAAATCAGTTCTACTATGGCGGTATTTCTCGTCAAAAATAATATTCTCAAGTGTCTCAAAAATGACGCTAGCGTGATTAGAGGTTTCTTCGAAAGCGAATAATATGAGTAAAATAATAAATGATATAGTGTCAACTAACCAATTGGCGTACTTAACCGTCTCCGAGGCTTCCTTAGTAAAAGTGTCCTAACTAATCGTCTGCTGAACTGGTCAACAAAGCGGTATGATATTATCAATAGAGTGGTTTGTTAGTCGGTTTTTATAACATTGTTGAGGCTATTGGAGATAGTGGTAAATACGTCATGATAGCCTGACATGCCTTCTTTTCGGTTACATATGGGCAATTGAATTCTTGACATTGGCCAGGTTTTTGCATCGTGAAAAATTGTACACGAACGGGTTAAAAATAGAACCTATATGTGAAATTTTCTTCTCAAAAACCATTAGATATTGCAAAATGTCTCAAGAATCAGCATAGAGGATAAAAATGTGAGGATAGTCGAGTATTTTTTGTACAGTGGCCTGCTTCATCGAACCGAGTACGTAGAAGAGGACACGGAAACGTAGAGAGCATGAAAAAAGTACAGGCGTGTCTCCCGAGTGTACTGAAAGAGAGCAAATACAAAACTTTTCCGTCTGCAAGCGATGTTCGCTTTTTTTAAGAATGGCGTAATATCGCCCTCTTTTTCAGATCATTTCTCTCTCTCTTTTTCTCTTGCGAGTGCCGTTCTAATTTTCCTCCATCACCCTCTACAAATTTTCCGCGTTCTCATTTTCCTCTTTATTTCCAGAATGATTTTTTCGCTCGTCACTTTGTTGTTTAGTGTTTCTAGAGAAACAATTGGTATTTTTTAAAGAAAAGTTCTTTTTTTGTCGCCGACGGTGTTTTTTTTATTCGGTTATTTGCCCTGATTAGATACTCGGGGAATGGAAGGCAGTTGTAACAACAACATATTATCGTTTAATGCCTCAAGGAATGCCAAAAAATACAATGCGTTGTAAATTTGCTGTAACTTTAAAATTAAGGGGACGGCTTTATGTTAGAGTTTCTATGGGAAATTATAAGTTAATAAAATTAACTAAAATTATTTGTTTCGTTTTTAAATTATTTTAATTAAAAAATAAAACATCCGCCTAAATGTGTCTGCTAATATAAGGATTATTTTAATTTTATTATAAACCCCTTTCAAACCCATGAAATTAAGGCCGAATTTCTGTTTATGACCAGAAAGTATGCTAACTCTAGACTCAATACAAAACAAAGGTTAACTTAGATGTTTATGACCTATTTAAATCAGCCAAAAAACACCAGGACATTGTCCTGAGGTAGTAAACATTCCAAATTAGTAACTGGCGTCATTAGCTTAATTTCGAATTTACCAAGTGATGTAAACGCTAATTTTAATTTAAAAATCAAAAATCTTCATTAAACGATGTTACGTTTCTCTCTGTAAACATTCTCTTTCGTTCTCTAAATAATTATCCAGCTCTTTTTTATGGATCCAAGGTAAGCACTCGGGTATCAAAAAATGAAAAATTAAGTATCTTCAATAGCTTATAACAAGGTTACAGTAAGTCTGCAATTCTCTTTTGTTTTTTATTTCTCCTATTTCATTTAAATTTCAAAACATTTTCCTGTCACAGAGCCAAATTGAAATGATAAAATTATTTATACCGAAAATTCGCTTTCGAAGCTTTAAAAATACGAGCGTGTCCTTCGTCAACTCGAAGAGGAATTTCCATTGTTCCTGGTCCGTGAATTTGGTCAGCTGGATCACATTGCTCTAATTTCAACCCGGGAGTAAATATTTCTGAACTTCCTGCCAGCCCTGTACCAGGTTTACTCGGGCGCCAAATGACGATTTTTTTACTATCTTAAGGTTGCCAGTTCGCATCCGGGGAACGGTAGTGAGCGCTATTTGTGTTTTTTAATGAGCTGTTTTCTTCGGAGGGTTAAAAAGCATAATCGAACGGTAAACACGTTAGGATACTGGATAAGGAGGTGCCATCTCGTCATAGATTTCCTGTGCAGGGGTCCTACGGCAATTCGTCGCTAGAAATTCGTCGCACGGCAATTCGTCGCGTGTAAAATTCTTCGCAAAACAAATTCCTCGCATAGCAAATTCGTCGCATGGCAATTTAATTGCATGACAAATTCATCGCATGGTAATTTCATCGCAAAACAAATAGGGTTGACGATGCTTCATAATTTTCGAATAAATTATAGAACTCCTGTGCAGATTATTCACTACAATTATCCAAATAAAATTGTCGGAAAATTGAATTGATGAAATATTCTATTTCTATAGTTCTTATTTCCTCAACGATTCCTGAATTTGCGATGAATTTGTCTTGCGACGAAATTTCCATGCAACAACTTTGCCTTGCGCCGAATTTGCCAAGCGACGAATTTTCCATGCGACTAATTTTCCATGCGACGAATTTCTCTTCCGACGAATTTGACACGCAACGAATTACCCGCGACGAATTGGCGGCACACCCTGTACAGGGCACCCGTCGACGCGGACTCTACTGTTACCTTTTTACTATTACTTTCCCATTTATGAAGCATATAATGATCGTGCTGTGGGCTTGAAGTAACATGCAGAGATTTTGACGAATATGCGCTATTTAGGTATTCCTGTGCAATAAAAGCACTTTTAATTCCGTCTGTTTGTAGTCTTTCGTCTGTCTTTGGTTTGTGATGTCGCCTGTAGGAAGTCTTCTATCTGCGGCTCCAGGGGATTAACGTTTAACGTAATCTGAATAAATCTGGAATTTGTGTAGGGTTTGACTTTAAATAGAAGCCTTCATCAAACTAAATATATTGCACAACAGCGGAAAGATCCTTACAATTATGTATTTTCTCAAAATGTCGATTTCCTTAAATATGGCTTCAATGATTTTGTTTAAGACTCATCCAAGTAAAAAAGAGCTTAATGTCATTAACAATACTATTCAAGCCATATTTTTAAAAGATAAGTGTATATAATACAGAGACATTTAAATAAGGTAACTCGACTCAATATGGCCTATCTAACATAAGCTTTATTAATTTTTTAACCACCTTTCCCAAATGCTGAAAGTAAAACTAACATAATCTACTCTTAGACAGTTTATTTAAGTAAACAGAGAAAAATGTTACAACACTATCACTTCAGCATGGAATTACTGGTTAGCATTTTTGCAAAACCTTCATTGCTGTTAGGCCATATTAGGAACATATGATCTCAATAAGGCCTATTGGGTTATTGTTAAAAAAATAAGAGAACAAGAATCTGAAATATTTATCAAATACTTATTTCAAAATTCTAATGCTTTATTGCTTAAAAATGATAACAATAAATTGTCGTTAGGCAAACATAATTAAAAAATAAGAAAATAAAAGTCAAGATTATAATTTTACACTGTTAAAAATCGTAAAATTGTACCACCAAAGATTTACGCACATGAGGTCAAAATTCAATGAATTGCCAAGCCAATCACGCCACTAATAGTAGAAACTATTATCTTGTAGAATGCTTGAGGTCAAATTAATTAATTAACTTTTACCTGTACAAACATTGACTTACCCAACGTCTTGAAATTAGATGCACGTAACCATAAACGCTGGCTTTAAACCAAACACTGCAGAAAATTCAGCCAACTGAGCGCGTCCAGCGGAATTCCATATAAACACTGTTGCTAGCAGTCTACCGATATACTGCAACAACCGTCTGTCAATTTTGTCACGTAGTACGTTCGATACGGCGATTAGGCCATATTGGGTCAAGTTACCTTATATCGAATTTTCCAAACCTATGACATCATGCAAAGGCCTCGTGCGCCCTCTTCTCCGGCTCCATAATGCCTTTCGTAGACTCGTTGTGCGACTGCCTATAACCAGCGCTGTTGCTACGATACAAACTACGGGATAATTTATTCCGCGCCTAAATACCTATTAACCAGCAACATTAAAATTTCGGATTAGAAATGTGCGGATGTGGGAAAACCTTTGCAATGTATATTTCACCGGTTTTTATATCGCGTTTACATCTTGAAAACTGCTTTGTCCACCTAAAACCGGCAGGTCCTGTTCATTTGCGTATTTGAATTCGTATACATCCGAGTAATTATCTCTGGTACGTACTCCGATGCAAACAAACCGTTTAATTCGGTGTGGGGGCGTTTTTGCAAATTAAAACAAGTTTTAAATAACAACATAAGTTTAATATGACTTTGAAGGGGGTGATTATTCACCGAAACCGGTCGTGCATGTATTGTATTTTTTCTGAATAGCACAAACTAATATTAAATTTGTGTTATTTTAAACTTGTTTATACTTGAGCAACACAACCCATTAGAAATATAATGAAGTTCTACGAAGTTTCTGTCTCTTCAATACAAACCGTTTAATCGTCCTATTTGTGGATAAAATTGGTCACAGTATCTAATCTAACCTTTCAAATTTTCATTGTGAATGCGATAAACCTTAATAGGTAATGTTGGAGATACAGAGAATTTTAAGTTTTAGGCAGGATATATGCGAGTATCCAATAAAAAATGCTAAGGAAAATATAAGTGTATCTTGCATCATTTTCAACATAGAGTGCGTGTGTGTTTGTTAAAATGATGCGAAACACTTTTATTATATTTATTAAACGTTACTTAAAATAGTTTGGAGGCGAAGTTCTTCACATTTTCCGATTGTAAGTTAAGAGGAGATCGTACACCGATTCATTTCTTAAGTGCGAATGCGAAATCTATTTGCTGAAAAGCACACGCCAGACTTTAAGAGGTTACGGTTTGAAATATCGATTATTGGATTCTGCCTTTACAAAAAAATCCTATTTTTCTTACTCGCCGAACGTTTGCAAAATTCTGTTGGAATGGGTTCAAAATTTGAGAAGACCACGAGGAAGAGTGGATGAGGGTGATAGGAAGGAGAAAAAGAGAGAAAGAAGGCGACAGAGTGAAAGAGAGAGAGAAACGAGGAGGGAGCAAAGGATTCGGAGAGAGAGATCCAACCCAACGCCGACTGCGAACGTCGCCACTAATAAAATGATGGACCCCCAAGACGACCCAAGCTACACAGACGGAATAACTTCCAGAATAAAACTAAAAGTCGAAAATCTAATTCCACATCGCGCCGTGGTGCGGCTATTTTTATTTTTTTTTCTTCTTTTAATAGACCACCCATGCTTCCTTGCATGAAAATTATTTTCTTAAATAGAGAAACCAGTCGCGTCCTAAACGTATCGGACATTTGATATATTTTCGAAGTACTAGAGTTTCATTTAAAAAGACGAATTTTTTACGTTTTGACGCAAGTTATTTATTCCCTCCGTATAATGTGTTTCTTTTCATCCTTTCGTTTTCGGAACTCCAAACCGTCCACGGCTTCAGCGAATTGTTAACTCTCCAAAAGGGTACCAATGAATTGTCATCACCCCCGTTCCCTCCACACATTCTCACTTTCGCCGCTTTCTTTTGGCCTGTAGAGGAGTATGACTTTCCTTCCATCCTGCATCGGAGATCGCCATAAGTCTTTTCCTCATTATTTTAATTGTTATTTAAATGAGGGAGACCGACAATATTTATTTCTCCTAGTTCTTCCTCGAGCAGAGCTGGAACTCGCGAGAAAAAGGTGCCTTAATTTCAGAATATCAGAGTAATATTACTATCCCTTTCCCTTCCTTTCTCCCTTTCTATATCTTTGTCTCTATCTCGTTCACCCTCACTCTCCCTCCATCTCTCTTCCTCATCTCCCTCTACCTCTCTTCCTCTCCCTATTCCTCTCTTACTCTCTCCTATCCCTGTTCCTCTTTTTCCCATCCTCTCTTTCTCATCCTCTCTTTCTCATCCTCTCTATCTTCCCCCCTCCCCTCTCTTCTTCTCCCTTTCTCTCTCTCATCCTCTTGTTTCCTCTCTCCCTCTATTTCACTTTCTCTCTCTCTCTTCCTCTTTCTCTTCCTCTCTTAGAGCCTCTTCCTCCCTTTCTCTCTCATGCTCTCTTCCTCTCTTTTCCTCATGCTCTCTTCCCGTCTCTCCTCTCTCTTCCTCCCTCTATCCTTCCTCTTTCGCTTTTTCTTCTCTCGCGTCATCTATCTTCCTCCTTTCTTTACTTCTCTCCCTCACTCTCTTCCTCTTTCTCACGCCTCACATTCCTTCTCTCCCTTAATCTCATTTCTTCTCTCCCTCTAATTCCTTCTCTCTCTCCCCCCCTCTTTTCCTCCCTGTGCATCGCATTACGCATAAAAAACTCACAATTCTCATTTCTCTGTAATCTCCAACTTTCTTTCTCTTTCTGTTACTTTTTCTTCGTTTTAACCTCCTCTCTCACCCTGTTTCTCCACATCTCTACTATATATATACCGCTTTTCTCCATTCCAAACGTCAGTGGTACTAATGGATTCAATTATTAATGACTTTTTGAGATTCGTCGCGGCTTTTTCGTGGCGGGCTTCTGTTTTTTGCTGAATCTCTCATTTCAGATCTCTTGGAGAGGAAGAAATTATTTCTCATATTTCTCTTTCTATCTCTATCTCTTGCTTATCCAATTTCTCCTTTTCTTCCCCATCTTACCAAATATCTATCTTGCCAAGAAAAATATGGTTATATTCCTAGAGGAGTTATTTTTTCCTCCTTTTGTCTTTACTTTCATCCCCTAAAAACTGTCTGTCTCTGTCAGTACATAATATCTATCTCACATTTTGCTTACCTCGCTCTGCTTCTCTCTCTTGCCTTCTTTACCTTTCCATTATGTAATCATACCCTTCTCATTGTAAATATGGAAATTTCTCTTTAATCTTGGGCCCATTTTACCCACGTCGTCTTTCCCACTTCGCGCCGGTGTGATCGTATCGTTTTCCTACGAACTCGTTTTCTTTCTTCCATTTTCGAAGATCTTCATTTTTTATCTTTATCCCATATCTATCATGCTATCTTGTCTGTCCATTTCATCTCTTAAACCTCCCTTTATTCGTTCTATTATTGCAATATGCACCGTTGCTATTCTCGGTTTTGGATATCCGCGATAAAAGTTTATTATGATATTATCATCAGGAACTACACATCATTTGGACAGCTCCGTCAAAACATATATATAGAATTTTTTAAAAAGATTCATTTCCAGAAACACCCGGTAATTCCATTGTAGATAATTGCGTAATTAAAACCACATGGCTATTTTATATAATATAGGACATTTTCACTTGCATATAAAGTCTAAATAAATATGCAACATCAATTTTATGGCAAAGTGGAAATATCTTTTTTGTGTTGTGCAAACTGATTCCCTGTCATGGAAGTATTTTTTCCTTTTTCCAAGTTCCCATTTTTACGGAGTGTTACTATGCTGCATGATTTACATTTACATTTTCAATCTTTTGATAATATCCTGTGATCCACGAATCGAGTCTCCTTTTCCCATACGCCCTTGGTTTTGGTATCTGCTGTTTTTGCATCCGCGGTGAATTCCAGGAACGTAATCTCCGCGAAGAGCGAAGGACTCTCGTAATTCTCTTCATTATTCATAGTTAAAGTTGTTATCTCTCTTTATCTCTGGCCATCGTCCCTTTCTCCCTCAATCTCTCCGTCTGACCCTTTCTCCCGCTTTCTTTCCCTTCACCTCACTTCATCTCCCTCCCTGTCGGCGCTAACCACTCGTTTTGCACTCGTGCCAAGTGGAAGGGGGAGCAGCAGAAGGATGTGGGAGGGAAGGGAGAAAGATAAGGATAGTTTGGTATGGAGTGGAAGAGTCGGGGTCGGCTTGGGATGAGGGAACAAAAGCGATGAGACGAGTGCTGCTCGGGAGGCTAGGGCGGTGCCTTGGACGGAGAGGAGATGGGTATGTTGCCATGGAGAGGGAGAAGTGAGAGTGAAAAGAATTTTATTTGGAAAGGCAGGGAGGGGAGAGAAGAGAGAGAGAGAGAGCGAGGTGAGGATAAAGGAGTATTCAAAAGAAGATGGGAGAGAAGGAAGAAAAATTCAGACTTGCCTCGATAACTCGAGCTCTTTCGAATAATCAAGTCATTTACAGTCGAGCCTCAATAATTCGAATTTTTGGCGAGCCAAAGTGTGCATGTTTTTCATTCGCATACTTTATAATTGTGTTCTACAACCATAAATTTCGATAACTGGAGCCATTTCTGCCTCCTTTCGTGATTGGAGTTATCGGTGTATTACCTAATGTTAAAAGTAGCGTTGTTTAATTCGAAGTTTCCGTAAGTCGAAGTATTTTCTTTTTCCGCCACGTGGTTCCAGTTGTCGAGGTCCGATTACCCGCCTTAGTGATGTTTTTACAACTAGGATTTTCGATAACTCGAACTTTTTCAGCAGTCCCTTGAGTTTCGAGTTATGGAGATTGGGCTTCATAAATGACAAAGGGTATGAAATTCGAAGGTTGGAGGAATTGGATAGATAGAACGAGAGCTATGCGAAAGTAAAGTACGGGATGAGGACGTGCCAGTCCAAGGGAGAAGGAAGGTGATTGTACTTCTCGCACCTCTTGAGTCAGAAGGGAAGAGACGCAGAGTGAAATACAGCAAACCATCGCCATTCGCGGGAAAACACGTTTCTCATAGGCAGCAGCGAATGACGGGGCCGCGAATAGTGATACCAAGAGCATAAGGGAAAATGAAGGATAGGTCCTCGGCACAAAAAATTACTATATTTATACGATTTGACTCAAGAACAAGCACTTAAAAATGCGTCTCATGTATCTTTAATCGCCACAACAAGTGCTTGTTTTTTTAATTTTTTCCAGACATAAGACGAGCACGATAATTCCGATGAATTTATATGAGAACAAATAATTGAAAATGCATGATCGTTCTCTAAAGCCTTCAACAAATAAATAATGTCACGTTTACAAATATGTATATCCATCCTCTTCAGGATTGACATATCGAAGGAGCTAACTCCTCAACGGAGGATATTTATTCATCAGCTTGTAGTTTATCGCCATAAGTTTCGTAAAGTTTGCACTTAAAACGTAAATTTGGTTCTATCGATTTCGTAATAAAAAAGAAAAAGTACATTATGTTGTCACTCACCTGAGGCAAGAGTAATAATGCAAGACTCTAGAAACAGGCGATTCTTCGGCGGAGGGGTCCAACGTTTCCACATAGCGTATATTTTTTCATGAGACAAAACTGAAAGTTAATTCTCTCAATTTTGAAATAAATCGAAACACGCTATTATGTAATTTCGTTCACCATAAATTGAAGAATCAGTACAGCTCTGAGTGCCGTCGGCGAATCGCTGGCTGTTTAAAACGAAGACAACGTTTATACACCCTTTTACTCGCAAATAGCCGAAACCGCGAATTGCGAGTGTTTACCGCGCGTACCGTAAGAAGACATCGGATTGGGATAAATGAGGATTCACAGGAAGAAAAAAGGTGAAGGTATTATTACGCTATTATGTAATTTCGTTCACCATAAATTGAAGAATCAGTACAGCTCTGAGTGCCGTCGGCGAATCGCTGGCTGTTTAAAACGAAGACAACGTTTATACACCCTTTTACTCGCAAATAGCCGAAACCGCGAATTGCGAGTGTTTACCGCGCGTACCGTAAGAAGACATCGGATTGGGATAAATGAGGATTCACAGGAAGAAAAAAGGTGAAGGTATCATTTGGAAGAAGGAGAGGAAAATGAGAAATGTTAAGGAACGAAAGAGGGATGTAGGAAAAGGATCGGAAGAAGAAAAGGATTTGGCGAAAAAATAAGGGAAGAGTCGAAGGTTTTTAGGATTGAAGCAGATGGGTAAGGAAGTGCGAGTGTGTGCCTGAGGAGGAAAAAGTTGCGAACGGTTGACGGGTGGGTGGTAAGAGGAGGAGGTCGGGCCTGAGTCTCCTGTTGTTAGGAAGGTAGATGGTTTTAGGGTGTGGGGTTGAGCTTTAGAGTAAAAAAAAACGAGGGAGTTGGAATTTCGTCGAAAGAAAGGGATGAAAAGGGTGTGGCGAGGACAGCTAGATAGATAGGAGGATGTTGGATGTATTCATAGAAGTTTTTAGCCATTCAGAAGTTCCAGTTTGATCGAACGAATTTATTCGGTGGCCAGAACAAATGTTATTGTTACGCAAACCATTGTTTACATCGGGGTGAGCATCAAAAAGAATTAAATTGTTTGTTTGGAATGAACATGCAGGCTATATTGCAAGAACAATCTTGTAGATAATATATTGTGTCGAACGCTGTGGATCCATAGCCGCAATAAATATTATGGTATGCATTTGTTTTAATTTCCGTTTCGATAACAGAATTGTCGATCTCTACTTATAGCCGAATTATAATTTGCTCAGTATTCTTCACAGTAATCTACAATTGATAGACCACTGATGATGATAAATTGGTAGCCGAAATTCACGTCTTGATATCATAACCTATCCTGTTAGAGATACTTATCAGGTAATTGCAATGCTATTGTTGATATATCAGACATATTTGACGAATTAGAAACGAAAAATATGTATCTGAAATATTACAGGAATATTTTTCAATATTTATAAAACCCATCTCTTGATGCTGTTAGCAGGTGCTGTTGTTTCTCCTGCCGAAAGATATGGCAAAACTGTGTACATTACAATCTTTTTCTAAATTTTGTATTCCATGGATAATCGTTTTGGTTTATCCCTCGTCAAAATGTCTCTTAATGCTTGTTTAATTGATAATCAAATTCAAAGTAGATCCAATGAAACCTACGCACAAACAACTTGCTGCAACTAATGAACGATATTTTAAAAAACGTCTCGCAGGGGACGCAGGAAGAAAAAAGGATTAATTATAGTGTTTCCACGCCTTAATCAAGGTTCATCTCACCAAGGAGCGAACTTTCATTAGCGCGGCGAAAATTCCGATGCTCATTAATTGTGGCTGCTTCATTCATCGGGGCGTCGGGTTACAAATTAGGGGTCTAATTTTCTCAGTGGATTTTTCTTGATAAACGTACCGAACGAATAACATTCCGTGAACCCTCGTCCAACGCGGATTTCATGACTAGCGTTTAAACAAGCGCGACGTTCGTTTACCCGACACAATTAAAATCGAATCGCACGTGTTACTTGAATCTAGTGAGCACCGGATTTCGCGTATGAATGTGGAAGTGAGGAAGCTCGTAACTTTTTTCATAGCACGTGTTCCTTTCCGTTGGATTTACGCAACACAGTTTTGCCCAACGCGGTATTTTCCAAGAACTTAATCGCCGCGTTACGCAAGGGACTATTACCGTATACATGCAATATGAAAAAATTACGCCAATACTCGGATTAATATATGCCTATCTTGATTGTTATATGTAAATCGTATATTATACATACCTTATTTACTCTCGTCATTGTTTCCACCGCGTTATTTCCCCACCCGAATTATGAGGAGGAAATAAATAAATAAAGATTTTTCTGCGGCGCATAATTTCTTTTCCTTTGGCAAGATGTTTTTTTTTGGCTGTGCACACATTCAAATGTCGAGTTTGTATCCCATTTTAAACCAATTTAAAAATAGTAAACTCACTCTTACCACGCAGAAAGAGCATTTAAATCGCTATGAAACAACTTCCCCCTACTTTAATTTGACACGATGGCTAATCATTGTTACTCTGCGTAACTCACTTGAATAAATTGTTAAGGTTCGATAAAATAAAGTGTTCTTATAAAACCAATTTGGCGGGAGTGTAATATCGGTAAATGTTTTTAATTGCATTATGGTTATTCTTCATTCTGAAAAGTCCACTTTCTTACTATAAATGAAAATCCGTGTATTTCCTTCGCCCTTGTTTTAGTATAAAAAATCGTGTGAAAACATGTGGAAATTTCACGAGCAAATACGGTATATTACATAAATTATATTGTACAAATTTAAAATGTTCATTTAACTTTGTCAGTCATAGGTCTTGAAACATTAAGGCAACATTAAGGGGCACTGGTCACAATGCATTGCCTTTTCCCTAAAATATTTAGGACTTTCCGATATTTAACTTGGGGTTGGCTCTAGTGGGTTAAATCGGAATGAAGCGATACTCGCAGCGCTCTCCGCCATTTCAGAGCTCGGCAACCATAAAAGTTTTTCTTTAAACTTGTCACGAAGGAAGTTGAAGAGTGCGCCGTTGAGAGATGGTCGGAATTAGTGGGAGGGTTGAAATGAGAGAGAGAGAGAGGGGAGGAGAAAAGAGGGGAAGGAGAGGATGGAATGAATCGGACAAATGAAGAGCGACGTGCGGCATGGCTAGGGGGAGAGAGAGGTACGACAGAAGGACGTGAAAGAGTTCTGAGGAAAAAAGGGAGAGGATAGTTGACTCAAATGAGTTTGGAAAGGCAGACAAATAAAAGAAAGGGACAAGAAGTAAGCGACTAGGAAATAAAAACTCGCTTGCAAAATGAAAGAAATTCTGTAGCTAGATGCGATCTTAATAAAATTTATTTTATGGAGTACTCTTTTAAAACGTGGAAAGAATCCTTAAATTGCAATACCGAGGCTCTTCTATTAATATTGTTGTTTTTATAACAAAATTAGCGTGTATCATGGCTTTTTCATATAATATCCGCTAAAACTTGCTGTAAAATGTTTCATTACAACTTGATATTTTAAGCCATATAGTCGAACTATTGCGAATAAATAAATAATTTAATAGATTTACACCCACAATATATTAATTATATCAGTTTGTTTTTGCTTAAAGCAATACTGTTATTTATACGCGATTATCTCAATCTGTATGGTATATTACGCTCAACGTTTTATTATTTTTTGTCAGTTAATTTTTTTTCCAACGGCAGATAGCTGGTGAACTGTATGCTGTTCTTACGGGTGATTAATTATTTACAATTAGAAATCCTACCGTTATAACCACCTTGACTTTATCCAACAAAATAATGACGACTCTAGCCGCCAAACGGTAATAGTAAGAATATATTCTCCTAATATATTAGAAGTTATTCGTTCCTGAAATGTAGGCCGTGAAAATTATTTTTCTTTTGTTAAATAACTACTGAAAGTTATTTCGTTATCTGATTACTTTGAGGAAACAAGGATTTCTTTTAGATGTTCTAGGATGTGCTAAACTAATCAACCTCGTAAAGCCTGTCCTGTCATTTGATGCGAGTTTCTCTTCAGAGTGCGTGAACGAAGTACAGATGAAGCAGCCTAATGCCTCTATATAGCTTAGGGAAAGGTTCGAGCGAGAGAAACCCATTAAATTTGAGCGAATATCCCGTGATTTTAATAATGAAGGAAGGAGTGCGATCGACGATGGAGAAGAAACGTAGACTTAGCGCGACCTCCCTTCTTAACCCTCTTCTACGAAGTGTCTCCGCTTTCATCCAGGGCTCGAAAGGGTTTTTTCCAAACATGCATTGCATCCAACGAAAGGGAAAGAAAGGGTTACATCCCGTAGGTCTGCGAGCGCGGTGAAAGGCGCGTGTTTTCTTTTTATTTTTTCTTTCCCTTGCGGGACCGACTGGATGAAAGGGAGGTGGAGAGACAGCGGCGAAATTATAGAGAAAGAGAGGTGATCAGCACGGGTCCATTAGATGAGGGAGAATGCGAGGAAAGAAGAAAAGAGGAGAGAGATGAAGAAAGAAGGAAGAACGAAATATGAAGATGGAGAGAAGGAGATTGAATGGGTGGACAGAGAGAGGGAGAGGAATCAGGGTGGAAAGAGGGAGGAAAGAGAAAGGGATGAAGAGGGGGAGCAATGTACAAAGCGATAAAAGAGGATGGAGAGAGGGAGAGAAAACGTGGTGAGGAGAGAGAGGAGAGACAAGGGTTTAGAGAGGAAAGAGAGAAAACGATGGAGAAATGGAGAAAGAGTGAGAAGGGAATGAATAGATGGAGTGAGAGAAAAGATACTGTAGAGAGAAGGAAGAGAGAGGAGGGAGAGATAGAGGGCAGGAGAGAAACAGATGGAGAGAGGAGGAATGGCGAGAGGGGAAGGAGGAACGAGAGGGGGAGGAAGAGAGAGGGGGAGGAAATGAGAGGGATGGAGAGAGGGCGGGAGAGAAACGAATGGAGGGAAGAGGAAGAGAGAGAGGGGAGGAGGAAGGGAGAGAAAAGTGTATGGTTAGATATGCGGCTTTATTTGGGCGAGATTGAGACTAAATGGTCTCTTCTTCCATCTAACCCGTTGTCAAATGCAGACAGGAAGAAAGTGGCAAATAATAAAAATAAAATAAAAGATTAAATAAAGTACTACCTAAATACAATGACAAGTTAGCATTTTAAGAAATGAAAAGAGATGGGGATTGGTTTGTGAGGGAAAACTAGGGATAATTAAAGTACTATTCCCTAGGAAAACCTCCACTGCACGAAAACACCCACACAAGAAGGGGGTGTGAAAAACCTGCGACACCTACTGATAACAATATTTATAGATTGAAAGGATCATGAAAGATAAATACTTAAAATAAAAAACACATGCAGGAAGAGAGAGGAGGGAGAGAGAAAAGGATTGAAAGATAGATAGATATTATAGGGAGGATGATAGAGAGGGCAGGAGAGAAAAGGTTGGCTAGAATGAGAGGGCGAGAAAAAGAGAGGAAGAAAGAGAGAGGGGAAGAGAAGGAGACAGACAGACAAACGACTTTATTAGGGCAATATTGAGACTATTTAGTCCTTTCTTACTTTTATTTCTTTCGTCATATAAGTAATTACAATATTTACAAAATAAGAGAAATTAATTACATACAGATTTCAACAAAATACATATTAATTACAAGTTAATATATTTGTTAGTAGATAACAAAGCATTGCCAAAGAATGTTAGTTTTGTGGTTCATAAAAAGCTGTGTATCAGTTATGTTTTAACACAAAAAATTCCCACTGCAAAAAACACCTACGAAGAGAAGAGAGGTGTAAAAAACCGCGAAAATTTCTAAAGTAGTTCAGGGTAAGGGAAAAAATACAATAATATGAGAAAAAGATAAAATAATCATTCATAAATACAGGAAGAGAGTGATAGAGGAAAGGAAGGAAAGAAGTTAGGGAAAGAGGGATAGATTGAGAGAAAAGGTCAAGAGAGGTAGGGGGTTGATTGTAGAATGGGGAGATTGGTTGAGGAAGAGTGGGAGGGAGAAGAAGACGAGGAAAAAAGAAAGGGAATGAGAAAGGCAAGGAAGGAATAGATATGGAGATGGGTCGAATGATAGAAGAGAGGGTAGACGGGAGAGAGAACGTACGAGATGGAAAGTTTGGAGAAAGTGAAAATGAGAGTTTGAGACAGCGGTGTTTGATGGATTGAGGCGAAGTGGAAGACACAAAATTGCGGTGGTGTGGAAATTGCCGGGTTTCGAAAACGTAAATGCTCTCTCGGCCACGTAGATGATTAAATAGAAGAGTTTCGTCAGAAACTGATCAAAACCTACTTATTCAGTGGCTGTAATAATTAGGCACTCGGAAATTAACGAATCGGCAACGCAAGCCTGAAGAACACTCCCTTTCTGTTGTGAAATCGATACCGAAATTGGTTGTTGAAACGATTAAGGTCCTTTGACCGTAAACTCATGATAAATATTATACCCGAGTGATTTTGGTCTCTATAAATTCATAATAGATGTGATAAAGGCGTATTTTCCCACTTAAAAAGCCGACATTGCACCACCTCTTTAACATTTCGGCAATACAATCAAAATTTGAACGAGTTTTTAAATTCGATATACTACCACACACACATCTAAACACGTGATGTAAAACTTAAGAGTTCTGGAGTTCATCTATTTATAAAAACTACTTGCATGTATGCTATCCCTATCATATATCTATACATTATTTGCAAGTGAATAAATGTTGGTTACCAATTTGTATCTTGGAGCAGATGGAAATGTAGATAAAAACCTTCTACACTTTCATCATATTTTTTTACGGATCAACGAATAAATTAAAAGTGTCTTAACAAAAGTTGACGGAAGGAGGGGCGGGGGCGGTTTCTCTCCGGGGCGCCAAAATACATCGGGCCGCTCCTTTATGGTATGAGCAATTTAATGCATTCTTCGACCAAACTTGCTCGCTCTTTTCCAATGCTCATGCGCATTATAATTAATTTCCCAACTCGCAATATAAGCTCCCACGAATCCATCATAGAACATAATCCTGTAATATTGCGTTTGCTAAACCTAGATCTCAGTTACTCTTTTTCCAAAAGGAATTCTGGAAAATTGGAAAATATTGTCATCCCTCTGTAAAATTTTTCCGGTAAGAAACATCCGCGCGAAAATTTTCTCATTTTTGTAAGAGCCAGTTATTTTTTGTCTCATTTCTCCGACAAAGCAATCGCTTTTCGTTTTTCGGAACTAATAACGCCAAAGAGACGGGATTTGCGGCAAAAACCTTGTCCGCCAAAGGGACTCTCAAACTGATCCGAAGAGAGGAAGAGAATCCAGGAGGAGTGAATGATGGGAGATTGTGGTCGAAAGGAAGGAAGGGAGGGAGGAGGAGAGAAGATAGGAAAGGGTAAAAGTGGGAACGGTGATAGGTTTTTTGATTAAGAAAGGAAAGTGGTTAACGAAGGAGAGGGCGAGGGATAAAAGAAGCACAGTAGTTCCTCGCTTTGCGCGGAAATGGTATTCGCACAAAAGTCCGCGTTGGGCGAAACTGCGATGCAAAAATTTTGTACTTTATGGAAAGAATCGCGTGTACGTGTATGCTGAAAGCTTTCTCAGGTCACGTGCATAAGCGGAAAGCTTTACACGCCCAATTCTGGTCTGCGAATAATTTCACGCATGTTAGGTGAATAAGTGCTAACTTTAACCCCTGCAGACCTGGTGTACATTACAATGTACATTAATTTCGAGCTTACTTTTCAAATATCCTTTCACATTATATTTCATCAAAAACTCTACGAGCACTTAGTGTGACGTCTAAGTTATCTATTATTGGTACATTTACTACCATATATTGCCAACTAGTTGAAGTTAAATGACATTAAATATAAGATGGCAGAACAGAAAAGAATTGCTCCATTTAAGTCATAATTCTTTTTTGTTTTTGTCGTCTAATAATCACACTTTGTTATTGATTTCTTTAAACTTGGATAAAGAAACCTTATTTCATTATAAAGTAATTTTTTACCCATTTTGTTGATTTTTGATGTTGTAACTCGTTTCAAAGGAATTGCAAGAATGTGGATAGGGATCTTATTTCTTCTTCCACAGTGCGATTGCGATTTGAATGCCTTCCGCAACAAACGAAATCCCTTCCGTCTTGAGTCTCGGCCATCGTTTCTGTCCACAAACCTATCCCACGATATTTTCTCGTCTTTTCTCAACTGAAATTTCAAGGCAACGAGATTCCAATTTATTTTTTAGACGCATTTCGTTTCTAGCATGAGCGCCTAATAGCTTCGGTCTGTCCGTCCGTCAGCATGCTAATTCTTGGTTTCTGCAAACGGGTTTTCATTAAATTTAATATTTAGGACTTAACAGTCAAGGACAATAAGAAAATCACACAAATGAATCACGTAAGCGAATCAGGGGTACCACTTTACTTGTGACTAAAATTAACTTTCCATCATATCTCGTAAATTATTGGTCATATCAAAATAGTTTTTAAATAAAACTTGTAGAACCAGTAGATTATTTCTTCTCCTATAAATTTTTTTCATATGATTAGCCGTTATCAAGAAAGTCATAATTCGTGCTGAACTAAGAAAATTTCCTGCATGATTACTTCATCACTGTTGCTAACATAAATAAATAATCTCAAGTTCAGAAACGTTATTTAATAATTCCTTTCTGATACTCCATTGCACGAAAAGCGCCCGTTTGTGATACACTGTACACTTTCTTAATTTGTTTATAAGTGTAAACATTATCGGCACTCTCTGTTTCCTTGATAATCCTTGTATAGTGTTGTTTCGGATTTTACTTCCTGACGGAAAATCCGAGCGATAAAAAATAATTTTTTATGAATACGAGACGAAAAATGTCAACGTCGACACAGAATTTGATTGCTAGACGTTTAATTTATATGACTTTATGGAACGTATTATTATCCGATTAAGGTTCTAAGATAGTTATCATAATATTATGACATCATCGCAATGTTATGATTGAAACATTTCTTATATACATTTTACTTTATTAACATAAACCCATTGATGACTATATATAAATACACAGATGCCCTTTCTAGCAGAATCTTTCTTTCTGGATTTTTACGTAAAGAGAGGAAGAAATGGCATAAGGGTAGGAACCGAAATTGGTGGCGACAGTAAAAAAAAATAGGAAGCAGAATTGTCATAGGGATATGTTGAAAGGGATTGAATGAGGGAGCGGTAAAGGAGTTGAAACGGAGAGAAATTTAAGAAGGACGAGATGAAAAAGGTAAGAGATGTTGAGTGAGAGAGACGATGGGAGACGTGAGATCGAGATAGGAGAGCCTGGTTGAGAAATAGGGAGACGAAAAAAGGATTGGAGATGGTGCAGGGGAGGGAGGATGAGGGAGGGCGGTAAGGGGGAATTTTGCGGGGGCAGATACTAAGAGAGATGGGATAAGGCGGGGATGAAGGGTCGCTTTAGCTCCTTTCGGAGTAGTGTCGAAATTAGATGCCTCTCCCACGAGTCTGAAGGACACTCCACGACCTCTCTCCTTCTCTTTCTTTCTCTATCTCTCCCTCTCTCTTTCATCCTTTCTCTCATCCTCTCTCTTGTTTTTAGTAACATATTTCTCCGCTGTCTGCCTTTCTTCTCCTTCCTTTAGGCGTTCGTCCTTCACCTCCTTCTATCCTCTCGTTGCGCTTCTCTAAGTCACTTTTTTTAGAGAAAATTTCCGCGGTTGTGTATTTTTCTTCCTTTTATCGCTCCAGCACCCGCTTTCTTGGGGGAAAAAGGAGGCGGGGCAAAAGAAAAACAGCGGCGACACTTTCTCTTTTCTATTAAAGTTTTTTCCCCCTTCTTGTTCTATCGGTATTGTGTTTGTTCTTTGGATAATTCTTGAGGGAATTTGTTTTCGTTCTTGCAGCTTGTTTTGCGGTCTCGATGGTCCGCTCCAATTCGAGGAAATCTTAGGAAGAGTGGCTGTGGAGATCGTGAACGTATTTAGAGTATTTAGTAGCGAGTGTTTTGTGGTTTTAAAGGTATGTGTCGTGTTGACGGCATTTTACGCGTGAAGAGGTTAAATGCTTCTATCAAAATTCAGACAGATTGATTGGTTTTACAGTGTGGAATGATTTATAATTCTTGGGTTTAAGTAATACTTTAATTTTTGATCACTCGATTCATCTCTTATATTGTAACTCGTGAAGGGCGTTTTACGTTAATAATTTGTTCTAGTTCTGACGCTACTTTAATTGAGATATTTTGAAGAATATGCGAAACGAAGCTTTATGGTAATGTCTATGGCATTTTATATCTAATTTCTTAGCATAAATATTCATGTCTTTAATGGATTTTGACTCGAAATATTAATCAGGTTAAGGAAAAATTTATGAATACGTGGGTCATAGTTACAATACGTTTTATATAATTAAAACTTAGATCGAACGCCAAAATATGTATCGACTTTGCGAGAGAATTTTAATTCCGTTATATCCACTAATTAGTTGGAAGATAAAATCGTTCCGTACAAAGTCGATTTAAAACTTCGGCTCGAACTTAGGTATTCACATTGCAAATCCTCCGGTTAATTCGTATTTCTGAGAATCCACCCGTTCCAAAACGCTTGTCGAAACATTTGTTAGTTATATTTTTGGATCTTTTTCTTATTAATAGGGGAAGAGGATCGTCTCTTTCGAAAAATTTCTCTTCGAATGCTTTGCGACCTTTCATGCGTTGAAGTTTTTCTTATCCTTGTGCACCTTCTCGTACGAGTATAAGCAAACATCTTACTCTCCAAACGCCCCATTCCTTTTTGATCTTCCCTGCGTAGGGAGCCTCAAGAATCCCTCGGTTCCCTCCCTCCTTCCTCTCTCTCCTTACCTATCATTGTCTTTCCCTCCCTCAATCCTTTAATAATCTCCTCGCAAAGCGTTCTTTTGGGAACTTTGCAGATGTTCCCTTGTGGATTTCGCCTTTCCGACGGCAGCGAACCCTCCGCCAAGATCGATGCCAGTACGCTTTTCCGCTTCCTATTCCCACGCAACTTCTCTCTCCCTCATCTCCTGCATAATTTTGCAAAGAAACATGCAGTTTCCGCAAACAGTGGCCTCGACTCTTTTCGAAACCAGGGTCGAGAATTATGCGAGCCGGCTTAAAAGGAAAGAAATCCTTCGTCTTAAGGGATCGAGGGCGGAATATCTTCTTTTTTTGAACGGGGTCTCCGAACGTCTCAGACGAGAACGGATCCCGCCTTTCTCTCCTCCTCCACCACTGACCTTTATTTCCCAAAAAACTGTCGGGATCTTCTTCTCTCTCTCTCTCTCTTTGAATTGCCCTTCCCTTAACATTCATGCGCCTAGACTTTCCATTTAAAACGGATGGCTTGAGGCGCTAGCTAAAACTGGGATTATTAAGAACTGCGATTTTTTGCTAGCCGAGATTGAAAAGATTCCTCTCTGGAGGTTTTATGGTCCGTCTTTATCTATTTTTTTGTCTGCGAAAATGGACGAATTGATTGGTCTAGTCCCGTGTATTTCTCCTTCCAAGATAAGGGACTAATTTTTTGCCGCAGCGGAAAATTTTAATTGCTGCATTAGCCACGTGGTGATTTTAAATTGAAATCTTGCAATTTTGCCATGGTTCATTTGTTAATTATTTATTATCGACATTTTTAATGATGTATTTCCTTTGAGCGAAATTGTAATAAAAAATTTGCGTACATCTCGATGCTAGTGTTAACAAACAATACTTTTTAAAAACTTGAAATATTTTAAGAACATCATGTCAGTGACTGCACCATTAGTTAATTAATTAATCCTGTCTTATTACCATTTAATATTAAGAATTAATGGTATTTAGGTTAAAGCATAGAAATAAGGTATTTTGTATATAGTTGGTACCTGAAGTTGTTTCAGAAAGTTTGATACAATTCTTCCTTGTGTGGAGGAGTTTGAGTTTATTATACTTTAAGAGTACTACAATTTTATTTATATTTTAAATTTTTCTCTTTAGCAGATTGAATTAATCACACTAAATCAGTAAGAACTGATTATGATATTGATTTGTATTGCAATCGGTTTTTAGATAGATCATTTTTAGATTCATTCAAATAATCGATTTAATTTTTTAGTATCCGAATGTATGACTTTTATGTAATCGTTTAATATAAAAATCTTTGAATCTTACTTTGTTTATTGGCTCAATCTTATTGGCATACAATGAGATATTATGAATAGTTTAGTATATGTGGAAATGTGTCCGAGTAATTCTGCTTTGTAATCACAGAATATGCGCATTAGATATTTCGGATTATTATATTTTGCAATAAATAAATACAGAATCCTCTTTGGTTATCGTTGATGTATTGTGAAAACGTTAAAATGGCATGGAACATATGTGCTTTTCATTTAAAATCTCTTTGGGCATTATTAAAAAGTTCTGTTAAAAGTAATATCATCATATACGAAATTCTGTCAAAATCCTAGATAAAGCCATGGGGTTTTCTTAATTATCTCCGCATATTAATTACCTTGCTTCTAAAAAGAAAGAGAATTTTAAATTACTTGTTAATTTTGACTCGCAGCTAAGTACTCAAGAGTTGAAAATTGAGTTTTCTGGTTGGCTCAAGTATTAAAAGGAGAATGTTCATAATAATGTTATGAATCTTGGCAAATTAGTGACGAATTTGAAAGGCACGCATACTGGCATACCATTGCATGAACTTTCAAAACTGGTATTTTGAATGTTGTTCATAATTCAATCTATTTCAAATAATATCTCACGTAAACATTTTAACGGAATTTGGTCTTTATGCGAATACTTTACCGCTAAACAAAGTTTTATTGCCCTTTTTATCTTGAAAGAAGTCACTTGCTTAACAAATCTCCTTTAAAGCACATCAAGGATAGAAGTTTTTGTTGATTAACACCTTCCGAATTTTGACTTTGAAACTCTTGCTGTAGACTAAGATTAACTTGTGAAACACTTAAGTTAATTGCAATTCACCGATCTTTACGGAAGAACTAAGTGCTTTTAAAGTTAATCGCAAGCGATCAACTTACGATTAGCAAAAATTGTGAATAAAACTTAAATTCGGATTATTTCACTGGCGGTTTCGTACGTTATTAACCGTTTCCTGAAAAAGTTTGAACCTAGTTATTATTGAGATTTTCATAAAGGCTGCTTATGATATATATACTTGCGATTTATTCTTTGTGATGTGATTATGCAATAAACTTCTGACGCCTGGAGACCAAACCTATTCCGGATAAACGGATCTTCCGATTGATAGATGTACTTATTTACACGTACACGCAAATGAAAAAATAGTATATATTAAAATAGAAACTAATGAAAGTTAACTGTTATGTTAATCAAGTACTGCTGTAATCGGTAAGGAATAAATAATTACCTTTTATGCTACAGCATAAAAATTCAAGTTATAATTTTTAAAAATAGCGAGTAATCGAGATTACGTTTGCTATATGCCAGGTTAATCTGTATTCTTTAGTATAATACAGTTTTGTACGTCATAAATTAATTTTGAAGCAACATAATGAGCATCTTGGATATGTGTTTTATCTGATATAAATGGGAAGACTATAATTAAATATATATATTTAATGCCATTAAATAAACCTTTAAGTCGATAAGGTATTAATTTTTCATAGATTGGTTACACCAGTGGTTCTCCAAATTTTTGAGTCGCGGCACTCTTACACGGCACCCCATTCTTGTGACAAGCTTTATATATTTTTATATACGGTTTTTTACAACCTTTGGACACATCCATTTGTTGATGCTACTACATAATCAATTTGCTAGAAGAAAATTATTGCCCTAATTACTCACAAACACATGCGAACCGTTGATTTATGTGCTAAACTAAGTTTTGCGCGGCACCCCTTAATATCTACTGCGGCACACCAGGGTGCTGCGGCACACAGTTTGAGAACCACAGGGTTACACCGGCCGCTAAGGACAAAAGAATTCAAATGAGATTTCACATGTACGAGATGGAAAGAATAGAGATGATGCCGAAAGTTAATTGAAGCGAAGAATCGCGGCCAAATTGGCTGTAGATACCGAACCTAGCGTCCAAGGAAGAGCGTTCTCCATTTTTGTACGAACATCCTCATGCGAAATTATACCAAGTCCCAAGGGAGGAGACAAAGCCATCAACGACCGATCCTTTTTGATTACATCCGACACAAACAGTTGACTCTTGGCACGGGGAAAACTACGTCGTTCGCTTTCAAAGCGATTCGGCCCTGCTTGAGGACTTGGAAAAAATAGCGATCTGGCTAAATCCATTACGAAGGTGGGAGAGAAACAGCGATAGGGTAAAAAAAATAATTTAAGCGGACTGAAACTCGGCTCTATAATTAGTCACACACGTTATACTCAGTCCCAGCGTAGAGGGAGAGAAACTGCTAGGTATCGCCCGTTAAAGAGTCACGCGAAAATACGGTTCCAAGCGTGCAAAGCCGCAATTAACGTCTTTTCGTCCGTACTGCCGCTGCTTGTCCTTAGGAAGTCGACGCCGCCCCGTGGATGCACGCAAACCGCAAGGCATTGTGTGCCGCGGGTGGCGGCCATCTCAGGCGGCCTGCGACTTCCCGTGCGTAAAAGCCCTTGCCGGGAAAATCAAATGATCCATTTTCGAGTCGACTCGAGCAGTTGCCAAGGCGATCCTAGGACGGCCGCGATGAGTGCTTTATGGTTGCTTTAATTGATAGCAAAAAGCAGCATGCGATTTAAAGAAAAAAGTCCTCGTTTTCTAATTGTCATTGAAAACATACCGTCTGTACTAATAATTTGCAAATTTGCTAAAATGGGAAGGTTTTTTTGTACGCATGTGGAAAACGTCAATCAGTTTCCTTACTTGCCCAACCTGTTCGTCTAACAAGCTTTATCCAAGTATTTATTTATATGTCTGAATTTCTGAAGGAGAGCATTACCTTGAAAAAATATAGCAAAAATCTACTAAAAGAAAGGAAAAGAAAAATTGTATCCAGCTATATAAATAATTGGCTTATTTACTGAAGTTTGTGAATAGATAACATAAAAGCATTGACTGATTATATTGCTTACCTGCTTGAACTTGCTAAATAATAATGATATTAATTCTTTAAAGTATGTGTTGTAATCATTTGGACTATTGTGGGTGATTTAGGAAGATGTTTGTTAGGGTGAGGTACGGTTGGGACTTAACCATTTAGTGAGCGCGTGGGGGCTCAGACAGATCCCCAAGTATACAAATTATATATTTCAAAACATTGTTTACCTTCGGAGCTGTTTCCTTTACTACCTTCATAAAACTGCTTAAGTGTAATTATCCCACAAACGTTGTAGAATTATATATTAAAATATTCATATACTGTCGCATTTTATAGTGTCTGTGTCCAGCGCCGTAACTAGCTATTTTAGCACCCGGGGCAAAATACCAAATATGCGCCCCCTCCATAAAAAATTCTCTAATACCTATATTTTTACTATATGGATATTTGCTGAACAATTCATAAATAAAAATAAACTATAAATGATATAATTTCTCACTATAAATGTACATAATTTAAATACATATACCTACATAAGTACATAATTTAAATACAATGTATAAATATTTTAATATTAAAGAGTTATTCTACGTGATTTTAATGCAGCAAACTCATCAATAGCATCATCGAAGTTTATAGTTTCTCCTATGCGTAATGTCTGGAACAAGTATAGTAGAGATATCGCCCCTTGTGCCATGCAACCTCGCACAACTTGCCATTAACAATTTTTGCGCCCGGGGCAGATGCCCCGCTTGCTCCGCCTTAGTTACGGCACTGTCTGTGTCATCTCGACGTCTACTTACGTTACAACACTGAAATTATAAATGATTGCCTCTCTACTCTAAGTTAAGACATTTATGTGCTTGAAACAAGGTTTTACAAAACTAATTGGATAAACAACATTCATTTTGTTTTTATTGAACATTATGGATGCAAGAATACATTTTTTTATTTTAATTTTTGCTTTGTTCACCGTATTTATTTTCCTGCAAATTTAATAGCGTTAATAATCAGTTGTTCTGTAAATGATCACAAATAATTCTCTCTTTATATAAAAAATATTTAGAACGCTCAGAAAATATAGTTCTACTTGATAAGTGCTTTTGAAATCTATCCAAGGGTACTTTATTGCATGTTTATTGTTGAAAGTACTTAGAAATCTTCTGTAATCCATAATTGAGGAATGATATTTTATTGAATAGGAATTAATTTTCTGTACAAATAGAGAAGATTTATGCTAAATTCTAAATTGACTGTAAACCAAGGTGAGAAAAGTTAATACTTTATAAAAATTCAATATGTCAACTAATATACAAAATTTTAAATGACCTGCATTATATTCTAGAATCTAAATAGCATTTTCTTGATCATAATTATGGAAAAAATACAGTAAAATCATTTTATTGTTATTTAAATTTGCATTATGTTTTGGGGTCTCTCGGATTCCCATGCGCCTACTTAAATTATAAAAGATGACGCGCCTACTTAAGGGTTAAAAGCTCTTCAATAACCCAGACCATGAAAATCTAGCACCAAGAATTTCTGTAACTATTTTACGTTTATCAATATATTTGTAAACATTTTAATTTATTAGAATTTGTCTATAATATATTTCTAATTTGTAAGAGCATGGTATCTTATATTTTTATATTTATCCATTTAAAATTATTACGTATGAACGTAATCACATGAGTAGTATGAAATTCTAAAAGATTACAATGGTAAAAAATTCACATTTTTCGTTCACTATAGAAGTGAAATTTCAAAATATTTCATTTTTGCCTAAGACCTTATGCAAATTCGTCTTTATCGTAAGGGCTATGTAAATTTTCTTGTTTCTATTTTTAGCCTACTTTCCCGAATGAAAAAAGGTTTATAGTTTCTTTGTTGTGCCTGACTGTTATCCTATTAACGTTTGAACCGATAGACCTATTTTCATGGCACTTGGATATTTAGGGAGGGGTGCCACGAAAAATTTTTCTTAGTAAATAAATCAACGATTTGCTTGTGTTGGCGGGTAATTAGGACAATAAATTTTCTTCTAATAAATTGACTATGTAGTTGCATCAACAAATGGGTGTCCAAAGGATGTAATATCCGTATCTAAAAATAAATAAAGCTGAGGTGCCGCGAAACCCTCTTTATCTTTGAAGGTGTGACGCGACTCAAATAAGTTTGAGAACCACTGGTCTAGTACATACACGCGTTATTTTTGCCACACAAATACGCGTGATCAATTTACTTTTCCGTTACATTCCGTTATATTTATTTAATTTAAAATTATTATGTGGAAAGTAGGCATGGTTAGTTCCGTTTGGATCGTCTTGTTTACCAATAGTGTGTTACTGTGTGTATAGAGTAAGGTGGTGGAATATTAGGAAAGTAAAGCTCCTTCGGTTTTCCTGCTATCAAGATTTCACGATAATACTCGGCTGGAGCTTACTGAGTTATGCTGTCTTTAATAAATTCATCAAAAGTTATTTCACGTGCTGTTAAGGTAAAATACGAAAGGCTTGGTAATCATAATATCCAGACAAAGTATGAGGTATTATACACGTTTTATTATTGTATGCATATTTATTTTGGAAGCGTTCTTAAGTTTGTTTGATGTTTGACGTCAAGTCTTACGAAGAATAGAATGGGTACGTGAAATTGCATTGAATGCGCTTACGTATTACTTAATTTGTGTAATTCGAGGATGGTGACAGGTTTACGAACGCTGGCTCTAACGAAATAAAGATGGCTTAGTCATCTGCCACGTATCTTAGTGAGTGCGTAGACGTAAAGGTAAGACTTGTTAAACGTGACTACGTTAAATCTAAATCTATAAATCCTGAATATAACTTAAACATCATATAATTAGAAAAATTGCATCTAATGTTTAAATTGACACATTCAGATGTGTTAAAGATGTATTAAAACTATTTACAAGGTCCAATAAAGTTAAATATATTTTGTTTATTTATCAGAATCTTCTACGCATGGTAATTTTTCTGTCTTTTCAGGTGAGTACCTTGTGATGTTTTATCAGCAGAGTTTTTGATGGTCTCTAGTGAGTACCGTGTTCATTTTAAATAATTACGTACACGGTTAATTTTTTGCAAAAGTTGAACAATTGCATGAAAAAATGTTTATATTCGGGTTAAAAAATAAATGCAAGTCCGACTTCGTGTTTACCTCCTTCCGGAACACACCATTTTACATAGCATTGCAAAAGTTCTTATAAAAAACGAGAGTGAAGATTTGTCATTAAAATGATAAGAGAAATCAAGTCTTTTCGGCCATTCTTTTTTCTTTCCTCTTTAGATTTTTGTCGATTGCCTGAAAATTGTGGTTTGTATACAAAAACTCCAGATTTAAATCTAAGAGCGAGCTTTACTTAAAAATCTCTATTTTGGTAGCGCTAGTCACTTGGCTCAATAATGCCATCGATCACGCTAAAACACAAAATATACTTATTTTCATGAGCGATCGACATTTACTTGTATTTTTCAAAATGCTTGCTAAATGAACGTCACCAAAATAACAATTTGATGCTGTGAAAGAAGGACTTACCATATGCATTCATGACTGAAAAATTCGTATTCATTCTTGCGAAAATAGATTCCAAATTATAACTATAAGATGCCCTTTGGCTTTGAATTGCTTTACTTTAATTTTTGTCCTGAAATTAGGAGAATACATAGCGTGCTTTTTATCTCCTAAAATCATATTATCTCATTCTTTTTCTCATTTTCTGCTGATTTTAGCTAGAACAACAGTACCATTACAATCGTTTCCCTCGAATATACGTGGGAGTTGACGTCATTTTAATATACCTTATTCAGTTTTAATTCTTTTAGGGCGGTTCATGGCCTCAACCAGCTCACAATTTCTCATCTAATTAACATGCATTCTATGATAGCTCAGTAGAAATCATTACGACTTCTCAGTTTTCCAGTATAGTCCTGATATTTTTCTCATTAAAAATGGATAATTTATTTTCCTAGTAAACATTACTGATCGATTTTAATGGAATTAATATTGGTGAGTAATGATAGAATATTGTACATGCAAGCTCGATAGGTTTTGTCCAATTATAAGTGTTAATACGCCGTTTCCACTCCGCACGAAGATTCAGAAAGCACATCCTTTTGTTGGTGCGCATGTGTTCTGCCCATTGTGTCTTCCCAAGGCTGTCTAACAGAATTTCTGGAGCAGCGGTAGTGGAAAAAGGGGAGAACTTTCTCTCTTATGTAATTCAATTTACATTCTGGCACGAGTCGCAAAAAGCAATTTTTTCCGTATTCACTTTCCTAATCTCCACGTCGTAAACCAAAAGACAAAGAGGATTCTTTTCAGCTCATATCGAGGACTCCTAATTTTTTTCCCCGGTCGACTCTTGTTATCTTTTTCTCTCCCTCTCTTTCCGCTAGACATGACCTTTTAGTCTTATTCCCAAACAACTGGGGCGTTTGCGTAGGTACGGCTGCTTGGTATATTGCTTCGCGGCAAAGAGAGGAGTTGGCTCGCTTGCGTCACGGCGGAGAGCTCTTTTTTTATTTTTTTTTGTAATTTTTATAATCTCGCGAGACTCCGAGGCAAAACAGTCCCGGGACACGAATCGCTCACGCCGAAAAAAGTAGCGATCATCGTCGCTTTTCCTACTCAGAACGACCGAATTTTTTCGTTTTTCTCTCTATCTCTCTCTCTCCCCCCCCCCTTTCCTCCCTCCCTCCCTCCTTTCCTTCTCTTTTCCTAGATTCCGACCGTTAAAAAATAAAAGAAAAAGGTTGCACTGCTTTTGGATCTTCTGTTAGCGCGTAATAAAAAAGAGTATTAATCTCGGAGCATGTTTTAATGTTTCGCGGGCTGCTCCTGAAAAAAGAAGAAATTGGGGTGTTATTATTTCCAGAAGAATTTTAACGGCCGCAGACACCGCTGAAATAAAGTTTTAAAGGAAGGGCAAGGAGAGATTTTTCAGATAATGCAGGCTTCCATAATTAATAGTCCCTCATAGTTTCATACGCGCTGGAGTTTTATTTAAGACTGTTGTTCTTTTATTAAACACTGAGAACTTCGATTCGTGTTTCTCCGTTACTTTTCTCTTTTGGTTTTTACGGTAGCAAATTAGGTTGCGTGCCTCATCCTCCCGCTATGAATGTGATGTGTTTTATATTCATCTAAAGATAGTCAAGCATCATTAAATTTTAATGATTATATAGAATAGAAAGCCCAATGAAACCAGGCTAAATTAACTAATGTGAACTTTGAGAAGGAAAAAAATTTCTGTACTTGACCTGAAATCGAACCAGGATCTTCTACTTGGCGGCAAGTGAGAGTGCCAGGGTTTGGCTAACCGTATTATGCGCGCACGCATAAAAACTACGTTTTCCGACATACCATCTTGTAAAATTACCAAAATAATTCATGTCTAATTTGTAAATTGTATTAGTATTTAGAGTAGGCGTTTGTCTTTTTTTGGCAAAGGCGCGTTTTATTTTTCGCATCGCCATTTGCTGTAAATTAAAACTAATATTCGAGACGAAAGAGATTAATCCGAATTTAGAGAATTCGAAAATTACTGAAGAACTTACATAAGTGTACAAAATTCTTCACCAACGGAAATATATCGACGTATATATTCTTCATTTAAGCTGTTTAACTCTTGAGGAAATCTAACAAAGGAGGTTTTTCAAATTAGTCAGCGCGGAAATATATAGGTGGGTATGTTCGGAAATTCTTCTTGTTTTGACGACGCGCAAGAATTCCTGTCACTAATTATATAGTTCCAATGTCAACCTTCTGAAACTTTCCCGGTATTGAATGAAAACCCCTCAGAGAGCGCCCTTTAAGCGATGGCAAAAAAAAAAACTTGAAGCGTTCCATCTATATATCGCACACCAACCTCCATTCCATAAACAGAGCGGATGAGATGGGGATGGGCGAGGAGAGGAAGAATGCCTGCTTTTCAGAGAGCGCTTTTTTACCGCTATCGTGCCACGTCAATCAACCTCTGCGTCACTCATCTACGTATGAAAAACCCCAAGTATGCCTATTAAAAAAAGAAAGAACGAGAGAGAGTGTGAGTTTAGTCCGTCGGGAAGAATGACTTACTTTTTTTCGCATACCTTGCAAGATTAATTGGCTAGACAGTGTGGCTGTTTAAGAGGACCTTTAAAACGGCTCTCTTCTACATTCTCCATCTCTTTTCGTCTTCCTCACTTCCCACTTGCCCTCTTTTACCTCCCTCTCTGTCCTCTCCCAATGTCTCTTACTATCTTCTCTCTATCCCTCTCCCTATCTCTCTCTTCCCTGTCTTTCTATCTTCTCTTTATCTCTCTCTTTCTATCCTCTCTCTATCCCTTTATATCTTCTTTCTATCCCTCCCTATCTCTGTCCGTTCTGTCTCTTTCTACCTGATCTCTATCCCTATCTCTCTTCTCTTTACCTTCCCTTTCCCTGTCTTATCTCACGTCCTATTTCTTTCTTGTCTCCATTTCGCTACTTCTCTCTCTTCAATATCTCTAACCCTCTCCCTTTTTCTCTCAGTCCTCTCTCATCCTCTTTCAGTCCATCTCTCTTCCTCTTTCCCTCTATCTCTCTCATTTTCCCTCTTTCTCTTGTTTGTGTTTGTATGGCTCTTGGATTATTGTAGCCATTACTCCTTCCACACCGAACACGATCACAAGGGAGGGGAGAAATCCGGTGCCGGCATTAGCCTACACTAGACGAAGAGCACCAAGGGTTTCTTCCGAAGGACGAACGCTGTCTTGTGTGGTCTCCTCAAATCACACAAGTAGGGGTTGAAATATCCGATCGCCGGTTTCGAACCTGAGACCGCTTCGTGGAAGGCCAACGCTCTAACCACTCCGCCACCTCCCCCGCTACCGCCAGCCCCTCTTTCTCTCCTTTCATTTCCTTTCGCTGTCACTCTGACCTTATCTCTATCCCACTCTTTCCCCCATTCTCTGTCTCTCTCACTCACTTTCTCTCGTTCTTCCCTTCCTTTTCACCTTGAACGTTGGAGTTTAGGGGAGGATTGAAAGAGGGTTACAGAAAGGAGAGGAAGATTGGAAAGCATGCGATTCCGCGGTATCAAATATTTATGCAGTTTCCGGGTTCATCGTGTGCAGAAAGGGAGAAAGATTGGTGTTTTCGTAGGAGGGCGATTTTTAACGGCAGTCTGTAATTCGTTTGCATCTGCGTTGCGAGCTTTGTCTATTGACTCCTGCGGGCAAAGACATGAAATGAAAAAGGTTCACGATCTTTATAAATTCTCTTTGAAAAGATTAGATTGGCGAAATAAAACGAATTATTGGTATCGAATAAGTCGCTTAAACAGATGCATTTGGTGTCTATTTTACATGTCAAGTAAAGGCCAAACAGTATGAAAACGTCAAGAAGCAGTTCTTTGTAATCTTGAATTAAATAGCATTTTAAGCCAATTCTGTTGTTAGGTAATAAGTCTTTCGATAGCACATCTAATCCTATCAAAAAAATAGTTAAAGATTTAATAATTTAAATCAAGGTATGGTGGAAATATATAATTTAATTGTAGGTACACACCAAAAATGGCTTTCGTTACTTACTTACTTACTTATTTACTGTAGTATATGAGTATAGAAAATATGATTTTAGCCGAATTATTTTTTTTTCGAGGAAATGCAAATTTTTGATACCGCATTCCTTTTAAAATATATAAATTTTGGGAAATTTATTTAGAGAAATTGAATGTTCCCTGATAGTTCCATACGTTTTCCATTCACTACTTTTGACAACTTTTTCGAAGAGAGTGCTCATTATCTGTAACTTTATCTTATAAATTCTAGTATTTTTTTAACAATGAAGTCAATCATACAATTTAGTCTTATTCGTTTGTAAATAGTGCGCGATGAAAGTTAGATTGTATTGAGGAAAATAGTTGGTAAACTCTCGTGTTTTTTCACATCTTGATTCCCATAAGCAAAACGTTGAAACAAGTCTATTCTATTTTTGTTTATAATATAGTCTTTCAAGTAAAGCATTTGAAATTTACCATGAAGTTTGTCGTAATTATGTTCTGTCTGTATCGATGCAAGACTTTTTACCATATAAAATATATCGGTAGCTTTCTTCAGCCCTCAGAGGTATTGTTCAAAATTGAGTTATCGAGCTTATCTTGTAGTTAAAATCAATTTTAAAGAATCTATGTCTCTGCAATACCCATAAAAATGTTTTGAAGATGCTCATTTCCGCCACAGAGAAGTTTTCATCAGTGGTGACTCATTGTTAGTAGATTTGAAAATTTTCTATAAAATATTTAGTCTGCTATCGATAAATTGTTTCCGGCCATGACTACTTTTGTAGCCGATATAAGCATCTGGTTTCATCGGCCTCTTCAAAGTTATCGGAGAAAGTTTGGACGGCTCGAGTTTTCATGCTAATGTATTCATTTTTTAAAATCCAGAATTCTAGGTAATCTGTGAACCACAAAATGCATTTCGTGTTGGTTTTCAATCTCTTTTTTTATCCGCTTACGACCTTACGCACGCGCATATGCATCTCGATCTCTTTCATGCTTTCACCTCTTCTTTCTCCGCCCCCGCCGCTCCCATTAATCTGCTCCCCGCGTACAAACGCTCCCCTTTCAATGTTCCCTTTGTCGGCGGAGCAATCAGTTTTTCATCCGAGTCCTCCCCGTCTCTTGTTTGCTCCTCTTGTTATAGTTGGTGCTCCCTTCTCTCTTCCACCCCTTTCTCTCTTTTTCTCTCTCTCCCTCTCACCCTCTCCCTCTCACCCTCCTCGCCCTTTACCGGTCCCTTCCAAACGGACGTAATTGGGAAAAGCGAAATGACAATAATAAAAAAGAAACGGCGAAACCCATCGCTTCGAAGAGAGAAAGACTCGAATAATAATTGCGTTTCAATTGTGTGGAGAGTAAGCTTTGTGTGTGCTACTTCGAGTTTTTTTTTGTGTGTTTCGTTCAATTTTTTAGGGCCATTAATTATCCCAGTGTCGTTTGTGTCTGTCGATTCGATTCTGAAAATGACCCAGACATTTTTTTATAATGTTGGGTTCATGCTGTTCCAATTACTGAGTGAAAATGGAAAGAATTATCTTTTTCGTGGTGAAAGGTTTTGGAAATTTGTTTAATAAAATGTCTTGGAATTTCTAATGTTTTGTCACTAATCGAGTTATCTCCTGCTTTAACGGATGCCTCGGGACTGACCCTATTCTGGTTAATCGAATATTCCGGCTACTTCACAAGTTACATAGCACACGCAAATGAAAAATTAGTAAATAAAGTAAGGTAAACAATTAAGAAAAGTAAGTTACGAGTTAGGTAACTCAAGCAATATCATATGTAATGCAGCATAAAAAGTTAGTTCAAAAAAAGTAGTTGTAATTGGTCCAGCTTATCAAATTTTGGCAAGCGGATGTTCCGACTGATACCATAGTACATACAAATGAATAATAATGGAATGCTAAGAAAGTAAGAAAAACAATTAAGAAAAGTAAGTTAATTAAGCGACTCAAGTAATACCATATGTAACGCAGCATAAGAAACCTTCAGGTTTGAGATTTAAAAAAAATACGTTTTATGAAAAATTCTGTTAAATCGGCATTCGCTTGATCGGGAATTTACTCTCATTTAGCAGAACGTGTGCATATAGTATATTTTCACTGCCTACCTAAAACAAAGTTGCGTTATCATTCGTTTCATCAAATGGCTTAGTCTCACAGCATCTAGGCCTAATAGCATGTATTTTCCCTAGGAATAGTAGGCTTTTCCTGAACCGCGGCGATGAACCCCAAATCGTCTTGATAAATAGACAGGACGTCAAAAAAGATTTGGAGGGTTGACAGTTATTCCCCTGGTTGAGTCTTCACGTCTGCTCCCCTTAGCTACCGAAGTAAATCTTTGCGGCGTAACCCGCGTGCGGGAGACCGCTTTTGATGGTCAATCTGCTATCCGTCACATAATTCCCAAAGGATAGACAACTCGGAAGATCGCTCCGGGCAGTGCGACGGCACTAGCATTTCAATACCTCCGTCTTCCTCGCGCGCAGCTCCTCCCCAGGAATGACCGTTGACCGGGGTTTATTACACCCTCTGGGGAGATGAAAAGGAGGAGATTTTCTGTCATCCGTGACCCTTTAATATTGCCACTTTTTATTCCAAAATTACGGATGGAGACGTCGCCGAGATTATTAAGGGGAATAAAAATGAAGAAAACATACGATTTTATGATGGCGGCCGAGTGGTTAGAGCGTTGGCCTTCCAAGCAGAGGTACCAGGTTCAAATCCGACGAAGGTACATGTGTGATTTGAAGAGACCTTCGGAAGGGATGTTATGCATTTGGCTCCTTTGGTGCTTTTTGTAAATAGTAGGCTAATGCCGGCACCGGGTTTACCTCTCTTGGGAGTGCGTTCGGTGTGAAATGAGTAATGGCTATAATAATCCAAGAGGTTATTAGTCAGAAATTTCATAAAAACAAACAAACATACGATTTTATTTATTTTTATGGATCAATGATGTATAGTTTAGAACAGGTGGTATTTTTTGTGCAAAATCCCAACCTTTTAATCTTTTCATCGTAGTCGTAGAAGGTTCTGCTTTTTAGGGATGAAACGGAAACGTTTTCTGACTTTAAACTTCTCATGACGAACATTACCGATAAAATTTTAAGACTTGATTTCTGTTGGCGTATGTCTCTCCAATATCCATAAAAAGGTTTTGGAAAACAAGATGAAAATTTCGGTAGCAAAGCTGCAGTCTTCATTGGTGATTCACGAATAATAAATTCTAAAAAAGGACTTTTTGGAATCTGATATCGGCGAATCTCCACTGATGGCTTCGTAGCCGAAATTTGCCTCTTGTTTTACAGTCCTTTTTGCGGCATTTCGAGTGACGTAGTTTGTCACCTTATGACTCCAACCAAGGGTCTCCTGTTCACGCACGTACAAGTTATTTACATTCGACACTCGCTCACGAAGATCCTGTAATTTAGTCGATGCTGCAAGCGAGAGACGGCCAAATAAGCATGACACGGAGTCTATCAGAGTCTGATTCGTGGATCCTCGTTAACAAAGATGCATTTGAGATTTTGCGACGCGGCGCTCGTTAGTGTTCCTCGTGTTTACCTTATTATTGGCCTATATCTGCATCGAAGAGAACGCAGAGCTTCAGTATAATAAACGGTAAAAGAGAATAATTTAAACAGAGTTAATTATGAATGACAGTGATCAACAGTACTAAAGATAAGCCTTTTATTTAAAATAACACTTATAACGCGTGCTAAGGGTCATTATACAGTCTAAAACACATTGCATTACAGGCAACAAACTGCCATGGAAGTATTATCTATTCACATTTAAATTCTCATTACAAATATGTTTGGAAATTTATTAATTCTGGCATAATAATATGGCAGCAGATGATATTCTTACTACACTAAGTTTCCCCGAAAAATGAAACTACTGATTTTCAGCTATCATATTTGCTCTTGTAATGGATTCCCTGTTTCTGTGGTGAGCTACATAAATAACTTTTTTTAAATGTAGCATTTTTAAATATCTTTATAATAATTTTCTTTAATATGCTCTATTTCTCTGCGTTGTAGTTTATTATTACATAAGATGTTATATACTCATAGAAACGGCTCACTTTTTGGGATAACCCTGTATATAAATATATATATATATATATATATATATATATATATATATATTAACAGATGCATATCCCATTATAGTTTCGAGAAAATTTCATCTTAGTGAAACTTTCGTAAATGATTTTCTAATGACTCGCACCCTGGAAGTTTTTCCATTAATTTAAGCGAAACAACTTGACCAACCTACGCATCACGTATTAAGTGGAAAATAAGAAACCCGTATCTCGAAAAGGTTTGCACACCTAGACCTCCCATCTCTCAACGTGGACCGACATTCGATATTTTACGCGTGGCCAATCATGTGAAAAAGATCGATGGCGACCTACTAGTACTGGAAGGTCGTCAATTCTAATCCAGAACAGATTCCTAGGTGGGATAAATCCGCTCGTCCTCCTCTTCACCCTCATTACTAACGTCAAGTTGGCAGTGATGTTAATGCAAGTAAGGGAAGACGCGGGGAGGAGGAAAGCTAAGCGATCGGATCGGCCAGTTGCGGCAGTCTCCAGAAGCCTTCCAAATGCGACCCTGATATTCTCTTATCCCCCAGGCGCCGTTCCATTTTCTCTCCCCCCCCCCATCTTCTTGCACCCCTCTACCCTTTCGCGACCTCCCCCCACCCTTTTTACGACTTTCCTCTCCTCCTCCCATCTTTTCAATCTAAGAACGAGGAAGTCCTTTTCATATTCCATTAATTTAAGCGAAACAATTTGACCAACCTACGCATCACGTATTAAGTTTCTCGTCAAAAGTGGAAAATAAGAAACCCGTATCTCTCATATAGGTCGAACTGAGAAACTGAACTGTGTTTTTTTCTGCTAGCGAGAGGACACAGTTTCATACTCCTAAATGTTCCTCGATCTATTTCTCGGGTAGTAAAGGAAAAGGGGGTTAAGCTCTCTTTACAACGGTCGGAAAGATGTTTGTTGGACGGCGATGCATTTGTTTCAATCCGAGGCGATGGATTCTTGTCACAGATGTGGCGGGGTATGTGTGTGTGTTTCTTTCTTCTTTTGTTGACCTCTCGGATTTGGGATTCTAGCCTTTTCGTGTTTGAATGAAGCAGAAATAAGCTGACGTTTTACGTCGTTCGCACTCGTCGTGGCAGGGGTTTAGCGCGAAATCCGTCTTGATGCGGGAGACTCGTAGTTGCATGTTAAGAAAACGCTGAATTGAACGTTTTTGGCGGTTTTGAAGATGATATTAAGAGTTGATGCATAGGCGTCATTCGGGTATGGTGACGCGGTTTTTTCTCAAGCTCTATATATGGTAGAATTTTTGAAACGGTATCTAGGCTTAGGATAAACATGAAACAATGAAGCGCTTAAGATGCCTTAATATCCGGAATTTGCTATTCAAATTTAATATTTAAAATCTACATAACGATTTAGGTTTTAAGTGTTTTTCGTATATTTTATTCTCTACTAATAATTTCAGTAGCATCCATGATATTTCACAATTTCAGTAATCAAAAAGGTGGTGTTCCCGGATATAACCCGCTAACATTGCATTAAAAACAAAGAAAGAGGGATGCTTGATGTCGTAAATGAGTAGCACGAAGCTCACATGTTCGTCTAAACTCTCTAGACTCTCGTCTTAATTTTATTGTAAATAATACGCGTTTTTATTTTAGTATAGATGAAAATATATGTATTGGGCGTATTTCTTTAGCTCATATCATTCTGGAATGCGTTATTCCTGATTATAAAAAAGTGTTTCATTTTTCATTTCAAATAACCGTACAAATTTGAATTATTGAATGTCATATTGTGGCATATGAAAATGGAAGAACTTTTATCGTCTCATCAAGTAAATATGCACTTGCGTAACTACCTATATGCCGAAGCGTAGTGCCGCCAACTTTAAATCGCAGTGTTGGTGATCTAGGTCAATTCGTTCCATCTGAAACAATATAATTTCTATTTATTGTGTTTTATTTTTTGTCACTTTGACGTATGATAAGACCTGTACTATACTGGAACGAAGCTTTTTTGCCGTACCGTAGGAGTAAATGGGATCCGACGTCGAGGTTTGATGTGATGTCCTTCGTTTAATTCACAGTCTCTTAATACGGAATCCTAGAACCGCGGTGACGCTTCCGTTCATGCGCTCGTTTGCTTGGGCGACTTCTCACAGGAATGATCCAACAGTTTCGAACTCCATTGAATCCCATTCCGCCATCACCCATCGTCCTCGCAAATTGCGGCTAATTAAACTAGCTGCAGTCGTCTCGGAGTCCAATAGCGGCAGACAGCGTTCCACTTTCCAGATTCAAGGAGTCGAAGCAGAATAAACGCGTAATTAGGCCAGCTCTTGGGAGTTCCCATCGTGAAGAGCGCTTCAATCGAAAACATTAGTTTCAATACCGATGGCTACATTTTCATTGAATGTTGAATTTTAAATGTCCTAACATAAATTGGTACGAGTCATGTTCTTAAATTGGTAAATAATGCACAAAACTCGTTGAAATATGCTCGTCTTTCTAGTTCCATGGTTTAGATCAGCGGTTGCCAACCTTTTTCACTTCGCGAACCCCTTGAGTTAACCCATTTCTCGTCGCGAACCCCTTGGATTAGCCTTTTCTCTTCGCGAACACCTCGAGTTGCAACAGTTTTGGCGGCGAATGTCTTACAATGAAGAGTAAATTTGGCAAAAACAAATCTTTTTGAACGCGTTTAATTCATGAAAACTAAAATGTTTATGTAGCACAAAGTATGTAAAAGTTCACAATAAAATCAGAATCTCTGATATTGTCATCAGTTTCTAGTTAGTACCCTGTAAAATTCAAGTATAATTTATATATATATATATATTTATATATTAATAGATCGATATACACATTTACATTTAACGTATCACATACAAGTGAATGTTAAGATGGTAAAGAAAAAACTTTTGGAAAGGGAAGTTAACGGTAAAGTAAATCAAGTAATACTGCACTACACATTAACGACTTCATTAGGTATGGAAGAAGTATATACCGATAACAGTGGTCTAAAAAACTATCAAATTAATTTTTAGCGGTTGTAATCGAGGTTAATAAAAATTCGGTTAATCGGAGATGCGCTCAATCGAAATTCCGGTTGTGTGAAATCCGGTTATTCGTGAAATTTCCGTGATTTTATCGCCTATCTTATACGTTATTACGAGATCACATACGCTTTGACGATAATAAAATAAAGGCGGACATTTCGTTCGTGCTGCTCAGCACGCGCCTCTCTATATTAAAACCTCGTGTCCTGATCCGAACATTTATTTCCATTCCCATCGCCGTCCTGACAAAGGAAACGTATTCGTGTGTGTGTGTGTGTGTGTGTGTATATATATATATATATATATATATATATATATATATATATATATATATGGATGTCAACAAGGTGTTGGGATCTCTCTGTAGCTGAAGAAGGCGTAGTTCCGAAAGCTTTACGTTTGTGATGTTTCTGTGTTTTTGTGTTATTTTACGTGTGTCGCTTCGACATCCCCGGGGCCTCGCCAACATGAAGTCGTCTGATTGGTGAGTGCTCACTGGGTTTCCTCATCCCAACACCTTGTTGACATCCATATATTCATTTTACCTTTCCTTTTCCGTAAGTTGTTATATATATATATATATATATATATATATATATCATTATATATCGACGACTCTTACAGAGGAGGATATAACATACTAGTAGTTGGTGCTTGCATACTGCAAGCATTTCATCTCACATTAAAAGAACATTCATTTCTCAGACAGAAATTTCAACATTACAAATAGTCTTTTAATTCTAAAGATTTCATTTCTGCAGCGATTTTCGTTTTTCCCACATGTAAGAATAATAGTTTTAAAAAATCCCCAAATGTTGCAATTTAAAAAATTTTACACTTTCTCCATTATGGGGTACTAATGCTACACATTTTAGCCAAATTTTTAAGTTGTAGCACTTCTAGAAGTAAAATAATATTTTTCTAATTGTTTAAATTTAAATAATTTTTAACGGCCGCCGCAATTCATATATGGAAAAATTGAAATGTTTATATTTGTGCAAATTTACTACTTTGTAAATAATTTGAAAATTTCAGCTTCCTCGCTCATACCGTAGTACCTACACAGTTATCTATTTGTTTAAACTTTAAGAATTTTTAACTGCCAAACAAATTAAAATATCAAAATTTGTATAATCCCTATTTCGTTTTTTAAGGAATTCTACTTACAAAAAAATTTCAACTCCGTGTCACATTCGAAAATACATAAACCTTGAAATTTTGTTTAAACAATTGCGAATTTTTAGCGGCCGCATTGTTGCACTTTTTCAAGATTTTCGTTTTTTCTAGTCCGTTTTGCACAAAATCCTACCTAAGAAAAAAATTTCGAATCTCCAGCTTATCTGGAAGTGCCTAAACATTAGTATCCTCCTGTTATATGTTATCTATTATATATCGGCGACACTTACAGAGGAGGAGGATATAACATACTAGTAGTTGTTGCTTGCATACTGCAAGCATTTCATATCACCTTGAAAAAACATTCATTTTTCGGACAGACATTTCATCATTACAAATATTCTTTCAATTCTAAAGATTTCACCTCCGCAGCGATTTCCGTTTTTCCCACATGTAAAAAAAATAGTTTAAACAATCCCCAAATATTGCATATTAAAAAAGTTTACACTTTCATCATTATACAGTACTAATGCTACACATTTTAGCCAAATTTTAAAGTTGTAGCACTTCTATAAGTAAAATAATATTTTTCTAATTGTTTAAATTTAAATAATTTTTAACGGCCGCCAAAATTTATATATGGTAAAATTGAAATGTAAATTTGTGCAGATTCATTACTCTGTAAATAATTTGAAAATTTCAGCTTCCTAGATCATCCCGTAGTACCTAAACAGTTATCTATTTGTTTAAAATTTAAGAATTTTTTACTGCCAAACAAATTAAAATATCAAAATTTGTATAATCCCTAATTCGTTTTTTAAGGAATTCTAATTATAAAAAAAGTTTCAGCTCCGTAGAACATTCGGAAATGCCTAAACCCTGAAAATTTGTTTAAACAATTGCGAATTTTTAGCGTCCGCATTGTTGCACTTTTTCTAGATTTTCGTTTTTTCTAATCGGTTTTGTACAAAATTCTACCTAAGAAATAAATTTTGAATCTCCAGCACATCTGGAAGTGCCTAAACATTAGTATCCTCCTGTTATATGTTATCTATTATATATCGACGACTCTTACAGAGGAGGAGGAGATAACATATAACATATAACAGGAGGATACTAATGTTTAGGCACTTCCATATAAGCTGGAGATTCGAAATTTTTTTCATCAGTAGAATTTTGTGCAAAACCGACTAGAAAAAGCGAAAATCTTTAAAAAGCGCAACAATGCGGCCGCTAAAAATTCGCAATTGTTTAAACAAATTTTCATTGTTTATGTATTTTCGCATGTGCTACGGAGTTGAAATTTTTTTTATAAGTAGAATTCTTAAAAAAACGAAATGTAGATCATACAAATTTTGATATTTTAATTTGTTTGGCAGTTAAAAATTCCTAAAATTTAAACAAATAGATAACTGTTTAGGTACTACGGGATGAGCTAGGAAGCTGAAATTTTCAAATTATTTACAGAATAGTGAATTTGCACAAATAAACATTTCAATTTTACTATATATGACATGCGGCGGCCGTTAAAAATTATTTAATTTTAAACAATTTGAAAATATTATTTGACTTTTAAAAGTGCTAGAACTGTAAACTTTTGCCAAATTGTGTAATTATTACCCCATAATGAAGATAGTGTAAAAAATTTTAAATTACAACATTTGGGGATTGCTTAAATCTATTATTTTTACATTTGGGGAAAACGGTAATCGCTACGGAGGTGAAATCTTTAGAATTGAAAGAATATTTGTAATGATGAAATGTCTGTCTGAAAAATGAATGTTTTTTCAAGGTGAGATGAAATGCTTGCAATATGCAAGCACCAATTACTAGTATATATATATTCGTTGTGACAATCCCGACATTTTTTATTTATCTCGCGCTTAGAGGCGAATTTGTGTTTCGTTCCACGCGTGTTGGAGGCGCAGTGATTCATCATCTTACTCTACGGGATTCCTTTATCCGCTCCCGTCTTCGTATGCTTTCTTTCCCTCTCCGTCGTATTCCACCTAGAAAAAGGGGCGAGGCGAACGTCGCTCCCGACTCGTGCGTGTCTCTTTATCCTGATTTAAGACGTTTCGCCGCCCTTCGGGCTGCCTACCTCGCTGGCGCTCTTTCTGCATATGGATTAAAGAGAGAGGGGGAGTGGGGGGTAGGATTTTATTTACCTTCTTATGGATGATACGTTTTTCGCCCCGAGGACTGAGGTAATTTACCTCAGCTGAATATTTGCGATGAGAATATCGTACTTTCGCGTGCAAGTTGTTTGGAGAGAAAATATTGTGACGAAAAAATTCGACAGGGTGATCCTGATTAATATGCGCGTGGTAGGTGCCACCGAGTCCGAGATGTTGGTTTTTGCTCTTCCGTAATCTGTGCGCTGCTGGAGTATATAAACGATATAACAGGAACTGTTGGAATCTCGTATTCATGTAGGGTATCACCCGGAATAGAAACTTATTGAAATGAACCACATCATGTAACAATAGAGGGTACATTTACTTATTGATGTTCACAATATATCCATTCCCTATTCAAAATTAGTGCATGGATTTTTATCAAAATCTAATCTTATATTAATGATTTATATCAGGTTAGACTTTCATTGTAATATGTATTATTAGATTAATCACGTAAACGATTGATTCACCCCGGGTCTCCTACAACACGGGGGATACCTTCTAAAAAAGGTTCCGCGTGATGTGAATCCGTGTTATGTGAAATTATCTAGTGAAGCGAGGATTGCGTTCCCTGCCCATTGGCAAAGGGGGGTATATGTTTCAGGAGACGCTGTGTTGTAATTTTGGGAGAGTGTGCAGTGTTGCCATCGCGGATTTGTAAAACGTTAGATCCAACCTCAAATGGAGCTAGATAGGAGCTAAAATTTTAGTTAATAGCGCCAAAAAAGCGCTAGATAGAAAAATCCCTCTGTTTATATATTTTTCCTAATTTATGCTGCCTATGTAAATATTCTACACTCTTATAGTGGTGTTAAATGGACACAAACTAGCTGAAAATTGTGTTGAACTGTTTTCATTTGCATTTTAAATATTCTTTTTAAAATTACTTACAATCATCTCGGGTAGTCGGGATTTGAAATTAAATAAGTTTAAGAGAACGAATCTAATATTCTCTACCGTATATTTTCGGATATACGTATCTATTCAATCCAAAAATCAAATTTTTATCTTTTACATTTCTCTGAATATACAAAATAAAAATCATTGCTACATGGAAGGGCAAGCAGGGAGACAATCCGGCGCCGAAGACCAAGGAATAGAAAACAACATCTAAAAAACTCATAATTTCAGTTGTATAAATTATTGATTAATAAAGACATGAATAAGAAACCTAAAGGCAATAAAAATGATGATAAATTTAGGTGGTTAACAATTAATTGTAAATATAGGGGCAGCACTGTTTGACTGAAATTCTTTGCTACTGAAGTACATTGACCAAGAAATTTAAAAACATTTCATTTCTTATATTTATAGCAGGAAACACTTGTTGTCTGACTTAACTAACTTCAAAGGAGCCATTCCATCGTTAATTTTATAATTAAGTTTCCTATATCTAGCCTGTCGAATAAGTGAATAAGTAAACCTATTGTATGTTTCATTAATAAGAAAACCTAGGTTTCGTGGTAGACATTCACGGACGACATGTGAAGTTGCAAGCCGTAGTGAGTGGCTCACAAACTTAATCAAAATCAAATGGGGAATCTCTTTATTCTTTAATTTTGCATACAATCTATTATTAATACCAGTCATTACAGATGAGTTATTAGTCTCAAGAACAACAAGTCTATGTAAATCTGAGCCCAGCAGATTGTGTCTGCATTACATTCACTTAATTCAATCAAGTCACCAACGAAGAAGGCCTCTCTGCTTGCCACAAAATTCTTTCTGCGGGAGAGCAACTGGACCCGCATTTTAGGGCAGGGAACCATTAAAGGGTCACATCACATAGAATTTTAAAATCCCACTGGGGGCACAGAATTTCAGCGTACGTTTGCGATATTGCTGCGCCGCTTTTCTTATTTAATCGGTGACCTTCAGGTAAATTTTCATATTGAGTGTCTAACAGCATGAAAAACCTATGCAAGGGGTGTACCGAGGGAATTTTTCGTTTGTCCTGGTTTTCCCAGCTACTTCATTTAATTTTTTAAATATGCCTCGGTTATGCTGGATGGCCACCCTCGACGTTATCAGACTGTAGATCAATGCAATCTGTTACATTTGGAATTCATTTTTCTTCTCATTGAAGGTAGGTTAAACCGCTCAATAAATTACACGAGAAAAAAGGCATAAAATTTTGCGCTAAAATTAAAAAAAATCTGATGTGGCCACCACATCACTTTCTCCGTATCTGTAATATTTCTAAAAATTCCAAATAGGTTAAATTATAATAAAATTTTCAAGGAACTGCTCCAAAGATTAAGAAAAAATAAAGAAGCGTTACTAAGGCGTAACTAAGCGTCAATTGTTAACAATAGTCGTCAGTAGGTGGCGTGGTGGTGGCAGCTAAAAATATAAAATATCTCTTAAGCAATGCATTATATGTTTCAAACAAAGGTTTTAAAACGTTAAATTTCCTACAACTTTTATTCCAATACATTTTTACATTTATCAAATATTAGAGCAAATATTTCAAAATAACGGATAAGTGACAAGAGTAAAAACTCGCTTCCGGTTGACCGATTTTTACCAAAAACTAATCAGTTCCTGTGACTGTCATAAAAATGTTAAATATAAAATTTCGTGTGTTTTGAGTTAGAACACCCACAAAAATGCTATCACATGCACATACACAGACATCATCGAGAAAATGGTCAAAACGTGTTCAGGGGACCTCAAAATGTGTATTTCCGTTAAAATCTCGTAGTCAATTTTTATCATGAAAACAATACTTTCCCCTACACTACGTATATGGAGAAAGTAAAAAAATGCTCAATTTATCGCGAAAAGCGCTTAAACAGCGACACTGAGTGTATGTTACAGAGGCGACCAAAGCGTATTTTGGGAGTTATATGTTCCAGGGACCCAAAAAAGAGCCTGCTGTGCATTTTATGTTTGGGATATACCGAATAAACGAAATGAAATGTATTAGAAAGAATACGTTTGGGCAGTTTTTTCAGAGGTATATTCAAGGAACAAAGAACTTGGGAAAAGGTGTTCGGACTCTTTAAGTTTCAACGGTCAACTTTTCTCCCATTACATATCATGATTTTTTGCGTCACATCGATTAGACCATTTTATCGCCCTATTCTAGAAAATAATAAACCCTGACCGATCGTTTATTTCTATCGAATGGAGTCAATTAAGCGTGGTCCAACGACTTTTCGGCCGTTATGGATATCCATATGCTCTTTAAAGGTCGATAAATAACGTTTTATGCTCATTGGACGGTCGAGTATTGTCTCTTAAAGGGCTTTATTGCGAAGGCAGCTCAGGATTTATTACTAGCAGCGTCATCAGACCATGAAATAGTCTCTCAGGAAGTATCACTCCATAAATTTCTTACGATCAGTCTTTCAGGATTCTGCTTCGAGGGTTTTCCTCAGCCAAAACATTCATCACACCAAATAATATTTTTGAATTCAGGAAATCGATCTTAAACATTCTAGGCCGAAGCAAAATGCAGGATATAATCTTGCTTTGTGTGCAAGTATTTTCATCGGAAGCTGTTTATGGGAAATAATTGTTGCAACATGCAAAGCATAAACTCGCATAACCGTACGCTTGCAGTCCATGTTATGATTTTACTGCTTGGTTTGGTCATATTGACGGTGGCTTGGTGTAAAACTCGATATATTTCAATGCGAGTGGACGCTGTATTTTGTGAAATGAATAATTGCGGAAATTCACGTGTAGAATTCTGAAAATTTTGGGATTAAAATAGTACGCATCTTTTTCCGACGGAAGGGTTTCTCTCGAATTATTTTTATTACTAAATATAGTAAAATAGTTTTTAGGAAAATGTTGCAAATATTTCGCATGCTGCGCTTGCAAAAAATGCGAAACGATGTTCGATGAGTAGATAGTCGTATAGTTAGTTTGGTCAATTTGGCGGTAGCGTGGCGTAAAATTCGATATATTTTAATGTGAACGCTGTGTTGTTGTCTTGGGATACATATGGGTTATGTAGTATTATTTACGAAATCAATCTCCATAACTCGATGGATTTAAATTTAAAATTTTGAGCCATTTTTTATCAAATCGATGTATCGCAAAAATCTGCTAGAGTGAACTATCATTACGCGATATAATTCATAACAAGAAGCTTTATATTCAGGGAGATACCAATTATAAATTCGAAATTTGTTCATCATAATTACAGAAACCACTTGCGGACACATGAACGCTAAACTTAGCATATTAGTCAAAATCTACAAGTCGAATTTTTTTTAACAATTTCGCCATTTGTTCATGAAGATTATGTTTTATGCAAATATGATCTTGCATTCGCATTGTGTTCTACTTCCATGTATTTATTACGCGCATCTACTCATTTCACCTCCTCTCCGACATGATATTAGTTTTTAGTGTATTCGTTACGTCTCCATTCCTTCTTCTGGTCGCATCGTTACTGCCCTTCACCTCCCAGACAAAGCCACCACCTTTCCAAAGCCTCCCAGAGCCCCATTTTTTTCCTTCGTCTTTCTTCCTTTTATTTTCCAGCTGTAGCCAATACTCTGTCGTTCTTTTTCGCTTTTACCCAGCTGTTGCCTGCCTATAACACATCTCCCGAATCTCTTATCTTGCGTATATCATCTTTTCTCTTATTCCACAAACAAAAAAGAGCCTCAGTCTGCATCATATGCATCTCTTATTCTCTCCTCAGTAGATCTCAATTGAGTCGCTCTCCTCCATCACATCTCCAATCCTTTTCAAAACGTCCCTTTTGTGTTCTCAGAGCTACATATCTTTGATGATTGTTTTCATACCTGCTTCAGATAAAGTTCTTAGAATTGTTGCTAACGTATTAATGTCTTCGCTTTCCATTCGGAACAATGTTCCATATTTATTCTTATATTCCAAGAAAACCCCTCACATGTTGGGGGATTTCGTTTACCTTATAACAAAAGAAACTACCCGATTAAAAATAGCGTTTATTTTTACGAAATAAGATAGTAGATTTCAAAAATGAACCGTCGCGTAGTAATGCTATAGCTCGATTTTTATAGTCTCTGCTTGTTCTTTTATATAAATAGGCACTTATGTTAGGCTTTCGTTCAGGTGAAAAACCTTGCTGCATTAGGTATTGCCCTAAATTATTCTTAGTGGTTGTTGCACAGGTGTTCGACTCGTTGGAATTGGAACACAAGTTATTGTCATTTTTAATTCTTTCGCATCTCTTGAGGTCCGTTGTGGCCGAGTATAATTGTGGAACCTTCATCCAACTCACATAATAAAAAGGTAATTTTATACTTTTGCGATTTTATAACAAGGATGCTTGCTCAAACCATATCTTTAATTCTAGGCATATTTAGGGGAAAGTGGGGTGATTGTGATGAATTAATATCCGGGCACAAAAGACATTACCCCTATTCAGGAAGTACAAATATACTTATTTTTAAAAATTCATATGCATTTTCATAAATACAGCATAAAAATAAATCATACTGTTTACGCAAAAAAGGACATTTATTATCATTTGAAGTATATATACCGTATCTAATTATAACCTATTTTTCTTTTATTATACAAAGATAAATATGGAAATACATCAAGGCAAATAACATGATTTTATTTCGTATAGCTAGCTGTAGATGAACCGATATACATACAAAATTACCGTTCTTCATAACTACATATTATTTTAAAAAATATATATATATATAATTATACGGCCTTTTAGTTTATTTATTCCATTACTTGCTAATTACCCGGGTTTTGCCCCGTGTTTACAGTTTCAAAATTTCCATGCTCATTTCACTCGCTATTATTTTCATGCAACTCAAAATTATCTCGAGATAAGTGACCAGTATTCTTCCTTAATTGGTATGAACAAATTAAATATAGATTCAAATTTCATATTTTGCTAAGAATATTCAAAATAGATTGTCTAATTTTACATAAAATTAACACGGCCCTCTAGTCAGCGTATTATTTGTATGACACTCCCCTTCCCCTCCCCAAAATTTATTTTATTGCGGTTCCTTGAATGTCGACAATGTGTCATGGATTTGTTTATTGACGTTGATACTTTGAACTAATGTTTGCCTAAGATTTACATTGTTTGTTTTAATTCAATTCGCCATTCAGGTCCACCCATCAATTTTCAACAGACAGTTACACTACTTACATAATAATTTTATTTATTCTCATATAGTCAAATAAGAAAAATTTTCCCGTTTTTAAATAAGTTGAATTTTACAGTTTTTGCGTACTTCGGCTGTATCGAATCGGAACTTCTTACAATAGAGTCCTCCCTGGTGAATTTTAATCTCAGTTCAAGTGATAATATTATAAATTCTTTCGTCTAAGAGGAATCGGATCGTTTTTTATCTGTAAAATAATTTTGCGCCACACGATAAGATATCTGAATGACAAACGCTCATTGAGAACACCGTAGTTATTTCTTATATTTATATATATGATAACGGATAAACGATTTGCGAACCAATTGAAAGAACAGCATCAACAGAAAGGTGGAGAGAGACGGAGAGAAATAAAACCGATACCTCACTCTTAAATTTGGTGCATGTTGGGATATCTTTTAAGCCCGCAGAATATAAATATAAGAAAGACAACCAAAATCTTTATTTTCCACTATACGCATTTGTGATTCGTTGGACTTTGCACATTTTCTCCAATAGTCGTAGATAAATTTCTTCGTCATGCTCTCGTTGGAAAATTGCTTGTTTGTCGTAGTAACACGCAAGAAATCGTGTCTCCCAGCAGCGTTTAACAATAAAACACGCTATGCCCGGTGAGAAGCGCATTAGCTGGTAGCACGTTGGAAGATAAGTCTCGCTCATGTGAGAAATGTTACTTGTAGCTGATACGACTGCTGTTAAAACCTGCCTTTAGTACAAATAACTCCTTCGAGAAACGTTCCGCGGTGCAGTGGGGAAAAAATAAAGAAAGTGCTAAATGTATGTGCATTGAGGACGATAATTTCGCTGTCATTTTGGTTTCCAGACTCAAAATTCAGATTAACGATCGTCTTGGTAAGTAAAGAAAAAAGTGTTGCGGTCAAGAGGAACATTTACACAAGTAGATGAGATCACAGATATCAGACTAAGCTATTTATGCTTCAAGTTTGGGTAGAAATAACATAATTTCAGCAAATGAGTTCAAAGAAATATCACTAGAATCATCACAAAGCGTGTTTCAAACTGTAATACAATAACATAATGCAATATCATTGATTTCAATTATTTTGTTTGTTTACGAACACGTGCATAACTACATGCATGCACAATGTGCATTGCACATGTGCTTTTATATTATATCTCCGGCCTATTTCTTTAACTGAAGGCATATCGTGTATTTATAATCTAGGTACTTGTGAAATTTCATCGTGTAGCAAATGATGATTGTCAAATGAGAACCTCTAATAGTGGCACTTAACTCCTAAATGGCTGGTCAAATGCATAAATAAGGCTCTTTTGAAGGGTTATTTTCCCTTTAAAAGTGTTATACGGACAACCACTGATCGGTAATTATAAGGACTCAATCATCATTAGAGTTATTTCGTCTAAATAGATAACCATTTAACGATATCGGAATAAATAACAGGGCGTCAAGGACACTCTTTTATGTTTTAATTTCATATTCTCCTATTCTCTTAACATCTTGATAGTATGCAAGATGTCGTTTCCCCTTGAAGAAAAGCGGAAAACGAAATTCGATATCTTCTGGACGGAGGCGTGTTTTATTGGCAGGATGGTGAAAAGCGGTTTAAGATAGGAAAAATAAAAGTTCCGTCCTCCCGCACCATTCCGTAATGGTTTGTGGTTCACGGGATGGGGAAGGGGAGGAGGATAAGAATAGAGAGTGACTGGCAGATGGATAAGGGCGAGAGATAATGCATAAAAGAGAAGAGAGAATTGATAGATAAGTAGATAGATTATTGCATTTTTCATGAAACCGCCGCCTTACAACATCAATTTTGGTTTCTCGAACGCGAAGTATCTAGGTATGTTGAAACAAGATGTGAAAGTACATGGAAAGTAAATGGAATACACAGGAGATTTCAAAGGCGTTCTTTATGGAAAATGCGCATAAATCGGTATCAAAAGATTTGGAGGTAATCAAATTATTATCTCTGAAACTAGAAGTCGTAATTATATGGTCTCGCGGACTTAATTCTGGTAAATGTTGTCCTCAATTCGAATGTATTTATATATTATATCTCACAGGTATGACAAAAAATCGAATGTATTTATATATTATATCTCACAGGTATGACAAAAAATGTTGTTTTCACTTTCTCCATACGAAGTATAGGGAAAAGTATTGTTTTCATGAAAAAAATCGACTTCGAGATTTCAACGGAAATACACGTTTTGAGGTCCCCTGAACATGTTTTGACCATTTTCTGATGATGTCTGAGTGTATTTATGTGACAGCTTTTTGTTGGTGCTCGAACTCAAATACTATTAATCAGGTCAACGCCAAATATTGTATTTAACATTTTTATGAAAAGTCACAGAACTGATTAGTTGTTGGTCAAAAGTATGCATATGCCTTAATATTTGATAAATGAAAAATGTAGCGGAACAAATGTTGTAAATTTGGTATTAAATTTTAATAAGGATCCCAGGTACTCAATTAAAATTCGTCCAGTGCTTAATGATATGAAAGTTATGACAGACGGACGTACAGACGAGACGTGCCCATATGGCGTTCCGTTACTGCCGCTTCGGTGGTAAATAACACCGAAAAGGGATTACACTACAATCGTTCGCCGGCAAAGAACGTCTAACAGTTTAAGAAATCCCATCATCATTATATATAGACGTTCCTTACAGAGGAGGATATAACATACTAGTAGAAGGTGCTTGCATTCTGCAAGCATACCATCTCACCTTGAAAAAAAAATTATTTTTCAGAGAGATATTTATCATTACAAATCCTACCTCTAAAAAATTTCAGCTCCATAGCACATTAGGAAATACATAAACCTTGAAAATATGTTTAAATAATTGCGAATTTTAGCTCCCGCATTGTTGCACTTTTTTCAAGATTTTCGTTTTTTCTAGTCGGTTTTGCACAAAATCCTACCTAAGAAAAAAATTTCGAATCTCCAGGTCATCTGGAAGTGCCTAAACATTAGTATCCTCCACCTCCTCCGTAAGAAACGTCTATATATAACTAGTAGTTGGTGCTGGCATTCTGCAAGCATATCATCACACCTTGAAGAAGCATTCATTTCCCAGACAGATAATTCAACATTAAAATTATTTTTTTAATTCTAAAGATTGCACGATTTTCATTTTTCCCTTATGTAAAAATAATAGATTAATACAATCCCCAAAGTTTTCAATTTTTAAAATTAAATACTTTCTCCATTATGGAGTACTAATGCTACACATTTATGCCAAATTTTAAAGTTGTAGCACTTCTAGAAGTGAAAAAATATTTTTCTAATTGTTTAAATTTTAAACATTTTTAACAGCCGCCGCAATATATTTATGGAGAGGCTAAAACATTTATTTGTGCAACTGCACTACTCTGTAAATAACTTGAATATTTCAGCTTCCTAACTCATCCCGTAGTACCCAAACCGTTATCTATTTGTTTAAACTTTAAGAATTTTTAACATTAAAACAAATCAAAATATCAAAATTTGTTTAATTCTAATTTCGTTTTTTTTACAAATCCTACCTCTAAAAAATATTTCAGCTCCTGAGCGCATTCGAAAATACATAAACCTTGAAAATTTGTTTAAACAATTGCGAATTTTTAGCGGCCACATTGTAGCACTTTTTCATGATTTTCGTTTTTTCTAGTCGGTTTTACACACAATCCTACCTTTGAAAAAAATTTCGAATCTCCAGCTCATATGAAAGTGTCTTAACATTAGTATCCTCCTATATATCATTATATATAGACGTTCCTTACAGAGGAGGAGGAGATATATATATATATATATATATATATATATATATATATATATATATATATATATATATATATATATATATATATATATATATAGGATGATACTAATGTTTAGGCACTTCCAGATAAGCTGGAGATTCGAAATTTATTTCTTAGGTTTTTGTGTAAAACCAACTAGAAAAAACGAAAATCTTGAAAAAGTGCAAAAATGCGGCCGCTAAAAATTCGCAATTGCTTATCAAATTTTCAAGGTTTATGTATTTCCGAATGTGCTACGAAGATGAAATTTTTTCTGTAAGTAGAATTCGTAACAAAACGAAATAGATATTATACAAATTTTGATATTTTAATTTGTTTGGAAGTTAAAAATTCTTAAAGTTTAAACAATTAGGTAAATGTTTAGATACTACGAGGCAAGTTAGAGAGCTGAAATTTTAAAGTTATTTAGAATTAAGCCTATTTAAGCGAATGAACATTTTCATTTATCCATAAAATTCTTATTACGGCCGTTAAAATATATTGAAATTTAAACAATTAGATAATTGTTATTTCACTTCAAAATGTGCTACAAATTTAAAACTTGGCAGAAATAGATGGAATTATTAGTCCACTGTGGAAAAAGTATAATATTCCTAAAATTGCAAATATTAGCTATTGTTTTACACCATTAGTGTTCCATAAGGAAAAAAACGAAAATCGGTCCCGAGGAGAAATCTTTTAAATTAAAGAAATATTACCCATGATGAAATATCTCACTGAAAAATTAATGTTTCCAAAGAAGAGGCGAAATGCTTGCAGTATGCAAGCACCTTCTACTAGTATGTTATATAGACGTTTCCGAATGTGCTACGGAGCTGAAATTTTTATAGATGTAGGATTTGTGAAAAAACGAAATATGGAATAGGGAAATTTTGATATTTTAATTTGTGTTGGCGTTAAAAATTCTCAAAGTTTAAACAAATAGGTAACTGTTTAGGTACTACAGGACGAGCTAGGAAGCTGAAATTTTCAAATTATTTACAGAGTAGTAAAATTGCACAAATGAACATTTGAATCTCACCATAAATTAATTGCGGCGGCCGTTAAAAACGTTTAAAATTTAAACAATTAGAAAAATATTATTTCACTTTTAGAAGTGCAACAACTTTAAAATTTGGCGGAAATGTGTAGCATTAGTACCCCATAATGGAGAAAGTATAAAATTCTTTACATTGCAAAGTTTGGGAATTGTTTTAATCTATTATTTTTACGTAAGGGAAAAACGAAAATCGCTGCGCAGGTGAAATCTTAAAATTAAAGAAATATTTGTAAAATGAAATATCTGTTTAAAAAAGGAATGTTTTTTTTTTTCAAGGTGAGATGATATGCTTGCAGAATGAGAGCACCTTCTAGTAGTATTTATTAAAGGTATCATCCTAATAATTGTAGAATCGTAGTATAATATAGCGCAACAATGGCGTGGAGTTTATTCTAGTTGATTTTCACGAAATTCCGATTTACTCCCAAATGCCCTCGAGTATTTTGATTAAAATTCATCGAAGGAGGAAAAGAGGTGGAGGAGAAGAGGAAGGGTAATAGAGAGATTGAGACGGACGAAGAAGAAGTTTAGGGGTAGAGTGAGAGAGAAGAGTAGGAAGTAGAAGAGAAAGGGGGAAGAGGTGATGAAATAGTGGAAGGATAGACAAACGTCTTTATTTCTGCAAAACGGAGACTATTTAGTTACTTCTTACACTTAAACTTAGTCACTTTATGCAGGTTATATTGTAACGTTTTTCATGTATGCATAGGTTATAAAGAACACAGCAAGATTTGATAGACATTTTATGTCTAAAATAAAGGCATGATATTTAGTTGTGTGGGGGTGAAAAACGGAGTAATCGGGGTCATTCATCAAATAAAAAAAATCTCACTGCAGGGAAACGCCCACTAAAAACTCTCCGCATTTAGCTAAAGCGATTTACATATATTTTCACATCCCAAATATATTTGCTGCGTTAAAAACAAATTATAACTATAATTGTATGGTTTTAGTTTAATTGTATGGTTTTAGTTTAGTCAGTTTAGAGTAACGGTGCTGTAATTGTTTGATTCTTCATCGTATTTTTAAAAAACAACTTTTATTGAATTATATTTTTTTATCTCTCCCATATCCCACACTTAATTTCCTAATAATACAAACAACCGTGCTCTCGGAAGGATTCAAACCCGCTATCCCAGCCAGACTCTCACAACCCCTCTCCCAATACCGGCAGTGCAGTGGAGTGGAGTTGAAGAGAGAAAGGAGGAAAAACTGGAGATGAAAGGATGTTATAACGATAGGGAAAATCTGAGGTATGGGGAACCAGTAGTAGGATTATGAAACGCAAGAAGGTACTTTGGATTAATGAGGGATGGGAGAGAAGAATGCGGGAGCTCTTAGAGATGGATTTAGATAAATAACAGGCGTAGATTAACCTCGCCCTCCCAGCATTTAAAAGAGTTTAAAGCGAACGTTGTAGCTGGACAGGATAGAGTGGATTTTCACAATTTTCATACGTCTAAAGCAGGGATCCCCAAACTTTTTGAGAGGGCCACATAAAAATATTGAAAGTGCTAGGCGGGCCGGATCGAAAAAAAACTTTCAAAATTTTATTCTATAGTTACCTAAGCATACATTCATCGTATATAAGAATAAGTAAACGTGAATAAATGTAAGAAAAAATTCTAATGCAAACAATTTGTTGCTGAAATTACATGATTGATATTTGGCGTTAAATTGGAAACATTGAAATTATGATGTTTATAAAATTTCCGCGGGCCGGATAAAGCCCTTTCGCGGGCCGGATCCGGCCTGGGGGCCGTAGTTTGGGGACACCTGGTCTAAAGGGTCGGCTGAAAATGAGAAGCGTGGCCACGACAAAAAAATTACTCTAGTTTGGAAATTTTATATTTTTCTTTTGCATATTTTCTCGAACCTCTTCCATTTCCCATCTCCATTCCCGTTTCCATTTCGGAGATTGGTATCCACCGAGTGGCATAAATTCTTCGTCGTCTAGACGACCGGCAGAGGAGTTGTAGCGTTGCGCTTTTGTCATTTATTTTTGTGGTTTAGAAAACATATCCCCGATAGGATTGTAAAAAAGAAAAATGTTCGGTATCCCTCTTTCGAATATGCCGCGTCGGAATTGCAGAATTGCATCCACTCAGCTTGAACCTTTTATGTAGAAACGGTACTTGAAAGTCCACTGTTATTGAATGCAAATATTTGCACTCTGTGACCCAATGCTGTAATTGCGTTTTCTTCTTCTCGTTTATGGCATTTTATTTTGGGTCAGTAGGAAAATGTATGGCTTGCAATAAATCACTGCGTGCAGATGATACATCTCGGGCTAGATTTCATCATTGGGGATTAACATTTAAAATCATAAATTCATAGTGATTAAAGATGCAGAACTTAGTAGCAGCGTTTACTACCTCGATGAAAAGTGTGAAAACCTGTGTATTCTCTACTAAGTTGTGAACCCCGGTAATATTTTCTAAGATTGAAATTGGCATTCCCATGAATGCATTTTTTGATAGTTGGAGAACAAAATCTTGTTGGCGATGTGATCATTGGGCTATTGTGTTTCGGATCCTGAAGAATTTTGTCCATCTTTTTTGCATGGAATTCCCATTTGCAAAATAACAAAAATTCTTAACATGATGAGTTGACTTTGCACTTGGAGAATCTACTATTTTTATGTGAGTCTGTTTTTTTCAGATCAATCCAAAAGTTTCTGCGCATTTCGAACTGAATTACTATATCTAGTGCCGCCAATCATGTTCGAAAGAGCTAAAATAAACCCTCTGGTGCATATGAGCACCCGATTCCAAAAAAACTTACATTATTGTCGAATTGGAAAACTTATGTGGAAAATCCAGCGGTAATATGTGTTTTGATTTAATTGAATTTAATAGTGTTATAGCGTATTATCTTTCTCTCCAAATTGGTATATCATTCACAGATTTATACATATTTAGGTGACATTATTATAGAAAATCTTTATAACCTGCGTTGTAACGTTAATAATTGAAGATTGTTATTATTTAATAAACTGCGTGTGGGCTGCGGGCATTTATAACGATGATGATTTTAAGCATGCAGATTTCTGACTGACTTCGCAAAAGTTTTTACGGGCACCACTAGTATATCATATAATAGCCAACTTCCGTATTTTTGTCCTTGCTTAACCGTTTGTTGTAGCAACGAAAACAAACAAACCATAGAAACAGCATTCACGTTTCTCTCGCCCTTCCATTCTCTCTCTCTCTCTCCTCTTCCTTCCTCATATTCTCTCTCTCCCTCCCTCCCTCCCTCCCTCCCATTCTCTCTCCCTCTCTCTCCCTTCCTCCCACTCTCTCTCCCTCTCACTCCCTCCCATTCTCACTCCCTCCCATTCTCACTCCCTTTCTCCCTTCCTCCCATTCTCCCTCCCTTTCTCCCTTGCTCCCATTCTCTCCCTCTCTCCTCCTCCCCCATTCTCTCTCTCTCCTTACCCCATTCTCCCACGCTCTCTCTTTTTCTTCCCATTCTCTCATCCTCTCCCTTCCTCCCATTCTCTCTCCCTCTTCCTTCCATTCTCTCTCCCTCTTCCTTTTATTCTCTCTCCCTCTTCCTTCCATTCTCCATCTCTCTTCTTCCTTCCCCTTGCTATACTTTTAATATTTGAAACTGAAGAGATATCTTGTTATGCCATTTCTTATTTACATGGATACTTAACTGACCTTGAATTCATATCAATGTCATATGCTTACGGTATTGAGATTGGCAACATTGTCGGTCGCCATGAAAGGAAAGTATTTTCATTGAAAAAACTCGAGATTTTGTAGTTTGTGTCAATTTTGAAAAAATTCGATCTGTATTTGACATTTCACTGTAGGAAAATGAAACTTCATAATTTTCTTTGTCCTCGAGTTCAAGCGCTGATTTTATAAGTTGATATTTAGTAATTTTTATGTACAAATGAAAAATATTCTGCAATCATCTCCATGTATTTAAATGGGGAAAATGAAATCAGAATATATATTTTTGTTAATAAATTCTACGAATGATTTTGTTTAAAAACCATCCTACCACCCAATACTTGTTATTGCGGTTAAAATTACACATTCCACTTGTCTCTACATTATTTAGTTTTTGAGTTACAGATACATACTTATACTTGACCGGACACCGCCTCAGACACTAAATTATTTGTATATATAGTATGATTAACAATTTAGAAAATATTTTTAAAATGTAAAAAAAAAAATATTTTTAATGGAGAATTCCTAGTGGTAAAGAAAGACCCAGGAATATTGAACAATTATCAAAACCTAACTAAGAGAACATTTAATAGCAGGATTAACCTCAAAATATGAAAGACACTCATAACAGAACAGCCCAAAACTGTAATATCATGCCAAGCAATCTTGGAGAGGTAATTCTCGTCATCGTTAACAATCGATATTCGCGCAGCAATTGCATGACGACATAGTGTCCAAAACCGTGATCTTAGCCTGAAAATGATAAAAACGTAGCCATGTTCTTCCCTTGTCCATAATTCCAAACGTATCGCGGCACGCCGATAGCTTTTTTGCGGTTCACCATCGCGCGGCGGCAAAACGATTTCGGAGAGCTAGCTGATTCGGAAGAGCAACAAGCCTCTCATATAATCTCATTCCTCCATGCAGCATATGAGAGGATGTTTTTGGCATGGGTGGGGCGTACCGCGCTACTCTATCCCGCTCGTGCTGTATCCGACGTGGCACTCTTCCCAACAAGATTTTCCAAGCTATATTCCACCATCGAATCAACCACTTAACAATCCATGATCCTCTCCAATCTAATCTCGCCGATACCCGCTCACTCATATGAACCATATACAGCGCGCCCATCATCCCGTTGCCAACCCCTTTTCATTCTCCATTCGAATCCGTCCTGGAAGACAAAAAAGGATAGTTTCTTCCATTTTTTTGCCCGCGTCTCGAATTTACGATTTAATCCGTCTCGCAAAAATCGATTCAACTCTTCGATTGAGTCAAAACGGATCGGAACACTGTTATTTCAACTTCCTGGCCCTATTACGAGGGGATTTGTCACCGAAGAGTCGAATGTTTTATTGCATGCTGGCGTAATGCGGTTGAAATTTGGTAATTTAACGGAATTGCACGAGTAACTGCGTATATATGGTGGTGATTTTCGAGTTTCAGATGTTATTGTTTCAATGTGTGTTTCATTCTCCATGCCGATTTCCGTTGGTGGCATAAACTATTTGCCATGTGATAAAATGTCAAAGAAATCCAGTATGAACAATTGGAATCAGAGAGTTTTCTTACAAAATAGACTAAAGTTTTGCAATTATATTGATGATAATGTATTTGGAAATGATACTGAAACAGCAGTAGCCTGAAAAGACTTTTCTGATAAAAAAAGATAAATGACTAAATCCAACACGCCTTAATTATTGTTAATCTATTCGTATGTTCTTCATGCTGTTACTCTCAACTCCTTGCAGGATTCTTAAAGGATAATCGATGATGATTTTCATTACCATGTCAACACTTTCGCTAATGCAATTTTCGTAGTCAACATCGTGCTGATGGAATGACTTTTTGCTTAAGTTTTGTTTTTATAATAAAGTTGCCGTCAGTTTACTAAGTAATGATATTTATTGGCATTTCTTTGTAACGTGGGAATGCATTTGCTGTTAGATAGATCCTGTATGTCGGCTTAAAAACAAAAAGTGTTTCTATTCGGATATGTAACTTTCAACCACTGAAGTAGTTATTTTAAATCATGACCACATATTCAAGAAAACGGCACTGTCTAGTTGTGACACACGGTAACATCGTTTGAAAATCCATAAAATTGATCTAAAAAGTGTCTTTAGCAAATGTAGGGAACTGAAATTATTTTTTAACAGTCAGCATCACCTATTTATTTGCTCTTTTTAAAAATGTCTTCCTCAAATTGTTATAATGTTAATTTATCTTCATTGGTTCTTCCAACCAGACGCTCAATTTACTAGGGGAAATCTTTGAGATAATTTGTGTGCTTCGTTTCGTAGTTAGGTGACGTAGTCTTATGGCTGCTTGTTGGTGAACGATTTTCCAAAGAATATAATCGCCGCTCTCCAAAGATGATTGTTAAAATTGTACCAATGTTGCCGTCCATTCGATACTGTGTATTTTAATAAGGATATTACTTGGCTTCCATTAATCCAACGCCATATTAAGGCCATTACTTCTACCATCTTTTCCGTTCACAAATCGCTTCTAATATTCTAATATTGTACCGACCTTTTACTACATCCACTCGTTCGTTAGGCAACAATTCCACATTTTCCCTTTATTTCATAATTCGCTGCGTTTTGCAGCCTGCCCTCGGAGACGTTTTTAAGAGGGTCTTCCTTATCCAGGTCATTTCCGATATTATATACTTTTTAATTGTCGCCGCCTTCTTCCATATACCATTAAATTTGTTTCATATTTTTGGGTGAACAATTGCACGCGCACACACGCACTCCCAGCTAAAATCTGCAATAATATACTGAAAAACTTCATTTATTGTCAAAATTCTACTATTTTACTGAACTAACAGATTTTCATCTAATCTAATCGCTGATTAAAATTATGGAATAACTTGCATATTTTAAAAAGCCGAGTTAACGCGGCGCAAAACCGAAAAACATGCTGCCTTCAACGGGCGCCGCGAAATCCTTCCCTCGATCTTACGTAATTGTTTGCAAAATATAACACACACGAAAGCTTGACTAATCGTTGATGACTAGTAATGAACGATTTGCTAAATCGCATTGGAACATCAGATATTCTTGGGCATTACGAATAAAACTTGCAATGCATAAAGAGAAATCGGCCATTTTCCCAGCATTTTACTTGAGTTGTTCAAAAAGGCGGGCGCACGGATTCACTTGCAACTTTGGATATTTATGTGTCTTTTTCTAATATCACTTTCATCATAATTTAACGAAACCCTTATTCTCTTGGTCACTCGTGGCATTCTGTCCGTAACGCTCAATATTTCAGCCGTTTCTTCTGCCAGTTCAACCAAATTTGGTAGGATTGCTATACTATAATTTTATAATAGAATGGTCTAATAAATTGTTTTTTATATTGTTTGATTACAATGCCCCTTTTAAACGGGCTAATTCATCTAGTATCTTTAGTTCAACTCTTTTTACCTGTCCGTAACGCTCGATTGTCGCGACGTTGCGTTAAAAAAGGTGAAAATCTCACTGACTTGGTTATTTTGGACGGTTAGGGCAACCCAAACATTTTCAATGCAATCTTAAAGGTAAATAATCGTAACAGATGGACTGGTCCTTAAATCCATATGCCTGCAAATCCATACACTTATCATTTAATGTTCATGACGTGCGTCTGGTCTTGATAAGATTTTTTATTTGCAATGCACACAAATGCGGCTAACGAAATAGTTAGGTAATTGCAAATAATCAAGTCAAGTAAATATTTCCTGTCAAATATGAAGTTTACTATAGTGCAAACGAACGATTTTGAGGTGATTCGGCGAATTGTTTTCCCGTTTTTATCTTCACATAAACATAAAATTAAACAGCCCTTAAACTTTTAATGTTTTTGCTATTGCATTTTAAGGTATTCCTTGCCTTTTTGAACAATGAAACATTATTTACTCAAAGCAGGAGTGTACCATGCTTGTCTGACGCATTGTGTTTCTCGTTCCGTGCTTGAAATTTTTTTAGTGAAAGTAGCAAAATTGGCATCGTATTTTTCGTCGCCATAATTTATTTCTCTACCCGTCTTCTCATCATTTTTCTATGCTCTTAAAATTCCTTTCCCTCGTGAATAATGCATTAATATATTTTACTTCGTTTTGTTAGTTCTATAAGGAAAAATCACTTTAGCATTATGAGATTTCCCATTTTCTGCGTCGTTTAAAATTCGAATCAAAGTTAAAAGGGTGACTGTAGTTTCACAACCCTTTTCCCCGTCCTCTAGAAACGGCTCTTAAGTACTTTTAAGGCCCCAAGGGAAAATGAGTACACAACGCGTAGCATGGATTTGTACGAATCTACTCTTGAATCTCTACGTATTTCCTGCTGTAAAAAATCGCGGAACTTCATGTCTAGGATTCTGATAAAATTTGGATGAAAATGGTACGCATCACTTTTATGCCTAAATGCAGTAAAATATAAAATAGTTTTTAGGAAATACTCCGCATGCTGCGCTTGCAAGACGATATTCGATAAGCAGGTAAAATTCCGTGTCTTAAATCGTATTTTTAGTTTGACTCGGATCGTCTTTTATTTATGATAAACATGCGATTGAGCATGGAAAACTATTTGTAAATTCAGAAGGTGTTTGTGTATATGTATATATATATATATAGATCAGTTAACGTTCCTCTTCTATTATTTTTACGTCCTGCTTCTCTGCATTACAACTCAGATTCGCGCAGCCAATAATTATTGTAAGAAAAGCGGACCTGGCAATTTTTAAATTTAAATTTATTTAAATCGTAGTTTATAGATATAAATTTCTTATTAAAGGAGCCGAAAAACGATTTTGGCGTTGATCCCTCCGAAATTGCAAACAACCAACATCTTTAATTCTTTCATGCCACAAACTCTACCAATTACGTTTCCGTAGGGACGAAACTCTTTCTCAAAGCGAAGTACTCCTCTAGGTATACCAACGCATACTTCCCTTGCGAATCGTCACCAGGCTAACTTAACGCTTTGTGTTCATCCGCCCCCTTTCTCCTTCCTCCTCCCTTTCTCTTTCATCCCCCTTTCTCTTTCTTCCCCCCTTCTCTTTCCTCCCACCTTTCTCTTTCCTCCCCCTTCTCTTTCCTCCCCCTTCTCTTTCCTCCCCCTTTCTCTTTCCTCCCCCTTTCTCTTTCCTCCCCCTTTCTTTTTCCTCCCCCTTTCTCTTTCCTCCCCCTTTCTCTTTCCTCCCCCTTTCTCTTTCCTCCCCCGTTCTCTTTCCTCCCGCTTTCTCTTTCCCCCCCCTTTCTCTTTCCTCCCCCTTTCTCTTTCCTCCCCCTTTCTCTTTCCTCCCCCTTTCTCTTTCCTCCCCCTTTCTCTTTCCTCCCCCTTTCTCTTTCCTCCCCCTTTCTCTTTCCTCCCCCTTTCTCTTTCCCCCCTTTCTCTTTCCTCCCCCTTTCTCTTTCCTCCCCCTTTCTCTTTCCCCCTTTTTTATTTCCTTCCCCCTTTCTCTTTCCTCCCCATTTCTCTTTCCTCCCCCTTTCCCTTTCCTCCCCCTTTCTCTTTCATTGCCCTTTCTCTTTCATCCCCCCTTACTCTTTCACCCACCTTTCTCTTTCATCCACCCTTTCTCTCCACCTTTCTCTTTCCCCTTTCTCTTTCAGTCCCCACTTTCCCTTTCCTTCTCCACTTTCTCTCCCATCCCTCCCTTACTCTTTTCTTCCCCCTTTCTGTCTGTCTAGTGTCTTCTATGTTATATTAATTATATTAATTCTCAATGTTTTATATTATTTCCTCTACATTCATTGTATATATATATATAATGTATATTTCATCTTATTCTATGTGTAATTAATGTATATTTCTTGTATATATTAAGTTAATATCTTTACATGCATTTTTATGACGGTATATACGAACTCTCCTACTGTACATACTCATTTCTATTTAATGTTGTAGTATTACATTGACATATATATATATATATATATATATATATATATATATATATATATATATATATATATGTACACACTATCTTTGGTTTTCGCAGGTATTTCACACACCCCCTTCTCAGTGGGTGTTTTCCTGCGTAGGTTTTACTAGGGAGGACATGCTTGTTTTTACCTAGGTTTTCCCCACAAACTTAAATCTGTTTTCAATTTGATCTTTTTTACTTTGTACGATTTATATACTGTTTTTGTAATGTGTATCGTAATATTTTATTTTTTCTAATATTTATTATATTGACGAAGGGTTAAATGTAAGAATTGACCTTATCGTCCAAATTTCATCCGAATAAAGACGATTATCTATCTATCTCTTTGCCTTCTCGTCCACGCCGTGGAATGAGACGCCCTAAAAATCTTCCCGGGATAGCCACCTCGAGAGCTGCGCGAATTCTCCAAATCTTCTCTCCTCTCCCCACCCACACATACCTTCCTCTTCCGTTTTTACTCACCCCAATCCTCGACGGCGTATATAAAAGGTGAAAGACTGGCAGTGCACCTTTTTTTATTATTTTTTTGAGGGGAGGAAATATGATATGAAAACTCCCCTTAACCCCCAACGGTCCTTTAAAAAATATATTTTTTCCTCCCGATTCCTCTTTCCTTCCACAATCCTCGCTTTCCAACCTCCCTCATTCCTTCCACACTACGTTCTATTCTCAAGAGGTTCCCACAACCTCGCGGGCGCAACACGAATCTTCTTTTTTTCCTCTCCACCCTCTACCAACCTCCCTCCCTAACTATGAGCCTCTCCCTTCTCCCGCTGTGGCAGTTACGCCCTCTCCGACTCACTACCAAGGCCAAGTATTGATTTTCTCATTTCGGGGGAGGAATTCAGAAATGTCCATCCCCACCAAAACGCCTCGCTTCGGCCTCATCCTCCTCAAACTGCCACTCCTCTCGTTCTCTCTCTCCCTCCCTCCATTTTTCTACCCCTACTGCGTCCCTATTAACCGACCGTCTCTTCTCCTCTGTTTTTCTATCTCACGTGCTCTTTATCTCTCTGTCTCTCTCCCTCTTTCTCATTTCACTCTTTCCTATATCAGCCTGCCATTCTCTCTCTCATCTCGACACCCCCCTTCCACTATCTCTCTCTCTCCCTCCCCTACCTTAGTGCCCGGGCGTATGTGTTTTAGAACTCTTAGCCGAAAGAGGTACATCCTCAAAACCTACACGAGTCTCTCTTTCTCTATTTCTCTCATTTATCCCTCTCTCGTTTTCCCTTTCATTACATGAAAGATGTATAGCGTTCATATATATATATATATATATATATATATATATATATATATAAAATTATTATATAGATTATATACATATATATATATGTGTGTGTGTATATATATAAAGCAACAAGTTGTTGGGATAAGGAAGGCCAGTGAGCACTCACCAATAAGATGTCTTCAAGTTGGCCAGCTACTGAGGGGGTCGAAGTGACACGTAAAAAAACAAAAAACACGTGAGCTTTCGGGGTGATCCCTTGTTCAACACAGGAGAGAGACTTGTTGCCATCTATTTATTCCATTTACCTTTCCTCTTCCATAATCATTCATATAATTATAAAATAACGAAATTATATATATATATATATATATATATTATTTATTTCTTTGTTTATCTCTTTTATATTTTTTCTCTAGCTCATAAACAGCACTTGGCGGGCTTTTATACGGAGCACAATCACAATAACAAACACATACGGTCGTACTCTCGGCAGGATTCGAACCCGCGACCCAAGTTAGTATTGGGCGCTAGCCACGCTAACCACCCCTCAACCACATATAACCCGAACATTTTAATTATACACATATATATATATATATATATATATATATATATATATATTTTTTTTTCAGGTTATCTATTTTGCAGTTTTATTTATTCGTATTTTTCTGTTTATTCGTTTTAATTTTGCCTGTTTCATTCCACTGGTTCTTTTTTGCTTGTGTTATCTTCCTTTTTTCTCGTTACAATGTCTTATTATCTTCTCATCACCATTCTTGAGATCTTTTTTTTAGTGCTTTTCGTCATTGCTGAAAAGCACTATTATCTTCGTGATGTCCGTCCGTCCGTACGTACGCATATATCAGGGAAGATTTGCACATATAGTATACAAAACCAAAATAGAATATTTGGACCGCATCAGCCAAACTGTGATGCCATAATTACAAATTGAACCTTTAGTAATAATGGATTTGGAAAGAATTGGCTTTACGGATTTCAACTAAATTTTACATATATGGTTTGTGCAACATGCCATAATGAAGTCAAGATGTTTAAATCGGAGTTAAAGAGCAGGGCTACCACACTAAAAGTGAAGTAATATTTTTTTATCGTATTTTTAGAGAACTGACCTCATGGATTTTAACCAAAGACAATATATAATCATCATATAAATATTTAACCAAAATATTAATTATCAACCGGGTCGACTAAGCAGGGCTACCACAATATCAAGGTTAGTGTTTTCTGTAACTATGAATTTCAAAGGTAATGACTGAACGGATTTTAGAGAAATTTCATTTGTAGGAAGAGTATAGAACGGAAAAACGAAATGAACATGTTTAGAACGAATCTAAAAATCAGGGCTACCACAATACAAGGAAAAATAATTTTCTGATTTCAAAACAAACACATTAGTATAAGATTTTACTACGGCGAATTTGACGAAAAGCACTTCTGTACCACGGGGAACCCGTGTGCACCCCTACTTGTTTTACTTTTTCAGTACGTTTTTATAGAGTTGATGTATCGTATCTCTTCAATACTCTCAAAAAATGTTGAGAGAACAAGATGCTCATTTCCGTTACAAAGCAGACGACATTGTTACTGATTCACTAGTGTTAGATTCTGATAACGAAGTTGAAAATCTTTGCAACGTCTACTATTGATGAATCACCACTGATTACGGCTGCTTTTTAGCCGGAATACGCATCTGGCTATCTCATACTTCTTAAGGCTAATATAGTGTGTCGGATTTTGCCAATGAGGCCAACTGTATGATTCTTTATTGATAGATTTTACTTTAAAATCTTCCAATGTTATCACTTTATTCTTCACTCTGTCCGTCTTTTTGCGCTCATTCTACCTTCATACTTTTAGTTATTCGCTCGAAATGTTTTCGTAATATGGGCAGATCTTTCAGAAATTGATCCTATTTTCACCTTATTAGCGGATGGTACAAGTTGCCGGGAAAATGTAATCTTTGAAATGACTTTACGAGGAAACTTTTAATGATAAGCGGAATCAAATTTTAGATGATGGCAGCATCTATAATGTGATCCTCAACTCTTCTCAAGAGTGGATACAAGCACCTCTATTTTACATAGCGAGTCATTATTATAATAATTTCCAACTTTAACCTTAGTCCCTCGTGGAGCTTGGGGTTTAAGTTTTTCGAAAAGGCCGCGATGGGTGAAACCTCGTCGCGTAATTTCTTAACACCTTGTGAAAAATCACGTGTTCGTATAGGCTACGAGTTTTCTCGCGTCACATATGCAAAAGGTGGTACGCGCCCAATTTAAGACCGCGTATAATTAAATTCTGCACGTGTCGAATAAATAAGTGTAGCATTTATTTAACCGTGTTTGGTCTGGTCCGAGTGTCCGCATTAATTAGCGAATATATATTTTAATTTGTTGTTCTAATTTAAAGACTAAAAGCGCGATAATTTTTACTAGTTGAACTATTCACTTTTGTATACCCCTGTGGTTCCATTTCCTTCTCCAATCATCTTAGTTTTAATCCTTTCCTGTTCTTAATTTTCTCTCTCTTTCTCTCTCTCCACCCCCCTTATCATGGGTTTGATGGAAGAAGAGACTGTTTAGTCTCAATCTCGCCCAAATAAAGACTCATACCTATCTATCTATCTATCATTGTCACCCCTCGATGTCCTCTAGTTACGCGCCGCTTCCTCTCTTTATGACGTCATATCCGCTTATAATTTGTCCATTTTGCCTCGTAATCTTATACCAGCATATTTCCTCCGTAGTATATATATATATATATATATATATAAATCAACACACTTCCTTAACTCACTTTTCTCACACTTTAAAGCATCGAATCCTTTATACACTTCCCAGTTCCTCTTTCATCTCACTGCTTCTCTTTTGCTCCCTTTCTGCCCATATCATGCGCCGAACGCCAACCTAAACCTCATCCCCACTTAACCTTTTCGTCGACCCCCTTGGAGTTCCCTCAACCTCGAAGACTTAACTTTCGAGGAATGAAATACCATGGAACATCATCGTTTCCTGAACTCTGCAGTTCCCACGCCGGTTTCCTTCTTTTTCCCGTGTTCTTCATCAACTTTTCTCCTTTTCATTACGTTCTCTCCTTTCTCTCTCATTCTCTTTCCTTGCGAGTACTCTCCTCTGATCGTCGTTTCGAACTTTCCTCCCTCCCCCCTCGTGTTTCACTTTCCAAACTCTACCTATATATTTTTGGCTCCAAATTTTCTTTCTCCCTTACTCTTCCCGTCTCTCTCTCTCTGTCTTCTTTTTCTTTGTTTCTTCTTCGTTTGCCTTTATGTCTTCTCTTTCTCTTGTAGGCCAGTTTCTCCCATCTTGCCCATAATCTGTTTGCTTCCTTCGTTCTCAGTTCTCGCCCCCTCCTACATTTCTTTGCGAATAACGATACTTCTTCACAGATAGTAGATTATAAAAGCTTCTTTCGCAGATCGCCACTGGCTGCGGCTTTCTTTGTAGCAGAAAAAAGCATCTGCTTTTCCTAAACTTTTCACCGGTAATGGTAAGATATGTTGTGTAAATTTTATTTCAGCCATGATTCTCATTCTGTTTTCGCCACTCCACTCTTATTCTATTTTTTCTTCAATTGTCAGTTCTTTCCTTCTTAGCTTTCGTTACATATAAATATACTTCTCCGATATTAAGTCACAGATACTGCTTTTACTGAGCATTACTGACGGCTGTTTTGAGTACGAAACACTCGTCTGGTTTTCCTCATTTTTTTTTCGCTAATGGGAAGAAATATTGCGCCGATTTTGTTTAAGCCTTGAGGCTCGCTTACTTCTACGTTTTCGAATTATCTGTGCTTCTTAGGAATTTCGTTTTTCCAGGTTGAGCTGGAGTTGGTTTCTTGGTGTAATTTCGATTCCATTAATCGGATTATTTATTGTTTTGCCGAAATAATTTCGGTTATCATTTACATCGCCGCCTTAGATCTTGTCATGTACACGTTTCAACAATGCTTCGCTCTTATTTACACTTCGAAGGTTTCCTCTTCATAACATCTTGTTTTATCGCCAATAAATAGATTTAAATTGGAAATGTATAAAATTTAATATAAATTTTCGTTAACGTTGCTTTCCACAAATTTGCCCCTTATCTAGTTAAGAATATTCGTTGTAAATGTTTTTTGTTCCATTTTATCGCGTGATTCGTCATATGCATTTATAGCCGGAGTATATTCAAATCTGACTGTGGCTTCTTATTTTCCTTAACTATTTTTAGGATGATTTTACCGCCTTCGATCGTTAAAATAATTCACTTTGCATGGACCTTTTACGCATTAGAATTTTGATTAAATTATATGTTTTTAATTGTTCCATAATCCATTATGAACTAGATTTATTTTTCGGATTAATTTTGAGCGTATTTATTATTTTAAAACGGCAATCTACGAAAATAAATTTAAAAAAAATTATGCAATATACTACGATATCGGCAAAATTAAACGATTTTTTTTCTCGCATTAGTAATCTCTTGTTTTTTTCCTCTCTTTTTTCTCCCTCCCTTTCTCTCATTTTTATTTCCCTTTTCAATCTTTATTCATCTCTCTATCTCACTCCTATTTCTCACTCTCCTGTCTCACTCCCCTTTTTCCTTTTTCTATCTCACACCCCTTTCTAGCTTCTCTTTCCTTCTTCCTTTTCCCAATCTCATATCTCGCTCCTCCTTTTCACTCCTTTTTCTAGCTCCCTTCTTCACTCCCTTTTCTCACACACTCCTGTCTCACTCTCCTGTGTCACTCCCCCGTCTCACTCCCCCGCCTCACTCCCCCGCCTCACTCCCCCGCCTCACTCCCCCGCCTCACTCCCCCGCCTCACTCCCCCGCCTCACTCCCCCGCCTCACTCCCCCGCCTCACTCCCCCGCCTCACTCCCCCGCCTCACTCCCCCGCCTCACTCCCCCGTCTCACTCCCCCGCCTCACTCCCCCGCCTCACTCCCCCGCCTCACTCCCCCGCCTCACTCCCCCGCCTCACTCCCCCGCCTCACTCCCCCGCCTCACTCCCCCGCCTCACTCCCCCGCCTCACTCCCCCGCCTCACTCCCCCGCCTCACTCCCCCGCCTCACTCCCCCGCCTCACTCCCCCGCCTCACTCCCCCGCCTCACTCCCCCGCCTCACTCCCCCGCCTCACTCCCCCGCCTCACTCCCCCGTCTCACTCCCCCGTCTCACTCCCACGTCTCACTCCCCCGCCTCACCCCCTCCCCGCCTCACCCCCCCCCCGCCTCACTTCCTCGCCACACTTCCCCGCCTCATTCCCCCGCCTCGCTCCGTCTCACTATCTCACTCCCCTTTATATCTCTCCTATCTCACTCCCCTTTCTCACTCCCCTTTATATCTCTCCTATCTCACTCCCCTTTCTCACTCCTCTTTCTCACTCCCCTTTCTCACTCCCCTTTCTCACTCCCCTTTCTCACTCCTCTTTCTCACTCCCCTTTCTCACTCCCCTTTCTCACTCCCCTTTCTCACCCCCCTTTCTCACTCCCCTTTCTCACTCCCCTTTCTCACTCCCCTTTCTCACTCCCCTTTCTCACTCCCATTTCTCACTCCCCTTTCTCACTCCCATTTCTCACTCCCATTTCTCACTCCCCTTTCTCACTCCCCTTCCTCACCCTTTCTATCTCCCCTTTTTAACTTCCCTTCTCTTTCTCTAAACGCCTTTTAAATCCTCCCCTCCCGCCGCACGTGCCATGGAAAAGGTCTCGCTCAGAAATCACGCGCGTGGAAATGCTCGTTCACGCCTCGATTCAGACGATGAAACCCCTTTTCCTGCTCCGCCGATAATTGATTCTACTTCTCCAGGTTCCCATCGCACCGCGTGCGCCGCTCACCCTTCCGCGCTTTTTAAACCTTTTATCGCTTTAGTCGCGTGCGTTTAATGCGGAAACGATTGCCTCGTTTTTTTGCGCAAGGCTCCTTTTCATTATTTTTGCTTTTTGTTTGGTCTTTCGCGTGTTTCTTTTGTTTTTTTTTCCGATTCGTTTCGACTGCTCGAGATTAATTATAAATACGAAACGTAGCGTTCTGAGCTTTGCATTTTATCAAATCGAAGAGGTTTATTTTTTTATCGCTGCGCATTGTCTTTTGGCGGGAATCGATTATTTTTCTATTCCTTTGGTTGCCTTAAACAAAATGGTACGGTTCATTCGATTTGGGGAGAATAGCGGCTTAAACGTTCTGTTCCGGCCGTTCGGCTGTTCACATTTGCATAAATATGAATTCCAAATATATTGAGTTTATTAAGTTGAAATTTTCCGTATGAAATATTTTTTGGTTCGACTGTTGATTAACGTTAGTATGACCTATTCTGAATTTATGGTAAATGTATAAATTATAAAACTTATATTGCCATTCACTTCGCTAAACAAACCCCGATAATAACCATTATTAGTGGTTCTGCCATTGGTCGCTGTCTCAGCAACTTACCCACCACGAATAATGAGAATATGCTGTATAATATTTATGATAGACGACAATTCAGCTTATAGAAGCTATTGAGCGTGTACGGAATCACAAAATAAACTACTCAGAAACTCATTGTCTTAATGTCCGAGTGCTGCAGTAATGTAAACAAAAGGTACAATATATTAATACTCGTTATCTTTTTCATTTGTACATATTTGCATTTTTTGTGTCATTGCTTTAGTTTTATGCAGTTTTCTTCCAGAAGAGAGTGTCTTTCACTGTTATTGTCTCCGTATGATATAGATTTTGACATGACACTAATGTTATTTTAATGTATATGGTTACAAAAAATGTTATAGGTACTATGAGTCATTGTCAGTGAATTTGTTTCTATAAAGTTTGGCACTGTTTATAAAATGTATTCAACATTTCACGAAACGGTTTATTATTTATTGAAGTACCTGCATGCATAAGTAGCATAGTTGCACCGGTGTGAATCTTAGAAATTGCATTCACCTCAAAATTGAATCTGAATCCCTGAATTTTATTCCTATCCTAAGCATGGAATACTAAGTAAATATTAAATATAATAACGCCGTAGATGGACATAATTGCATGTACAATTGATTTTCAACTACGCTGCATAAGTAGAAAAAACCACGTAAAATATTTGATGAAATTGAAAATGTACAGTATTCCTATCGGAATATTTCACTAACGCTAGTTTATATATCTTTTCAGGTGAGTACCATGCCAGTCATATCAGCAGAGTTCTCGGTGGTGTCTCGTGAGTACTGTGTTCATTTCAAATAATGAAGTATACATTTTGCATGTTAGTAGAAGTTCCGTATTTGCAGCATTCCTCCCTTTCTCATTTCACCCCTTCGCGAATTCGAATCTTTTCTAAATTGACCCTTTCCCTAACTTGCCCTCCACTTGAATCGAGAGCACAGTGGATTCGTCGTGGCGACGTGAAATCTTTCAAAGGAAAATCATTCTTTCCCTCTCCGTGATTTCCCTTCATACCCTTAATCCTTTATCTTCGCTCCGAGCGGTTAATCACCTTAATTCTTATCCAGTCGCTGCCTTTTGTTACAAGGGAAATTGAGACTACCTCTTCGGCATCAAACGCATATTCCTATCGTTTGATCGCCTACGGCGCTAATCTGTCGTCAAACAAAAGAAATTCCCGGCGACGTCGAAGGAAATAATTGGGGTTGGTTATATCCCAGTATGCCCGAGTGCTTTCGGTAATGTAGGATACTTCGTGGGAATTTCAAAAGAAAAAATAACCACCAAGGACGTCGTCATCTTTTTGTCGGAGGCTCAGTGATATTCAAATTTACGAGATTAAAGGGCAGATTTTCAACGGAAGAGATTGGAGGTTTTAAGCAGTGAAATTATAGAAAAGATGAAAAGGTCGTGAATATTGTTTTTTAAGTATATAGCTAATGTATATTATAAGTTTTTTCAATTTATCAGTCCTAATTTCGGCCTCATCCTCAAATAACCATCGGTCAGTTTATAGTAGTCAACCCTTTTCTGTGTTTGTCGTTTCCTTGGTAAAGTTTCCTCCTAATACAGTTGTAAAATTTGAAGATTTTTATATTATATGATATCATTTTAGTTTTATAATTTTATTTTCCAATAATTCTAACGTGTCATGGATAGGTCATGTTGCAACGTGGTGGTTTTTATAATACCTAAAGTTATCGATTATTTCGCTATTTGCATCTGAAAATAATTACTTCGTTAACTTTTCCGGTAATTCCGCTTGAAAAATATACAAATTTGATATAGTCTCTATTAAAACATTTTTTCAAATGGCAGTATCTATTTTTAGCCTTATCAAAATTTACTCGATGCGTCATCCGATTCCAATTTAATTTTCCTAACCATCGTCCGCCTTGGTAACATTTTTGTTCCATGTCCGACGCTTAGATTCTCGAATTAGCGGACACATGTTTCTATTTTTAATTCATCTTCAGTGGTAAGAAATTCCTTTTTGTATAAGTGCGTAAACCTCCAAGAATACGCTCGCATACCGGAAATAAATTATGCTGTTAACTTCGTAAAGCCACTATCTTTGCGAGATGGGAGCGTACGATAATATCCGTGTCGCGTTTCCTTATTCATTTTAATACCCCACGCGTCGCATACGATCCACGTTCTCTCCTCCTACGTCGCGTCCCGACACTCCGGCTGGTTTATTTAGAGCGCTCAATATAGATGAAAAGATTACAACGCTTTCTACCTCGACCTTCGCTCTCTAAATCTCCCCGCGTCGGGCCAATGAAGACCTTAAATCCACACCAGAATTTTTTTCCATCTCTCTGTGGATTCTGACGAAGACGAAAGCTCCGAACCCGCAGCACAGTGGCGGACTCGACAATCGTGCGAATATCGCGTTTCTTTATCTCTACTTTCGAGGACGGAGTTCTCTCTCTCTTTCTCTCTCGTGTTTGTTCTTCCTCATTTGACCCGTTTCCTTCTCTTCTCCATTCGAATCTCTCTCTTCGGCGTTTTTCTCCCCCTCCCCGCCTGGAGACGAGAGTCAGTGAGAGAGAGAGCATTGCGAAATGTGATTACGCATCGCGCTGTTTACAGTTCCTTTCACCGTGAGAGAACGCTGAATTTTCTCGGCAGAGAGGATTGATAGGAAATCGAGATGTTATTTGCATTGCTTCCGTGATTTTTCCCTTTGTAGTCGAATCCGGAAAGGCTTTAAACACGCGATGGTTCGTCTTTTCCGCTTTCGTTTTTCACCGCAAAATCGAAATATCTCGTACGAGAGAAAAGTTTTTCGTAATTGCACTTTCATACGAACTGGAAGTCGTGAATATACGTTCGGAAACATATGACTCCTGCGTGCTATAACGATCATACATTCGTTGTAAAACTTTTATGGGTGAAAAACGTTTCGAATGAGGAAAATTAATTCGAATGATACTGAAATACGTAGCTATAATTTTGTGGATTGCTTCTCAATTCGTTTCCAAAAACAAATTTATCAGGTTTTCGTTTGTTTCCACTAATGATGATTTCATGAGTTGAAATCTGAATCAGAAAAATTTGTATCTTGCTAAAAAATTGAGTATTTTTTAATGGTCATTCTGTTTTATATCGTTTATTTCTTGGGCAGTAGTACTTAACATTGACTTCTCCGATAAAGCTCTCGCCCAACTTTAATTCAAAAACTTAAGAATTCCACTTATATGATTTCTCATTTTTTGAAATGATGATGCAACAAAGCAGCCACAACCACGCCAATATTAGATTCTAACAAAGAAGATCATTATTAGAGTCTGCATCTCATTGCTTAATTGATTCATGACTGATCCAAAGGTGAAAGTTTGGTCAGAATTTGACCAGTTCTTCAGTCTTTCTCGATTTTATATATTTACAGACAAATTTGTCAGTTTAACCTTATGATATAAATGACTAAAACTGATGCTGAATTATCCAAATCTAACCCGGAAGGACCTTCTTCTACCGAAATCCGAAAAATAGATAAATAGATATTGATCTTTAGCATGGCGATATTAATACTAGTAAGTCGATCACCTAATCCTGTGTTAGGTATGCACGAGTAATAAATTAAATTTTACACATCTTATCCAGTATTTACAGATTAAAACAAAAGAGGAACGATATTTGTGGATAAAAACTAAGGAAGAACAGACTAGATACAATTCTCAGAACCTTAAACTGCTATGTTGCAAAGTGGTAAAATTTAAGAGATTGTGCTTCGTCTTAAAACGGCTTTAATTTTATCCATAACCATAAGATATGTATTTAGAACTTCTTAACGTGAACCTCGTTCATTTTTATTGCAGAATATCTAAAATTGAATCAGTTTCCTTGAGCTCTTTCGTTTTAAGTTTTGGAAAACGCATTCGGATAGTGTGCGATTCAGGATCGATCGAAGTTTATCTCTTTAATCATTTCTCTAAAAATATCCACCGGAAGATGTATTTGGCGACAGACCTATCCCAGATAACATGCGTGCGAGCGAGGCAGCTAATCGAGATAACCTTTTAGCGGCTTCAATTACCCCCTCCAAAACAGTAAAGCGATCGCGACGCATACCGGAGTGGTTTTATTTTTAAAGATCTCGCAACCCCGCCTTCCGATCCTCGACTTTTCGCCACCCCGCCTTCCGATCCTCGACATTTTTATAAGTTAATATTTTTTTGTCCCCGTCTTCATTGTGTGACGTAATGAGAAGAGAGAGTTTCTCTCTCTCTCTCTCTCTCTCTCTCTCTCTCTCTCTCTCTCTCTCTCTCTCTTGAGCCACCGAACTTATTCTTTTATGTTTTTCCTTGGAGACCTTCTTTTGTCTACTTCCTTTTGTATCTTTTCTTCTTCCTCATCTTTGCCTCTCGCCTCCCCGTTCGTTTTCCCAAGTCTTCACTCTCTCCCCCGCCATCTTTCCCACCTCTCCTAAATCTTTGCTCCTCCTTCCCCCTTCCTACCTTCTCCTTCTTAACCCGCCGCTTCCTTCGTACCCTACGGCCACGTCACCACGCCTTCTTTTGTTTTTTTTTACCCCTTCGAGAGGCGAGAAGCGACCTCTTGCTCTTTACCCTTCTCACGCAATTAATCTTTCTCTCCTTTCTACATCCCGTTCTATCTATCTCTATCTCTACCTTTCTATCTCTACCTCTCTATCTCTACCTTTCTATCTCTACCTCTCTATCTCTACCTCTCCATCCTTCATTTCGCCCTGCATTTCCTTCTTAACCCTCTATCACCGATCTATGAGGGTCGAACTGAAAGTAATGCGCAACGTTTTTTTGAAGCAATTCCTACATGAAAACTTTCGGTGGTGCAATATAAAATTCTCCCGCTTATGTTTTAAATGTTTCAAACATTTCTACGGATGACACGTTTATAATTAATCATTATAATGGCAGCTAACAGCTACGTGCGTCGCAAACGAAGCTGTATAACGAAGCTGTATTGGGTCTCTAAAATGGGAAAACGAGTCATTGGGCAACATTCGAAAAAAGCTGAAGCTGTCTAATAATATTGTCGGCGGATGCACTTTTAGTCGCTGGGCAACGAGGTTGTTAACGAGATGCAGAAGGGACTTCGAGAAGTAGGGCAGGAATTTTACCAGCAAGGAATACATGCTACTGTTTCTCAAAAGCGTAAATCCATTGAGTTGAAAGACGATTGAGTGACAAAACATTGTTCACCTAACCAACACATTCATTAACTTTATGGGCAAGTTTCAGTATTCTGCCTTATATTTTGACCGAGAAATAAAAAGCTGTTCATTATTTTCTAGGCGCTCCAATCCTGACATGGGCTGTGAGATAGGTAATGTAATTTTTGTTTAGTGACTATGAGGTATCTTTAAAAGCTCCCCATTAGCATGTGTCGGAAGGTCGGCATTAGGGAAAGACCGAAAAACACCGTCCCTGATTTGTAATACATATAGTAGTAGTATAAGTAGTATAGTAGTAATTGCATCATTGTGCCAGATAATATAAACGTTAAATTCACAGAAGCATATACCAAAATTGCAATGAAAAAATGTTTTTCAAAATATCTGTAACTTACGTGTCATACATATATATTGGTGAATATCCTGTTGGCGCCTCTTCGCTTCCGCGCCCCGGGAGGTCGCCCCACTCGCCTCTGCCTCTGCGAATAGCTGTTTGAGATACATTTAATTAAAAAAAAAATGAGAATAAATTTACGATTTGTTTTAGGTCCATCGGCGAAAGATGAAATTTTGCGCAACTTATTTGCACCCTCTTTCCCAGTGAAGTATATGTGAGCATATCAACGTTTCCAAGTTCTCTCTCTTGTCTTAAGTTGCTTTCTCTTTATCTCTCTTACTCTCAGCCCTCTCGCCCTCACTCTTCGCCTCACTATCTTCCTATCTCCTTACCTGTCTTATCTTCCCTCTCGTGTTCTTATCTAACCCTTCTTTGTCCATCGTCATCAACGCAAATCCTTTATACTAGTATAACTTTCTCCTTCAATCTCTCCCTCTCTCTTTGTCCTTCAATTTTTTTTAATCCTTTGCGTGTCTCGCCTTGTTCCACGAACTCTTTTTCCTGACTTTTTATCTTCTAACCTTTTTCCCTATCGACGTCGTGTCGTCCTTTCTCCTCCTCCACTTTCTCTCAAACGTCTACAGTTTAGTGACATCTCATAGACTGTTTCCTAGAATCGCGCTCGTTTGTTTTGGTAGCGTTTCCAAAATGTGCACTCAAATCTCGCCTCGTTGCTTTTAACCTATCATCGTGGTCGTTCAGGGTTCCTTCCTTTCACTTTCTGTAAGCTCCGCCCCGCTCTCTTTGTCCTTCTCTTAACTTTCCTAGTTTTGTTCTTGTTATTTTCCATCGTTTCGAAGATTGTTGCTGTTTCTCGTGACTACTGCGCGAATTCAGGCGTCATTTTCCCCTCTTCTCGCTCTAGGTTCAAGCGCGTGTTCATTCCGGTTATTCGAGCGTAACCTTGGTTCGTACCTTCCCTCCATATGACGGCTCCTCTATTTATAAATGTTTTCGCTTGTTCCTTCCACGTCCCGAATGACTTTCGCAGCTTCCGCTCGTTATAAACCCCACGTACTTCCTGTCTGCGAAGAAACCCTTTATTCTTTCATTTATACCCTCCCCGGTGTTTTTTCTGTCGCTTTAAGCCCCGTTTCGTTCTCTCCGAATATTGTTTCTCACGCGTTTGCGTTCTAGAGATAAATGCAGAAACCATTACGCGTAAACTTTATTCTGTAAAACTTGTTTCTTTTCGTATACTAGTTAGTTTTTGTTTGCCAATGATTGAAATCGGGAACTGATTACTCAATCCACATGGTACCATTTTTTCTCACGCCGAATACCAAAGGGAATCTTTTAGGTACTTACCCGAAATTATTTTTTCTGCTATAATTACACCCATTGAGTAGTTGTTAACTACGAGGAAAGAAAACTGAGTGTTTAATGTGCTTGGTAAACTTGTTCAAGTAAATCATTAATAATAGCGCTTTTCAGCAATGACATAAAGCGCTACAAAGGTATATTTTATTATATATTGTTATTTATAAGTAAGCTTTATACAAATAAAATAATTTGCATATAAACTATACACTTCAAAAGAGGTCAATAAAAAAGCAAAGTTAATTACATGTCGATTTTTTTTAAATATTAAATTTTAATACAAAAGAACTGGCGACCTAATTTTTAGAAATTCAAGAACACTCACTTAAAATACTTGCCTCAGGTATCTCCAATACCCGCATGGTTATAAAAACCAAATGCGAAAATAGATTCTAAATCCATTTGAAGTGAATTATCACTGAAGACAGCTGATTTGTAGCCGAAATATCCATCTGGTTCTTATAATCTTGTTGCTATTGGAGATACCTTACACAAGTATTTTTAAGTGCCTGTTCCTGAATTTTTCCAGCCATACAACGAGCTCGATAATTCTCTGTTGAATTAATTTTTGGCAATTTTAATTTTTTAATGAAACTCCGACCGCAGAAATAAATTAATATCAGTTGGTCACATATATGGACCTTCGGGACTGCAGAAAAATAAGAAAAATCTTCATCACAAAATACCCTTGGGGCTAAAATCGGATCGCAAGTTATTGCATCTATGTCAACTTTTCGTTTGCGCGAGTATCGGAATATTTCGGGAGAGGAAACGCTGGGCGACAACCGTCGGGAGTCAGTTTCATTGCAGCGCGTCAATGTCAATTTACATCGATGTGCTTGCATATTATGTTAGGATGTGAAGTTATGGTATTGATATATTATGATAGCATCCCCCTCTTTTCTCGGGGGATTCTCCCTTTACGCCAACGCTGGCCGCATTTAGCATAGGAGCAATATGCAAAACGGCATGATTTGGTAAGACCCTCTCAGTTGCTGCTGTTTCACGATTTCCTTTCTCAGCATCATTCTCCGTGACCTTTCTCTTATCGGATTTTCATCGATTTCTTAGTAAATCGATTACGATAAAAGCGGAGAAAATTTCCGGAACTTGTTGGAACAGCAGATCAGAAAATAATCTGAAACATAGACTAACTGGCCAGTCTAATCCACTTGCCATTCAATCAAGGCTCGCGTTATTCGTCGTTCCACTTCTCATGCCCCCTTTCACTCTCTCCTCAACGTCTCCCTTAAATAAACCGGCTGTTTCCCGAAACCACGCAGTTACACAGTGTTTTATTTGTCTTCTCTCTCCTTTTGAACTGTATATATTATATCGGTATATATCATATCTCATTATTAGCAACGTCTTCATGATTACGTCCCGAGTGCCTTAAGGCGGACGAAAAAAAATTTCCTTAGGGAAAAAATAAAAGAACCACAGACTTATTTCTATCTCTCCTCATCCTTTCTCTATTTTCATGTCTCTTACCTTTCGCCATCTTCTATTTTTCTTTTTTCTCCTCTCTTTGGCGTAGCTTTTCTAACTCCTCTATGTTTCGCCTCTCACGCTCCTCGCTTCGCTGCCTTCCCGTTCTTTATTTTTTATACGTTCCGAAAATTCTCTTCACCTCGGTTCAATTTCTTTTATGTTCCTCTTCCCTCTAGCCCTTCCCCTTTTTTTCCGGTACGTGTAAGGAGGGAAGATGGTGTGACAAAGTAGGAAAGGGCTCCCCTCCACTGTTACTTATCTTCCGTTATCGCACGAGGTGCACATGCGCAGAAGAATACCATACGTCGAAAAAATTGCGACCCTCCCCCCCTCTCTCTCTCTTTCTTTCTCGACTCGAATCTTCCATTCCCTTCCTGCACTTTACATTTTTCCCTTCGTTTCTATCTTTCATTTTGTTGGCCTCCTTTTTGCTCCCCCTCTATCTCTATCGCTCTTCCATTCTACATTCTTCTCTTCTCTTCTCATATTTTTATACTGTTTATTGTAACACTTTTTTCTTTTTTATATTCATGATAATGACGAAAGGTTCAATGTTAGAATGAACTTTATGGCCCAAATTTCGCCCTAATAAAGATGCCTGTACATCTATCCCTTTCTTTGACTTCTTTCCTCTCTCTCCCTCCCTTTCTCCGCCTCTCTTTCTCTTACTCTTACATTTCTCCTCCCTCTTTTCTTTCTCTCCCTCGTTCTCCCACTATTTTCCTCCCTTTTTCTCCCTTCCTCTCTTCCACGTTCTCTCCCGCCCTTTTCTCCCTCTTTTCTTTCTCCCTATTCCCTTTAGTCCTCATTCTTCCCTCCTTCCCTCCCTCCTTCCATCCCTCCTTCCTTCCCTCCCTCCTTTCTGCCCTCCCTCCCTCCTTCCCTCCCTCCCTCATTCCCTCCCTCCATCCTTCCCTCCTTCCCTCCCTCCTTCTCTCCCTCCTTCCCTCCCTCCCTCCCTCCTTCCTTCCCTCCTTCCCTCCCTCCTTCCCTCCCTCCCTCCCTCCATCCCTCCCTCCTTCCCTCCCTCCTTCCCTCCCTCCTTGTAAATACCACCTTTATGCTGATGATCTCCAAATCTATATGCACTCTCGCTCTATTGATCTCCATCTTATCATTGATAAAATGAACCATGACCTCACTTCTTTATTCAAATGGAGCAATGTAAATTTCCTCAAAATTAATCCTTTAAAAAGTCAGTCTATTATTATTGGGTATCCCAAACTTCTCTCGTCACTAAACTTCTCAGAACTTCCCCCAATTCTGCTCAATAACTCTGTCATTCGTTTCCAAAAAACTGCAACCAATCTCGGGTTAGTATTCAATGACACATTGACCTGGACTGATCATATAACTAAAATATGTAATACTGTTAACAGTTCACTTCACTCACTTAAAAGAATTAAAAGCATTACCCATTTCTCCCTTCGCAAGCGACTTATCACCGCTCTTTTCCTTCCTCACCTTGATTACTGCGATACGGTCTATCAAGATCTATCTAACGAGCTATCTCTAAAATTGCAGCGTGCACAAAATTCCTGCGTAAGATTCATTTGTGATCTCCAAAAGAGAGACCATGTCACTCAACCTCTATATACGTTAGGCTGGCTTCGCACTGAAGCTCGTAGACGTCTTCACCTCCTCTCGTTATTTTACCGAATTATAACTCTTCAAAACCCGCAGTATCTGAACTCCAAATTTTCCCAAATGAACTCTGTACACAACGCCAACACTAGGGGCACCAATCTCTTCCAGATCCCACATCACAGGACGGAAATTTATAATAAATCCTTCCATGTTACAGCTTGTAGACTTTGGAACGCCCTACCTACTGACCTCCAAAACGCAACATCTCTCCACATATTCAAACATAAATACTTTAAATTGCTGTTCTCTGCCCAAAATTCAGGTCAGCTTTAACATTTTCTTCTTACCAATTGCAAGACGGCTTCCTTCACTCTTCCTTACTTAATTAACATTAATTATTTTTTTTGCAGGTTATCGAGTTCGCAAAGTGTACGCCTCCTTCGACTGTTACCTTTTCATTGTCTAGTGTCTACTATGTTATAGTGTTTATACTAATTCTCATTGTATTATATCATTCTGTATTGTTTCATACTATTTTATACTGATTTATATCATTTTGTATTGTTTTATACTATTTTATACTGTTTTATATCATTTTGTATTGTTTTATACTATTTCGTATTACTTTATTTTATTATGTATTGTTTTATATCATATGTGTAATTTTATATAATTTCCTTCTTTCTTATGTTATGCATGATCCAACAACAATCTCCATATTCATTGTATATATTTCAAGTATATTTCATCTTATTCTGCCTAATTATTGTATTATATTTCTTGGTTTGCATTACGTTAATACCTATATATGTATTTTTTATGACGGTATACAACGATGCTGTATATACGAAGACTTACTGTACATACTCCTTTCTATTTAATGTTGTATTACTATATCATTATATGTACACTATCTAGGGTTTTCGCAGGTTTTTCACACCCCCCTTCTCAGTGGGTGTTTTCCTGCGTGGGTTTTACTAGGGAGGACATGCCTGTCTTACCTAGGTTTTCCCCACAATCTCTAATCTGTCTTCAATGTTATATATATATATATATTTTTTTACTCTGTATGATTTAGGTATATACTGTTTATGTTATGCGTATTGTATATATATATATATATATCTTACTTTACCATTTTTTTATATTTTTTATATTGACGAAGGGTTAAATGTAAGAATGGACCTTATGGTCTAAATTTCGCCCGAATAAAGACGATTATCTATCTATCTATCTATCCTTCCCTCCCTCCTTCCCTCCCTCCTTCCCTCCCTCCTTCCCTCCCTCCTTCCCTCCCTCCTTCCCTCCCTCCTTCCCTCCCTCCTTCCCTCCCTCCTTCCCTCCCTCCTTCCCTCCCTCCTTCCCTCCCTCCTTCTCTCCCTCCTTCCCTCCCTCCCTCCTTCCCTCCCTCCCTCCTTCCCTCCCTCCCTCCTTCCCTCCCTCCCTCCCTCCCTCCTTCCCTCCCTCTCTCCTTCCCTCCCTCCCTCCTTCCCTCCCTCCTTCCCTCTCTCCCTCCCTCTCTCCCTCCCTCTCTCCCTCCCTCTCTCCCTCCCTCTCTCCCTCCCTCTCTCCCTCCCTCTCTCCCTCCCTCCCTCCTTCCCTCTCTCCCTCCCTCCCTCCTTCCCTCCCTCCTTCCCTCTCTCCCTCCTTCCCTCTCCCCCTCCTTCCCTCCCTCCTTCAGTGATTATGCCTCCAAGGAGACGGACCTCATTAGCTAAGCGCTTCCTCCCTCCTCCTACCCTCACGCAGCATCTACCATCCTTCGCCCGTCATGGCCACCAAAGCAGCCCTTCTCGAGCATAACACACTGCTTATTGCTGAGAATAAGTCCATTTCTGACAAATTAGCTGAAGTTTTGTCTAAAATAGATTGTTTCAGCACAGATCTAGCCGAAGCTAAACAATTATCCGGTCCCCAACTTTCTGCGAGTTTCACTAAGCTGGAAACGGAATTTAAAAGTTTTCGCAAACAGCTTATGAAGGAGATTTCGTCCATGAAATCTAAAGTCAGCCAGATAGAGGATCGCATTATAAACGTTGACGAGAGGCTCGACGACCTGGAGAAATACAGCCGCCGAAACTGTCTCCTCATGCATGGGATCCCCGAAGAGGATGGAGAAAACGGACTGGCAATCGTTGGTGATTTTCTGAAGTCCACCTTAAAAGTAAGTGTCAGTCCGTTCATGATTTTCCGTGCCCACCGTATCGAGAAGAAAATTTTTTCCAGACCTCGACCCATGATTTTGAGGTTTCTCATTTATCAAGATAGGGATAACGTATGGCAAAATTAAAAATCGCTCGAAGCAAGGTGAAAATGATGCTGACAGTGTTTTGTGATCACGAGTGTATCGTTCATCATGAGTTCACACCGCAGGGCCAAACTGTCAACAAGGAGTACTACATTGGGGTTCTCCGGTGCCTTGACTATGATAGTTTAATTGCCGAAGCTGCGTGTCTTCCGTGGCACACCATTGAATATGCTGACGACATAGACGCAAAAGTTGAATCACTTAACACTTTTCTTTTACATTTACTGATAAATACGCGTCCATCAAAACTACACGTGTCTCTAAACCTCGCGCCCCGTGGATAACGACCGACTTAAAACTATTGATGGCACGACGCGATTCAATTTTCCGTCTCTTCAAATCAAATAAATGCCCAAATACGTTCAATGCCTACAAAAGTATTAGAAACAAAACCAAGCAGCAGATTAGAAATGCCAAAATAAAATTTGCTTATTCTATATCAGGCTCCAATGTAACAACATTCGCCCTATGGAACAACCTGCGAAACTTCGGTATTGGTAAGCACAAGGATTCTTCCTTACCACCAAACATATCACTAGATTCCCTTAATAAGAGATGCTCGACTAACCCAACAACAATCGACACCGAACGAAAACGCAAAGTCATTAGTAGTCTTACGGTAAAAGCGAACGAGTCTTTCGGTTCTCGACAATTCCACTTTAAAGCTGTTTCGCAATTTAACATACTTTCAGTAATACGCAGAATCAAAACTAAAGCCCAGGGTGCTGATGGTATTCCTATCATGATCATAAACAAATTAATAGATCTAATACTCCCAGTGCTCACTAACATTTTCAACCACTCCTTATTACAGGGAAAATTCCCATCGCAATAGAAACGCTCGTTAGTCCGCCCAATCCCTAAGAAATCTCTCTCCGCAAACAATGACTATCGGCCGATTAGCTTCCTTCCCACTTTATCAAAAACTCTTGAGCGACTCGCGCATGAACAAGTAACAGATTTTCTCAACGCAAATAATCTACTTGACTCCCACTATCTGCTTTTCGAAGTCGCATAGCACCATCACCGCGCTAATTGAAATCACCGATGATATACGTAGACACATGAATGACAGAAAACTCACAGTACTAGTGTTGCTTGACTTAGCAAAGCGTTCGACTCAGTAGACAAAAACATACTCCTAGCAAAACTCCGCTGCATACGATTCTCTTCACCTTCAATAGATTGATTCTCCTCGTACCTTAGCGACCGTTTCCAAAAAGTCATCTCCAACGACTCCTCGTCTTCATGGCTCAATGTTATCCAAGGCGTTCCGCAGGTCTCAATTTTAGGTCCCCTACTGTTCTCTCTATTTATTAATAATTGTTCACAATATTTAACTACGCCAAGCATCATCTGTACGCCGATGATCTCCAAATATACTTAGACACCAAATCAAATAACTTATCTCTTTCCATTGCCAACATAAATCATGACTTGGCTCAACTCCAAGAATGGAGCTATGATAATCGTCTCAACATAAGCCCTTTGAAATCTCAGGCCATTTTAATCGGTTATTCAAAACTACTGGCTTCTATAAACCTTGCGGAATCAGTTCCACTGTCTTTAAATGACTCAGTTATTCCCTATTGCAAAATCATAAAAAATCTCGGTATTCTAATTAATGAAACGCTTACCTGGAATAATCACGTAATAAAAGTCTGTAAGACGGTAAACTCTTCCTTACACACTCTAAAGCCTCTCACTAACATTCTTCCCTCTTCACTAAAAATACAACTAGTGACCTCTCTAATTCTTCCTCACTTCGACTATTGTGACACTGCATACCAGGACTTATCAAAGGAACTCGCCATTAAGCTACAACGTTCTCATAACGACTGCATCAGATTCATCTTTAATCTTAAAAAATCTGACCATGTCTCAGAATAATTCCGTCGACTCTCCTCGCTAAAACTCGAATCCAGAAGAAACCTTCACCTCCTCTCCCTATTGTATCAAGTTCCTAATAATCACATTCCCTGTTATCTTTCTTCTCAGTTCGCCGCTATTAATACAGTTCACCAATACAATACCAGAGGATGCGATAAATTACTAACTCCACTTCATAGAACAGAAGTTTACAACAAATCCTTTACCGTCACTGCTTGCAAACTCTGAAATAGCCTTCCAACTTTGATAAAAAACTCTCTAACTCTGGGCACTTTTAAGCACTTGTATTACAAGTATCTCCTCTCACTCTCCATGCATTGAACCACTCCCTATCTTCTCTTTCAGTTTGTTAGAAGGATGTGCTTATTAAGCATAAACTCATAATTTTATTTTACATTATTTTCCTGTATCATAATTACGTTGTAATCTCCCAGGCATATCTTACCCTGCAATCCCAATTTCCCTCTCACCCCTTCCCTTGTATGGATATTAATGTATGTATTTATAAATGATTTTTTTTTCTCTTTCTCTGCACTATTTAGAAATTTTTCGCGGTTTTTTACACCTCTCTTCTCTTCGTAGGTGTTTTCCGCAGTGGGAAATTTTTTCTGCGTTAAAATATAACTGATACACTTTTTTCGACCCACAAAACTAACAATATTCTTTGGTAATACTCTGTCATCTATTAACAATATATAATTAACATGTAATTTGTATATACTTTACTGTAATTTTTATTTAATTTAATTTCTTTTATAAGGTAAATATTGTAACTACTTATATGACGAAAGGATTAAATGTAAGAAGGGACTATATAGTCTCAATTTCGCCCTAAATATAGTCGCTTGTCTGTCTGTCTGTCCCTCCCTCCCTCCTTCGTCCCTCATTCCTTTCCTCCCTCTCTCCTAGCATACCCTCCTCCCCCTATTTCTCTCTTCTCTATTTATCCATACATCTTTCTCCATCTCTTTCTCCCTCCCTATCTCCTCCACATTCTCCCCATCCCTTTTATCCCTATTTTCTTTCTCCGTATTCCCTTTATCCCCCTCATTCTTCCATTCCCTTTTTCCATTCTTTTTACCTTCCTTCCTCCCTCTCTCCTCTCACACCCTCCCCCACTTATTTCTTACTTCTCTATTTATCCCTACATCCTCCTGCATATCTTTCTCCCATACTCTTTCTCCATTCCCCTACTTCCATTTCTCTTTCTCCTTTCCTCTCCCTCCTCGGGTTAGGTGGAAGATGGAACTTCTTAGTCTCAATCTCGTCCCAAATAAATCAATCAATCCATCCTCTTTTCTTTCACCCTATAGTATATATCCCCTCTTTCTACCGCTCTCTTTTACCTCTCCCTCCTCTCTTTTCCCTCTCCACCTCCATCATCTCTCTCGCCCTTCACTCTTCCTCTCTTTTCCATCTTCCTATCTCCTCTATTTCTCCGCCTGCGTTTTCCTACATTTTTCTCCCTTCTTTTTGTTACTCTCTTTCCCTCCCTCTCTTTTCCCCCTCTCACCCATACATGCATGCATCCCGTATTATTCATTCCCCCGCATCTCATTTGCTCTCTCCCTCGTTCTATCCCCATTCTTTTTTGGTAGTGCTTCCCCCTCCTCGCAGCAAAAAAACAATGCTGGTGATGACATCCACGCGGGATTTCTTGACGTCACCTCTCATTGATAAAGTTTCCTCCTTCAGCGTTTATTTTTTTCTCCGTTTGAGACAAAAATGACACAATTCTTTTCATCGGGAGTTCATCATTCACGGAGAAAGATTCATTACTCTATTTTATAAACAACCAAGTTCACGCAGAAACTATAAAAAAAACTGCCCTCTCCATTCAATTTTCCTCCTTATTCCCGCTCACCTCCCTAACCCCCTGGATGGTCAGGATGCACGCCGAGATCGCAATGAATGGAGGAAAGTTTGGCCAGTGTACATATAAATTTCCCATCAACTCTCTCCTTTTTAGCGTTGTCTCATCAGGGTCGCTAGGGAAAACCAAGGCTAAAAAACACACCCAGACACACTAGCGGTGAAAGTGATGGCGTGGGCATAAAAAAGGAACCTCTCGCAAAAACAGACACGCGCGCACAAGGGGTAATCTTGATGGCGTTTCTTTAAGAGTACCTCTGGAAGTAAGGCAAGATGAAGGATCTATATGTATAAGGAAAATCCCGGGAAAATCTTTTCCTCTTTTTTCTCCAATCCACTTCCACCCTCTCTCCTTGTCGACACGTGGGCTCTCTCTTCGGCGAGAGAGAGAGAAGATAGCGAGCCCTCGAGGCGAACGAGGCCACCACAGTGGGGCCAACCTTAGAGAGATAAAGGCCACTCGAATCCACTTCATTTCTCTATTAAAATCTTGCCTTAAAACCGATTCTGTTGCTGTGCGAAGGTAAGGATCCGGAACGCGGAACTTTACATCGCCCAACTGCGTTTCCAAGGTTACGGTTAAAACAATTTGAGATTCGAGTCGAGCCATGTCAAAAATAAATGGTTTATTGAGGTGTCAAACACTTTTCATAATCATTATTTCGTGAAATATACGTATCGTAGTAGTGGAAAATGATAAAACAGAAAATTTTCCGAAATGATGACGAAATTAGTAATTATAAATTTACTGATAAATAGAAAAGGAGACTAGGACGAGTAAGGCTTTGAATTGGAGATCCAACTCCCAACCGTAAAAAGAAAGGAATTTAGCGACGAAGAACGAAATCTATTTGTTAAAATTAATTAGCTTGCTCATAAAGTTAGCTCTCTCTCGTGCACTTTTCGAATTGGAATCTAAAGAACCCCGTTCACTTCTATATCTTGTCTATTATATTAATTATAATCTCAAAGAGTCTAGCTAGTTTAAAAAAGTGATAAACACTTGAGGAAGCATTTTATGAAATATTATAGCAAACGGCAAACCTGTTACACCCCCACCACCTCACATCGACTTTCTCTAAACAAAATATTGACATATAACAGGGAGACATACCGTATGTTACCATAGTCAGCGAAGCTGAGAATATTTTTTCCGCGTTCATAAACTGGAGAATTAGTCTACTACGACAGTTCTGTTGTTATAAATGATCCTCCCGGCAACTGAAAGACCCGGGTTAGATTTCTGCTCAAAGCAGAATATTTCCCGTTTCAACAAAATTCCCAACTTGATGCCTATTTGCATAAGTACGATCTTAAGACCGCTTTACTCCTTCAAGTTCAAAATTTTATTTTTTCATTCCCAATATCTCAGAATAAATTTTTATCTTTTAGTTGTTACATTGATACGGAAACAAAGTTTTTACAAAGATGAATGCGGACAAAGTAAAAAAGAATATTAAGGCATAAACTAAATGATGACTTATTTTATCAATTTATACATCTGTTTATTTCATTTCTGCACGAATGCCAATTTCTGAAAATGTTACATTTTAGACAAAAATGTTTATTATGATTTTTTATCAGTTATAACTAATTTCTGTAAACAGAGCCTTGAAATTACAACAATCGGCCGAATAAAAGCAGACGATTATTCTTCAACACGTGAAAATATCGTGCCAGGGATTAAATTTGGATCCGAGTATATAAGATGACCATGGTTGCACCCCTCAATGTGAGTAGTTGTTAGATGTTATTATTTTGTTCTTAAAAGGAACGTGCAATCATTTTCTATTCATTAATCGTCTATGCCGGAATTAGCATCTGTTTTACTTTGAACCGTTACGACACATTATTTTCGTTATTCAAGACTTCCATTTTATGGCTAGTTTTTTTAAACAATTAATAATAATTTTCCTTCCCAAAACAAGTACGAAAATTTATGGGATAAATTCGAGCTAATATGCCAATTTTTTCAAAATTATCGCCTTGGGTGGAGACTTCAAACTTTGTTTTTAACAAAATTTCCACCAGGCATTCTGGTAACATAGCGCGGACAGGAACTAGTTCCAGGCAAATCAGATACGAAACCGCCATTCCATGGTCTGGGGAGGCTGTTTTATTTGATCGAAACCATGAGGGTGAGTTATATCCGAGGGATTGAGCACATATGCCCCTTGGCCATCCAAGCAACCCTCCGCAGAAGCGAATGAGATGAGAGAGGGGGAGGGGGGGTTTGGAGGGAGATATAAAAAAATGTGTCAGCCTAACAAAATGTCAAGGTTCACCGTAAAAATTCACGGAATTTGTATCCCGGAAATTTACGCATCGCCTACATATTAAAACTAGGAAAAAAGAACAATGCCTTCCGAAGAAATGAGTTTCGGAGGGCAAAATTTTCATCGAATTCAACTCGTGTGTCTCGGAGATCGTTAACCTCGCTCTGTCAAACACTACATCATTGAGATAGAGGTTGCTGGACGAGTTAAAGACGGAAAGTTTCGTATATCGCTGGTGGACAGCGTTCAAACAATGCTCGCGAAGCATACTTTAATCTTCCTACGCTGAATATTGTATTAAATGTCTTCGGAAATTGTTGATGAGGTATTAGAAAGAGAAAAGTATTAGCGCGCGTAATTGACATCGAACTATATCGATTTTGTTTTGACTATTAATTGACTCAGAAATAGCACTTAACGTCCTTTCACAATGAGAATTTTAACCATAACAAAGACGAGCACGCACGGCCATGCCCTAGGCGGTATTCGAATTAAGGACCTCCACTATTGGGAACCACATACGCCAAGCAACCCTCCAATAATGGCGGCTATTTGATATTGTTAATTTGCTGCTATAGCATATTGACTGAGATATTGATTTCGAAATTATTATATAATAACCGAGTATATCAAACAAAAAAAATGACTCAAAAAATTTCAGATGATAAGACCACGAGATCACGTTTGACTTTTAATAGTTGCTAAACTGTGTTAAAAGCTTTTGAAATATAAAAAAAACTAAACAACACGATTTTATCGTTTCAAATTATCTTCACCTCGGCATATTTAGAGAGAATTAAATAATACCTAAACTTACCGAATTAAATCAAAATGCCACACTACTCCTTAAAAGACGGAGCCCAGATCCACTCGAGATGAGATTTACACTCACCAACCGACACGTCAATCATAATGCAAAACGGCAATAATAAACACCGCGCGGGGGCCAATGGAAAAGACTTACGAAACATATCCGATAAGTCAAGACATTCGCGTAGGAGTGGACGGAGAATTAAGATCCACTACAAACAACTCCGGGTCAATAATGATTCACATCATGACGGAAGCTCAGAGGGAGATGCTCCCTCTTTCCAAAGCGCCCCCTTTAAGAAACGAATCCCTACTTCTCTCTCTGCTCCATCCTTCTGCTCTATAGTAGAAGCAAGAGTCGAGAGATCCGTGGATTCGCTTCTCATTTATTTTCCATCCTCTAAAGCGAAATGGTGATGAATCACGTCAAGAGAGAATGAGAGGCAAGGAGAGTGGGCGATAAGGAGGATGGAAGGAGCTGAGAGATAGACGGAGGAATATAAATGGAGAGAGGGATGGGAGTGAGGGAGAGAGAGGAGGGATTAAAGGAGAGAGGGAGAGAAGGGAGGTTGCGATACAGGGATTTTGCAAGAGAGAAAAGCAGGAAATCTTGGTCTCTGGATGATGTTCGCATTACATCTTCTTCTAAGGGTAAGCGACCGAAATATGTCAAATTGCAGGAGAATGGTGATTGGCCCATTAATCCGGCCTTACAAAAATGGTTCATTGAAGGAAATAGGATCGTATATTGTGGGATTAAGATAGAAAACAATGTTAGCATATCTATCCTCGGGGAATATAGATATTTTCTATGTAAAGAATCTTGAAACAAGCAACGTAAAATAGATATTTAAAAGTTCTTTGACCGGGTTACAAAAAATTATCTCGTCAGTCCACCGAACTCGTCCTGAAGACAGTGGCGGATCCTAGGGGGAGGGGAGGGGGGGGGGGGTCGCCTTCCCCTTGGACGATCGCATTGCCCTCCACTGGATGCATTCTTAAATTCATTCCGCGCAACATTTATTGTTTCTACACCGAAGATTAACCCGTAAACACAGGGTGAGAAATTGACGCGCAAACACAGGGTCAGAAATTGACGCTCAAACACAGCCATGCGGTCTCTCAGACCCCACGCCAAAAATAAATAATTATGTGAGAAAAAAAACTGTATAAAGTTTTCTTATGTATATATTTGAAACAGGCTCTTGGCGAACAAACACAAAATTTGAGCTCTTAGTATGCTATATATTCTTCGTAAATATAAAAATGAATATTTTTTAACACAAAAAAGTAAGGCTCTTAATTTTTGATAGGTTAATTTTTTAATTCCATGCAGAAACTTAAGTATTTGCTTCAGTCTTTTACAGAGGGTTTGTTTAAGCACATGATTATAAAAAAAATTATAAAAAAGAAAAACTTGAAAAAATGAGGACCCTAATCTTCGTAACTCCGGCGCATGCTTCTCAAGCGGGTGCTGAACATTTCAAACCTATTTTGCTGCTACAAATAAAACATTGGAAGGCAGTTTTTGTTTTCTCTTCCGGACGTGCGACGGTCCAGGACGGTTTAACTGCGACATATCTTCAGAAATTTCCGAAACCGTGAAAAAGAACTCCCGAAAAAATTGCGCGGACACAGGCATGCGGTCTCTCAGACCGGCAACGAAACTAAACACGCTCTAGTACGCATAGGTCCATTGCTAGTAAGCAACTGTCATACAGTAAACAAAGCCACCTGAAGTATACAAAGGTAAACAAAATCTCAAAGGAGTAGATGATTCACGAACCCTAAATGAGACTATTGCAATTTTTCGTGCGGTCTGAGGGACCGAAGCCTGTGGTTACGGGTTGTCTGTATGGCAAGGGAAAGAAAGATTCTAATGAGGATAGGGATTTTCAAAATCTATGGTCGTCGGCTGAGGCGGAATCAAAGGGGGAAGGGGCATTTGGAGCGATCGCCCCCTCCTCAATTGGGAAGTTTTTGGATCCTCCCCTTGCCTGACGACTATCTAATCGTTAGCTTGTGTACAAACGTATTAATTTCGTCGCCTCCTCCTCCCTTGGGAAGTTTCTGGATCCTCCCCTGCCTTACGACTATCTAATCGTTAGCTTGTGAGCAAACGTCTTAATTTTGTTACGTAAAGAAGCAAAAATACCTTGTAGAAAGAAAACCGGCGTGACTATAAACTCATCTGCACCAGCTACGGATATTTGTCAGTCACAATGTGTGGCCTAGCTGCTACATTGTTGTCAAAGGATTAATTAGCAATAATATATGTGCCGTCTGTTCATTACTTCGATATTTCACGCTTGACATTAAAAGAAAACATGATCAGTCGTGGCTATCTTCCTTTTTGTCCAAAATTGCCACATCATCAGCCAAGCCTTGTTTTATTCATTACGAGTAAACTTTCTCACAAGGCATCCGAAGAGTTCCAGGCTTATTTATGCTTGAAGGCATTTTAAATGTTGAAGAAACGAAGAAAACTTAAACCATAAGTAATTATATCTAGACAGATTTCAAACAAGATATATTTAACTTAGCCTCGACATCCACGGGCAACGGATTTTTTATTATGTTATTAGAAAGCATATTTCGTACGTCTCCGTAATTTTTTAATGCTATCGCGATTCAAATAAAATACTCTTCGAATTTTTCGTAAATCTATGATTCGCGTTTTGTATCAAGATAACTCGTAATTATCCTCGGGTATTTTTATAGTCTTTAGGCGATAAAACAGCTCATTTTGGGACTAATGTGACTATAGCTACATTTCGTTTTGAAATATTGCTGCAACATCCTCACACCTGAGTGAGGTTTGTTTCAAAGTTATTTGTTCCGTTAGCTTATTTCTTATGTAAAAATAGAGCCGCAGTTTAGCATGGTCATAAGTACTGTTGGGATCAAGTTTTTAAAATGTTTGTTGAGTAATGATACAATGTCCATCTATACAATTGATTCAAATATTACATTACGTCAAAAAACGAACATGGTTTACGAAAGTAGATATTCTTTGCAGTCTCTTTTTATTAATACTTTTTAAAACTGAATCAACAGTGAATTAAATAAGTAAATATATATATGTAAAATAAGTTGCTGAATGAATAAAGGTGTGAGTGACTATTTAAGATGAATTGCATAAAAAACACAACCAGAGAAAATTTTGTGTTGCTGCGATTTCTACGAATTTTTTGGTTTAAGTTTTACTAAAATTTTAGAAGCACAATGACAGTATGACTAATTTGAATAAAAATGTGTACATTTTAAAGCTAAAATAAACAATTAGCAGATTTGCCCATTGATATGGAGAAAAATCAACTAACATTTGAAGAAAGGAAGTGCAAGCTAAAATGATACTGAAAGTATGAAAAAGTTAAAGAGGTTCTGCGTGTATGGTAATGTTAATAAAGGACATAAAGTTCAAACCTTTCATACCTCGGCTATTTCACGCGACTCAGGAAGATGATCCTGATCGACTAATACAATTTTGTGAGTGGTACTTTCAGAAGAACGGTGAAGCTGGTGATTTTGAGGATGTAATCGTATGTTCAGACGAAGCCACGTTCAATTTAAATGGTCATTTGAGTTGTTACAACTGTGTTTACTGGGCTAGTGACAATCCACACCTCACTTTAAAGAAAGACGTTAACCTGCCAGGGATTAATGTGTTTGGTACTCTTCTCTCCTGGGATAATAGGACAAACGCAAAATTCGAAGAAAAATGATCGATAAGCAAATTTCTACGATAAAAATTAGTCTCCATTTCTTTCCTCAGAGAAAGGTACAAATCTCGCTCCAATATTATAATTCTAAGATATTTAATGTGCAAGAGAAAATTACCCTGAACGATGAATTCAGATTTCCTATATAAATCACATGGGAAGGATAGATCCTGGAATCGAAGTCTCTTCAATCATCGCAACAAAAACCATCCTCGGGAGCTCGCTTCTAGTAGCAAGAGATTTCCACCAAGTATGAAAATCGGTGTATTGGTTCAAAAGTTAATAGAGGAGGAAAGACAGACACAACAAAGGGACTATAAGCCTATTTCCATTCTGGAACGTAGGCTAAAAACAAGTGTTCGCACAGGCTACGAAATTTCTCGCATCACACATAGGTAAAATACGGTTCCCGCTCAATTCAGAACCGCGTGTAATTGAATTTTTTGCGTGTTGGTTAAATGAATGCCACGTTTTTTTTTAACCACGTATTACCAAAGCCGCGTTGAAGGCATACGCGTTGGGCAAGGGCTTACCATAAGTATGCTTGTCTCGAGCTTTTCTTTACTCTAGGAGGGATCCTAAGCGCCGAATCCGTCGCCATAGTGAAGTAAACAACGGTTTCTCTCTTTCTCATAATTCTCCGTATGTTTTTGACGCTTTCATTATCGCATGAATAAAAATAATGGCATAATAAAAAGAAGCTGTGGAGAACACCGTCTATGAGAAAATGTTCTAATGTTAATCTGTTCAACACTGCGAACGCCCTTGGAAGCGTTAAATCTCAAAACTCAATTTGCATAATTTTTCCCACTCGAAAGAAGAGGAAAGAGAGAGAGACAGATAGTAGGAAGAAAAAAATTAAATTTGCATATATTTTTTACTTGTTTACGACGTCGGAAGGCTTCGAAAACTCGAATTTTTCACCCTTTTTTTATAGATGTACCTCGCTACCCTCACCTTCACCTCATCCACCTCCTCTCATCCAACAACCCTTATCCACCCACCATTATCCGTCCACCCTCATCCATCCACCCTCATCCACCCACCCTCATCCACCCACCGACATCCACCCACCCTCATCCACCCACCCTCATCCACCCACCCTCATCCACCCAACCTCATCCACCCAACCTCATCCACCCGACCACATTAACCCTCTCATCCACCCAAACTCATCTGCCCCACCTCATCCACCCCCTCATCCACTTCCCCTTACCCACATCCCCTCATCCACCTCCCCTCATCCATCCCAGCCTCATTCACTCCCTCACTCCCCCGAAATCCCGTCCAATTATAATTTCTCAATCGTTTTCCATATGTTGGGTTTGCTTCTTCCGAGTCTTCCTGTTTGCGGAAGAAATTTATCGAGGCCTTACTCTAAAAGGAAAGAAAAAGGAGCTACTTGATTTGCGGATGATTAATGGTGAATATAGTGGGTGAGAATTTATCGAAAGAGGGCTTATTCTTTTTTCCAGAAAATTCTGCCGTGATTAGGTATACATAAGTATATCCGTCAGATATTTTTCGCATCGCGCAGCACTCTTGCAAAAAACCCTCACCGTGCTTGACGTGCGAAATTGGCATAGATCGTTCCTCCAGAAAGGGAATCCTTCGTTCAAGGTTTATTTCTTGCTTGCTATACCTTTAATGTTTGTGAAAAATTATGCTTAAACAAATCAATTTTATAAGAAAATTTTCTGTTTGTTCGCTGTCGATAAATTGTTGATAATTTTTAAATAACCTTCATGTACCGTATCGTATAAATCTAATTCCAGGGTGTTTTCGATAATTTTTATATTATTATGGCTCAAACCTATGAATAATTTTTAAATGACCTTCATGTACCGTATCGTATAAATCTAATTCCAGGGTGTTTTCGATAATTTTTATATTATTATGGCTCAAACCTATGAATAATTTTTAAATGACCTTCATGTACCGTATCGTATAAATCTAATTCCAGGGTGTTTTCGATAATTTTTATATTATTATGGCTCAAACCTATGAATAATTTTTTCCGTCGATTTGTCAGCTAAATAAAAAATTAACAACTAAAAACTGTACCGACTTATGTCAAATTAATGTAGGGGCGAGTGGTTTTAATACGTTAATCTTGGTAACATCAATTGTTAAGATCTGATTCATCGTAAATCATCGGCCATTAATGCGTTTATCAAAAATTGCAGTCGTATTTTTAAGCATAGCACGCATAAATTTTGTGTCAACTGACAGTATATTGAAGTATAGTATAGTGAAGAATATTATAGCATAATATCATCATCATAGGTAGTTTGCCCGTAGACAGGTCCGTGATTATTCATGGTTTAACTTGGTTCTCCAAATACTCCTATTTTCCGCTATCCTCTTTATATCTTCATAACTCTCTTTCCCTTTCAAGTCGTCTGTGAGCTGAAACATTTTCCTATCTCTTTCCCTTTTTCCATGTAGTTTTCCTTCTAACACGTCTTTAATCATACTCTCTCTTCTCAGGTAATGTCCAAACCAGTTTGCCTTCCTCTTTCTAATAGTATGTATAATCATTCGCTTCTCTCCTACTCTTCGTAGCACTTCATCGATTTTCATCTTATCTGTCATTTTATCTTCAGCATTCTCCTCCAAGTCCACATTTAAAAGCTTTCCAAGTATTTGATGTCATTTTTCCTTAGCGTCCATGTTTCTGCCCCGTACTAAGGCATACTCCATACATAGCAATTATGAGCTTCTTGTGGATATCTTCCCTTATATTCCCCGTAAGTAGGTGTTTCTTTCTTCTGAAAGCTGCTTTTGCTTTTCCTATTCTAGTCCTGATCTGATCCGTACATTTTGCTTCTCTTGTTATGATGCTTCCAAGGTATTTATAGTCTGAAACATCTTCTAAAAGCTTTCCTCCAATACCTATGTTCAGATTCTCTTCTTTGCCCGATATTCGAATGACCTTGGATTATTCTGTATTTGCATCCCGTATTTTCTACCTGTTATTACTAGTCTATTTATCATTTTCTGGAGTTCCTCTTCCTTTCTTGCTAAAAGTACTTGATCATCCGCGTATTTTACTGTTCTTATAATCCTTCCTTCAATTTTGAAATCTTCTGTGCCTTCTAAAGCTTCTTGCATTAGCCTTTCTATTGAATAGGGTCGGCGACAGGCAGTTGCCCTGTCTTACTCCTCTACCGATATTTACTCCGCAGATGTCCGCATTCTCCAACCTGACCTTTACAACTTGATTCACATATAGATTCCTGATCGATCTCCTGTATTTCCAGTCGTCACCTATATCCTTTAATATCTTCATTAACATTACCCAATTTACTCTATAAAAGGCCTTCTGCCAGTCTACGAAACACACGCAGATACTACCTCTATAGTATCTCTAGTTCCTCGTCCTTTTCTGAAACCGAATTGATCTTCCCCTAGCATTTCTTCTGCCTTTTTCTCCAACCTTTTATTAAGAATTGTCATGATGATCTTTGAAGTGTGTGACAGAAGGCTTATCATTCTGTAGTATTTACACTACATTGCCTTTGGCTTCTTTTTTAGAGGGATCATTGTTACTTCTAGGAAATCCCGATCCCACTCTCCAGTGTCGTAAATCTTATTAATTAATTTCGTTATCGCTTTTAGTCCTTCTGATCTCATGACTTTGTACCTTAGCCGGTATTCCATCGCCGCCTGTGGCTTTCCCTTTCTTTAGGTCCACTATCGCTTTTTCTACTTCGCTCTCCATAATACTTGGTCCTAAGTTGTCTTCTTTAATGTTTTCCTCATCTTTCAGTTCTATTTTTGCCGACAGTATAGTATAGTGAAGTATATATAGTGTTTTGAGGCCCTGGACGCACATTCAATGGTTTTCTTTCCCTCAAAAACCATAACCTTGCTCCATGAATGGGCCGTGGTTAATATAACCCACAATTTAACGCGCGTTTTTGTGGGAGACTAATAATTTTCTTTTATTTTGAGCATTCAAGTTTGAAATCCTTTTTAGAGAGAGCCGGAACGCCTTCGATGAAACCGCTCCTCACCGGAGCCATTAGCGTTTCAAATTAAACCTTATTAATTTCTTCAAAAGTTTTAGGAGCTACTGTCTCGCGTTGAAAGCGAGCGTTTTTGAACTTTCTCTGCCCGTTGTGTTAGATCTGCAACAGGTATTTAAAAAATGACAAGTCGCCGGCATTCGTTCGATTTATCATTTCGGAGGTAGCGATCCAATTTTCTATGCCGCTGATAAGCGTTATTTTTCAATGTTTGCTGACAACTTGGGCTTTACTTTTTATATTTATCGCCCGAATAAGTCTCCAGGGTGTCACCTGGAAACCACGGATGTTGAGGGAGAAGTACTCTGCCCTGCTTTTTCCGGTCCGAGTTTCCGTAAAATTCCAACTTCGTCTTCCTCCGATTGTTTTTTTGTTTTTTTTTACGCGTACGAAGTGTGTATTGAAAGTGCTTCAATTTGATTTCAAGATTTTTTTATGAATATGAGCAGTTTTTGATGCCTTCCGGATCCGAAAAGCTTTTTTTTAAATCCTCCTCCTTGTCGCGCGTATCTAGGGTCTTAAACGATTCGACAGTATCCTTAAAAAATCTCGTATTGAAATTGAATCATTGTTGAAATGAAGTCATCGGCGCAACAGTAGCAGGTTCCTGCCGATGATCACAAAATATCGCTTTATTCAAAAATTTCTTCAATGATTTTAATTTACATTTATCTGTTTAAGAGCTTGATGTTATGTGCAACATATGCCGTATGTCTGTCCATTAATTATAATGCACTAAAGATTGTCCCGATAAAAACCAACGGGATTGTTACATTCATTTAAATTCACCCAGATAGTGAAGCATTTGTAACGTAATTCGAACATTCCAACTAATTTTTCGATAAAAATCGTTGTAATTCTCTGTGATGTTAAATAACGGCATCTACATACGTTGCTCTTTTTCTTACGACTTGATTTGCCAATCTGTGCCCGTCGCCTTTCCCCTTCGTTATTCCGGTTATTTTCTAGCCTTGCGACTTGATCTGCCAGTCTTTTAGTTCGTTGTTTGTTGGGTTCAATTGAATGTTTTGGTCTTCTTCTTAGACCTTGATATAACATTGTAAGGCTAGTTTCTTAAACAGAACAAGATTCAATTTTCACATAACAATCCATACGGTCAACATATAGCGATTCGTAACCTGTGTTCTTTTTGGAAGGAGTTATGGCTATAATAATCCAAGAGGTTGATTAGCCATAAATACTAACCAACAACAACAACAAAATACCGAAATCAAAGAAAAAATGAGATAATTTTACGTGTTACATAGTTTATTTGTCTAATTCTGTAATTATTATAACGTAATTATATAGCTACTAGCGTTATTTCCAATCAAAATGAATGAAATGAATATAGTATCAATACATTTTTCCTATAATATTATTTGACTTTAATACCTTTTATTTAACAAAAAAGAAGAAGTATTTTACTTACAAAACAATAGACTTGATTAATATGATGAAGGACCGGTCGGCAGTCTCTTCATTGAAGTTTATATTAATAAATCTCCGACAATTAATTTGATTGTGAAATGATATCGAAGAATTTCTTAATTTTGCCTCAAGGCACGCAGACTTGCGTAAATACATATAGTATCTACGTAACTTACACTCATTTATAGTTAATTATAATAATAATTTTTATTAATTTATTGGAATTTTCAAGCAACATAAATGTTTTATATGTATGTGAGATTAACGAAGAAAAATAATTATATTGCGATTGATTCTGAATAATTGTGTTTACACGACAGTGTTTGCCGTAAGTATATCTGATTTTTTTATATTGTATATATAATAGTTTGTCGTGAGATGGTCTGTGGAAATCCTCCATAGCTGTCATATTCATTCGTTCCCTCCAATCGTACGTTTTATCTTCGACTTAACAAAGACAATGGATCGTAAGGATATAATCTAAGACAGTCATCTGACTTGAAAATTCATACAGTATAGGTTCAATTCCGAAACAAATACAGCAATTTTTAATTTTAAAATTACAATTATGAGGTAGTTAAATTCCTTGTCGCTTCTCAGCAGCCACTCAGAATCCGGAAAGACAAACCCAAACTTGGCCCATTATAATATTGATGATGATGATGGTATAATTCGGTAATAGGTAACGTATATTTCTCCAAAGAAAATATTTTTCAGACTAATGTAAGTTTTGTTTCGAATAAGGCGTCCATATCTCTTTCAACTTTAATGTAGCAAGTATGATTCATCTGTAAAATATCGAGAGAAAGAAGAGTTCAATTTTTAAAGGATCCCTCCATCCCTTTGCTTCAGTTAGTGTTGTTTTCCTTTATCAATCCCCCTCGCATCTCCAGACAGCTGCCCAATACACATTGTCGTCTTACTGGACCGGAAGCCCCTTTTTTGTGCAGAGCGCCACTTTCACTTTTCTCCAACCCGTGAACTCCACTATCCTTTCTAAAACTCATGTTTTAACGTGTCCTCGACCCTCCCAGTACTTCCAACTTCTTCCCTTCACTCCGTTGTCCTTTCATTTCTTCCGTACTAGTGCTTTCTCTCTGTATATTTCTGCCTCCCTCTCTCGCAAATTCCAATTATGCCAACCTTTCTGCGTATCTCTGTAGACGTAACTTACACTCTTTCTCCCTCATCCTTGTCTCTAGCACTCTTCTCTCCATTGTTCTCCTCTCTCCTTTTCTCCCTTTCTTAACCTCCCATATCTCCGTTCCATTCATTCTTTTTTATTCTACTTTAGCGTCCTCGCTAATCTAAGTTCTCGCTTCCATTTTTCTCTTCAATCTCTGCCACCTCTCTCCACCTCCTTTCTTTATTTCCTTTCTCCACCTCTTTACATGCCATCTCTTTTGACCTCTCTCCGTCTTCTCTCTCCTCTCCATCTTCTCTCTCCATTTTCTCTTTTCTTTTCATCTCTCTCTCTCTCTCTCTCCCCTCCTCTCTATATCATCTCCATATCTCTTCTCTATCTCTCCTTTTTGTCTCTCCCTCATCTCTATTCTACATCCTCTTTCAATCATCTCTACCTCTTCTCCCTCTCTTTCCTTCATCACTCCCCCTCCTCTCTCAATACTCTCTTTCTCCATCTTTCGCTCCCTCATCACTCCCACTCTTCTTTCCCTCACCACTCATCTCTCCCTCATCACTCCTCTCTCCCTCATCACTCTCTCTCATCACTCCCCCTCATCACTCCCCTTCCTCTCCCTTATCACTCATCTCTCCCTGATCACTTCCCCTCTCTCCCTCATCACTCCCCCTCCTCTCTCCCTCACCACTCCTCTCTCCCTCATCACTCCTCTTTCCCTCATCTCTCTCCCTCATCACTCATCTCTCCCTCATCACTCCCCCTCCTCCCTCATCACTCCCCCTCCTCCCTCATCACTCCCCCTCCTCCCTCATCACTCCTCTCTCCCTCACCACTCATCTCTCCCTCACCACTCATCTCTCCCTCGCCACTCATCTCTCCCTCACCACACATCTCTCCCTCACCACTCATCTCTTCATCTTTCTCCATCCATCTCTCTCTCCCTCCCTCATCACTCCCTCTCCTCTCTCCATCATATCTTTCTCCGTCTTTCTCTCCCTCATCATTCCCATACGCTCTTCCTCATCACTCCCCCTCTCTCCTTTTTTCATCCGTCTCTTTCCCTCATCATGCTATCCTCTCTCCATCTGTATCCCCCATCTCTCACGCTCTCCCTCATCACTATCCACTTTATCCATCATTCTCCCCATGCCCCTTATATCTCATCACTCCTCCGCCTCTCTCCATCCTCTTTCTCCCCATCTCTCTCCCTCAACTCTATCTTCCTTCTTCATCTTTCTCCATCCCCTCTCTCTTCTTCCCTCATCTTGTTCCACATTTTTCTCCTATTTTCTCCAACGCTCTCGCATTCTCTCTCCTCTTAAATCTGCTCCGAGAAAAGTGCTCTCTTGGGATGTGGATACTAGACCCCTCGACACAAGGGGACGCAACCTCTTTTGCCTACCTCCCTGACCTCCCCCTCCCTCCCCCACCTCTTTTTTCTCCGACATCTTCCTTACTGCCGACCCTTCCTTTCTCTATCTTTGTCTATCTCTCTCTCTCTCTCTCTCTTCCATATTATATCACGGAGTATAGGGACGCCTACCACTCTCCGGACTTTTCCTAAACTTCTACTCTTTTCTGGCGACACCCAAATAGGGTGCGTTACAGAGTTATGCGTGTATTGACACGTTACGCTCGGAAAAGCTTTTGGTCCACCAAAATGAACGGAGAGGTAGAGAGAGAATGTGATAGTGCAAGAGGGGTTAGGAAGAGGGATTGTTTTTTGGAGGAAGGAGACAACGGAGGGAAAGGAGAAAGACATTGAGGGACATGAAAGTTTTTAATTTGGCGAGATTGTGACTAGGGCAGTATACTAATCCACCTAAAACAGGAATTGGAATACCTTTGGCGATACGGGCCGCATTAGCAGTTGCGATCGCTTTGGCTGGCCGCACTGACAGATGTAAATTCTCCGGCGGGCAATACTAGGGTCGACATCAGAAATTATTTGAAAGAATGGAATGCAAAGGGGTCTATCAGTGAAAATCTATAACTAATATTATTATACCGTTAAATCTTCACAATAAAATATTTTCCGGCCCTAATTTCACCAAAAAATACGAAATGACCTGTATTAAAATTAGCACGGTTCGCATTAGTAATAGCATCGCGGTCCGTATTTTCTCCACCCCCTGACCCAACCCAACCCATTGTCGAATATAATAAGTAATATAATGCACGTGATGAAGCAAAAGTGACTCAAGTGAAGGTGCACTGGGGACATTGACGTAGCTATACCGTAAAGAAAAAATCGATAGAAAAATACACAAGAAGAATAGGTTTGTGAAAAATCTACAAGTCCTACAGATTGAGAATAATACGAAAGTAAATTGAACATGGTTCGAACGTGATAAAATACTCGATAAATACGAAAGAAAACAAAGCGGTAAAGCTGTAAAGACACGTTCATAATTGATGGCATGCTGATATTTGCGTGCGCGTGTGTGTGACATTGAGTGGCTGAAAGAGCGAGAAGGACGAAGGTGTTTGAGGGAATGAGATAGGGGGAGCTGGGTTGAATGGAAGGCAGGAAAAGTGAAAAGCGAGGTGGAAAGGAGAGGGATAGTGAATGAGTCTAATGGAGAGCGAGAGGCTGAAGGAAAAAAAGAGACCTGCTAATAAATGAAATAACGAAGGGCCATGGAAAGCCTTAGTTAACCGCAATCTGTAGAGTATCGCCTTGTATTGAGCGGAAACGAGGACCCTCGGGATAAATGATTGACAATACTCGGAAAGTTTCTAAATGTGGACGCGGAAAAGAATGCTGAAATAAAAATCTGATGTGGCCACCACATGGCTTTCTCCATACCGGAAATATTTCTAAAAATTCCAGATAGGTCAAATGATAATAAATATCTTAAGGAACTGCGAGAAGACATTACAGAGAACAGAAATAAGCTCAAACCGTAGCCTTTTGATATTGCATATAGCCCTGCAGCTCCAACAATTAAAGAAAATGAAAAGGATCGTCGAGTGTTTCCAATAATCGCCGGTAGATGGTGTGGTTGTCAGCTAAAATATCTCTTCAACAATGCATTATATGGGAAAATATTTCGAACAAAGCTTGTAGAAAATTAAATTACCCACAACTGCCATTCCAATACTTTTTACATTTATCAAATATTAAAGCAAATATTTCAAAAAACGTGAAAATGACACTCGAGTAAACAGACTTTCGGTTGACCGATTTCTACCAAAAACTAATCAGTTCTTTTTCCTTTAACAGAATTTTCAAATATAAAATTTCGTTTTGATCTGATTAGTGGTTTTTGAGTTAGAGCCACAAAATTCCGGTCACAGACACCCACATACATCATCGAGAAAATAGTCAAAAGGTGTTCAGGGAACCTTAAAACATGTATTTCTGTTGGAATCTCGAATTCGATTTTGTTCATGAAAACAATACTTTTCTATAATTCGTATGTGGAGAAATTAAAAATATACGGACGACATATAGAACTGAAGTATTAAGAATTATACGAGAGACAAGATCGATAAGGCAAATGATAAGAAAGAGGAAGGCAGAGAGGATTGCGCAATTTCTGAGGGGAGACTCCATCATTAAAGATGTAATTGAAGGATTACTTGAAAGTAAAAGAGGCAGGGAGGGGTTTCAGTTGATAGACGAGTTGCAAATGGAAAGGAAGTTGTTGCCGGAAATTGAATAGCACTGGGTAGAATAGGAGAATGTAAGAGAACCCGGTTTGACATTCAATCACCGGAGCGTTTGTGGGCAGAACGCTAATGTCAATGAGAGATTGCAGAGTTAAAAAATAAGAGTAAGCGAGTAAGAGAATAGTTGCTGAGAAATTACCAAAGGCGCTTTTTTCTCCGACTGTTATCTTTCCATAAGAGTCAAGAATCGCAGATGCGATGTGTTTTTTAGCTGATTTTTCTGATTACTCTCTATTGCAGTGGTTCCCAATCTTTTCGTAGGCGCGGCACCCTTTCAAAGATAAGCAGAATTTCGCGGCACTGCAGTCTTCCAGCAAAGATTTATATAAAGCCTTTGGACATATCCATTTGTTGGTATCACACCATAATCAATTTATTAGAGATGAAATTAATGCCCTAACCTTTAAACATATCCAAATTGATATTTACAAAACTGATTTAATTGCGGCACCCCTAATAGTCTAATGCGACGCCCCAGTGTGCCGCGGCACCCAGGTTCACTGTCTAGCAGCTGATGGTAGATACACCACATTTTGACCATGTCTAGCTCTTGTATAGACCAACCAATATTGAAACTTTTTATTCTCCAGGTTGGAGGATTTGAAATATATTGCCCGTACACACTAATCGACGGACAGAAAAGTCGAATGGCGTTTTTTAGATTGGTTTTCAAAGGAAATGGTTCTGTCTGTGTATGTGTCCCCCACTAACAACTTTTGCATCAATGGACCGATTTTCATGAAACTTGGTGTGAGGCTCGTGCTGCCAGGGCCCACCTCCGGGCTATATTTTATTCGGCGAAGATTAAAGTCCCAGGATCGATTCCAGGAACGTTTTCCCCATATTTGTTTTACATAGAAAGTCTCAAATCCATCGAGCAGAGATGTTTTCTTTAATATATTAAAATATCTTAAAATTTTGATATAGGAGAGAGATTTGTACTGGTCTAAGGAGAAAATAATGTAAATTGAAATTCCTATCACATAAGTTTGATAATTGATCGTATTTTCTTGAATTTCTAATAAAACAGCGTTTTTGCGTTTTAAAACGCATTTTATCGGTTTTTTGCCATGGAGACGATTATTACCGATTATCTTCTTTTCCACTCGACTACTCTTCAGCAATGGACAGTCGATCCAGACATATTAGCGTATAAACAGTAATATTTATTAAATTCGTTTATTTAAAAAAAATACATGCAAAATACAATGTCAGAAAGAGAGTTTGACATTGATTTTAGTACTTTAAACCTGATAATGCTCTATTAATTTTATCTGATTTTTCTCTATCATTGATAAACTATGAATTACAAGTGATATTTATGGTATGAGAATTTCTTGGAATGACTAACACTTACTAAAACATTTCCTGTCAATATAAGTAATCAATGCGAGACATCAGCGTTGAGAAACCAGCCTGCATTAGTCCTGGTTTGGACTTCTTGTTTTAGAAAAAATTGCTTAAAATGAGGGGAAGGTGTAGGAAAGTGGGATGCGTAAATTTTGGAGTGGAGGAAAACGCAGGAGGATCAGCCGGTTGAGGAGAAGGTTTGGGAAGAATGGGAAGTGAGGCTGAATCGCTATAAGATGAGGAGACGGAGAGAGTTCTGTGGACTGACTTTAATTGTGTCTGCGCGCATGCTGGCAAACGCTACGTGCCCAGATCGTTGTTGTTTTTTCTCTTCCCGATTTCTGAAGCTCGTTATAAAGCTCGAACGAACAACGAAAGACCTTTCGAGGACGCCCTTAAGTAATTTGGTGCGTGAATCGAGCGTCGCGCAGTTTCGGATGGCTTAAGAGGAACCCAGGGAAATTTCGCGCGCCATCCGAGCGTGTCTTTTGACCTTTCAAGGTATTTTCGTCACTTTCAAAAGTGGTAATGTCTGGTTATTTTTGGAGACTTGAAACTTCTTGAAGAACTTAAATGCTCCCGGAGCTTTTCATTAGTTTAAATGTATTTTTCTCGTTTTTCGGAATGCATTAAAGCTGACAATTTTGTTGAAACGTTATTACTTAGGATAGATACTTGGTGAGAACTAAAATTGGGAATTATATTGTTATAAATATATTTCTGAAAGACATTCATCTTGGAGACGAAACCTTGGCTTAAAATGAAATAAATATTTTTAGTGCTTAATTGTTGCAGTTTAATAAAATTAACCAATAGTATTCATGTTATAAATTCTCCCGGATACATTGCTCACATCGAGTAAAAATATTTATACCACAACTCAAAAAGTGTACTGATATTTTCTAATAAAAATTTCGAGTTGGTCTTTGGCAATGATTTTCAAAAATTTGACATAGTATCGACTGCCTGTTAAACTATCATAATGGTGTGACCTACAATATGTAGCCGCCGAATTCTAGCTCTCGAGTGGCTTGGGCATATCGTTTGCGTCCATGTTTTTCTCTTAATGTGGCTATGTTAATTGCAATTGTAGATCCAGTTTATATTGCTTATGAACTTTAATTGAACATTATATATAGGGTGGCGCAAAGGCGTTTTTCGTAGATAATGGGGACACGTCTCTGCTTTGCATAATTATTTTTTATTTCCACGTTCCATTTGTTCAATGACTTTTTGAACACTTGATATTTTAGGAGAGTAATGAAGGTCACACGTATTGGTCATTCTTCCCTTTCAACATCAAGGAAAGTACTTTCAATGTCTTTTGTCTTTCTCTTAACCGCTTCAACAATTTTCCTATCGAAACGTCGTGTGGCGTGCTCCCATGACGTCAACCGACAGCGTAGATCACACTTTTCTGCTCACGAGATTCAATTCCACTCTCTCTCTCTCCTTCTCGCTTGAATAAAGCAAAAGCCTGGAAAACTAGCGAACTCTTCCTTTCGACTTCAGCATTCCCGAGGAAGTAAGAACACTTTTCTAAAGGAAAGGATAAAATGGGATGGGAGAGATAGGAGGATGGCGGGGACAGGAGGAAGGCAAAGGTGAGGCGAAATGGAGAGGGACATCGACCAATTGCAGGATGCGATCTCTCTTATGGCGATTGCTTTCCTCGGGTCGTCTTCTGGAGTTAATCCTATCGCCCGGTAGGTGGACTTCCGTCGCTTTCTATTCGTAAGGGAGAATCCTTTAGGGTAGTTGAGGTTGTAAAATCTTGATGGGATCGCAACGGGAAATGTATACTCGGGATGTGAAAATTGCGCCATTTTGCCCCAGTGAAAAGGCTTCGTTTTAAAGAAAAGGTAGATGGGCCATTGCTGCATAAAATTTAAACGAAGGTTTTGAGCAGTTTATCGAGAAAGGACTTGAATTATTTTGTTTGAATTCCAAGAACGTGGATATCATCTTCCTCAAAAGGACGCTTTTACGAGAAGGCGATTTTACCTGAATTTTCATCTAACGCCTCGAATTTCTAACTTTCTCGTATACGAATCACATGCAGGGAAAGTGCTTTGATCGTGAGAAACATTCAGCTTCAAGTTACAGGAGAGCGCCGATTATCCGGATGCATTAAAAAATAATTTCTAAGACTGAAAGGATGGGCGAGTCGCAGAAAATACGCGGTTCATGCCAGTCTTTTATTTGTCGGAACTTACAGAAACACGCCAACAGATGGTCTGTGGACACAGTTGCAATCCTGAATACTGTTTCACCGCAAATGTGATTGCTTTTGTGCAATTCTCTATCGCTCCTAGATCCAGACGATCCAGTCTATTGAACTACGTTAGCGCTTTTCATTTCGTTATTATTACACACATTAGTTGTGTTATAATTTTATTAAAAATTTCTTATACTCTTCCTCTAAACAGCTAAAAATGACTATTTTTTCTAAATAAAAGATTATTTTATAAGAGAAGACTATCAATATATTTGAAGACTACATTGGGACTCAGTATGTCATAAAAAAGAGAATGGCTTTAGAAATGTTGTATGCAAAGAAAATGTGTAATTTATGTGTGCAGAAAGGAATTTTTTAGGAGATTACTGTAATGTACATTTATAGATTATTTCGATCGATATAATGTACATTTTTGTTGATACAGTATTTATTTTTTATATTGTTTGATTATCCGGATCACCCTTTGGTCCAGATTAGTCAAGATAATCAGCGCTCTACTGTATTGACGAATGCGTATATTTCAGGAGTCTCCGAGTCTAAAAAAGGTGGTTTATGCAATTCCATTTGTCTGTAGCGTGTCCTCTGTGTGTGTCTGTTGTGGTTAAAATGTTTAAAATAATCTGTCAAGTTCTCAGATTTATATAGGTTGTTGTCTGGTATATTGTTGAAATGAAACATATGGCGCAACAATTGAGGGTAGTTTCTTCTTGTATATTTTGACAAAATGTCGATTTATTGACCTATGCCTCCAGAGGTTTTAGCTAGAATCCATCAAGATGCATTGCTTGTTGTCATTAGCAATAGTACATTACACACACATTTCAAAATATATAACTATGTAGTGTCCAGTGACATTCTATCACATCGAGTTTTACGATCAGCTACCGTCCAGTAACAGTGGCAGCATTGTTGCTGTAAGTCAAACAGCGCGTAAATGCGTATTAACGTAACCAGAGGCATTATCTTGTGAAATAGAACCGTAAGTCTATGAGAATGTTTGTGCATTTTAAGTTGCCCCGATTTTTACGTCAGTCGTTTATTTTGTTCATTCGTATTCCTCTGTTAGGGTCAGGTAGCTGAAAGGCTTGCAGAGCTTATTTAAGCTCATAAAGACTGTGGCAAACGTGATGTTTTTTTAACTAAAATCTCTTAAAAATTAATTTAAAAAACAATTTTCATGCAGTGAAAACGAGGATTGAAATGATTACGCTCGCGAAAATTTCCCGAGGTCTATTTGAGTTATTCCGTTGCGCGCGTCGTCTCTCAGTCATCCGAAACAGCAAAAAAAGAAGTTTTCCTACACGCTACGCGTCCCGACAAATCCACTTCGCTTACAGATGTTTACCTTGGGCGATGCTTCGGACGTATTTTGGCCCATCGAGAGCCAACCTCCGAAAACGTATCCGTCCTCGCGGGCCTAAAAAAAACTGTTTTTTGGATTGACGAACTGCGGAGGAGTTGAACACGTCCTCGATGTGTCGCTGACGCGCGTGTACATGCACGTGTTGGGTTGTTTTCCCTTCGCGCGTGCAAACCCTCCCCCTGCGAATGTCGGCTCGATAGAATCCGAGGATGACCTCATCCACCGCGACACTCTGCACGAGCAACGATGAATTGCGGATTCAGGAGCTTCGGCACGCAGCGCAAGAGTTATTTCGAAAACGATTCCCTTCGCGTCACATGTCGCGAGACAGCTTCCGAATAACCAGCATCATTCCAACTTAATCCTCAAAATCTCGAGAGAGCAACCTACGATCTTCAGGCCGCATGCGGCCCCCGAGACCGTATTCTGCGGCCTGCCAATCACTGATGACAAATAAATTTAAACAAGAGAGAATAAATGTGCACAATATGCGTGTATGCATGCGAGGCTGAGGCGTTCTTAGCGATTTATACAATCACGTCAAAATAGGCAAATGCTAATGACTATACTTATACTTAGTATAATGTCTAATAACTGGTATTCCAAGGAAATATCGAATTTTTTATTGTCCGATTTATTTTCCTTGTCGGTTGTACTTAATAAAACAATCGACAATTATTTAAAATTAACCTCACTCGAAGAGTAGTACAGTAAAATTCCGTTTTTACGGGATACCGCTTTAACGGAAATCCCGGTTTTACGGAATGAATTTTGAATCCCTCTAGTTTCAAATTTTGGCGACGCCGATGCGCTAGATGTATCTATCAGATTCGTGAAATTACTTGAATAAGTATTCACTGAAGCACTTCGTTAATTCCTAGTTAATTAGTGACGATAATTGTGCTTTTAACCCATGGCCTCCAAAAAATCATCGTTTTCTCCTATGAGAAGGATGTGAACTTCACTAACTCTATAAAAAATGGAAATATTACTTTGTTTAGATGCAGGTGAAACGGCAAATAGCTTAATTAGAGAATATGAAATCGGATCCATCACTTTATAGGACCTCAAGGCCAAGAAAGATGAAATCATGAAGTTCTTCAGTGCAACTGAGGTTAGGAATTCAGGTATGAGAAGAAAATATATCCGACAAGCTATGAATCCCGATTTGGAGGAAGTATTATTTAAGTGGTTTAAACAACATCGCAGTGAAGCCAAGCCATTCTCAGGACCTGTAATAACAAAGAAGGACAAACAGTTTTCTGCGTTGATGGGACTCGAGGAATCACGAGTTTTCCGTCGGTTGGCTCAATAGAATCAAAGACAGACACGTCATTCGGAAGCTCGCAGTAACAGAAGAAAAGTGCTCGGGTGATGAAGAAATCGCAAAAGAGTATTCCGAAACGTTTCAAAAACTCGTTCAGGAGCATAATTTGACCGCTGAACAAATATTCAACGCTGACGAGACAGGCCTTTTCTGGCGGTGCCTGCCTCAAACCACGTTGGCCGCGGGAAATGGAAAACGGGCTACGGGATTTAATATCGCGAAGGACCGCATCATTGTGACGCCGCGGAGTATAAGCTTAAAAACCTAGTTATTGATAAATATGCTCATCCTCGTGCTTTAAAAAGTATTAAGCATAAACCAGTGTAGTGCAAAATCAACAAAAATGCTTGGATGGCGCAAGAAATCTGCCTATATTGATTCCATAACATTATGGTTCTCCGGAGAGCATCTGGCTCTAAGCAGACAGATAGCCTCGTCCACAGGGGTGAATCATCATCACTAGCAGGCAACGAGAAGAATGAAACGGTGGATATGACCGAGAATTGAGTGTTTCGCAATCAGAGTGTGAAAGGTACGAGCCTAAATTTTATATTCACTATATTTCACCACTTGAAAACTAAATTATTGGTTAAAAGTAGATAAACGGGAACCTCGTGGCGGTGAATTACTTGGACCCTCATTAGTGTACGAGATCCCTCAAGTCTTCGGCTGCGCGAATTATTAACTAGAAAATAATAATACTGCTATTTTCCGTCTGCCAGCGGTGCACTCGGCGATTGTGACATCGCATTGTGACCCCACTCCGTGACCCTGCTACACAGCTGGCGACCATTCGCGCCTCAACTTGTGCTTTTTAACTTTGAAGGACGATGATAAAAATATAACAATATGTTATTAACAGCGATAAATGTTTTTCAACAATATGTTACTCTTTGTACACTGTGTTTGCAAAAATCTACATTTTGTGAGGAAAAACTACTTATTGTCGATGGTTATTTATATTTTTCGGACTAATACTATGTGATTCAATGCATGCATTACACAAAATACCAGTTTTATGGAAAATCCATTTCTACGGAATGAACTCAGTTCCAACCAACTTGGGAAAAACGGAATCTTACTGTAACATAATCTTTGTCTTCACGTTCATTCCTTCTTCATAAAATACTCATTTCTTTTCACTTACAAACGCCGTCTACGTAAAGAAAATGGATGTATTTACATTCATTTCTTCGTCGTAGATAATCCATTTCCCTTCAATTACTAAATGTTGCGTGCGCACTAAAGAAAATTAAATTAATTAGTTATTTACACCTGATGTTAACTTCAGCTGCCACTAACGGTAAGATTATTTTCGTTGACAACAATTAAAAAACACGGGAAAAGTTTTCCAAGTTCAAAGTGAATTACGACTTTATTGTTTGATTTTCTTGAAATCGGTTACTCCTTTGATAAAAATGTACTGAACAAAACATATGCTGTATGATTAGTTCTACAAATTTAGTTTGAGGATTTATTGTTATAAGTGATATTTTACGAGATATAAAGAAAAGTTCGTTTTTTTGGTCACCAGTAAAGTGGCACTCCCGATTAGGCTACGTGAAACATTTATATTATTTTCTTTGCCCTTATGTCCTAAATACCAAATTGGGTGAATATCCAGCCAGTAGTTAGACAGATGAAACATACGGACGGACACGACCAGACCATATGGTTTTCTTTGTTTACATTTTGTAAAGAACGCCTAAAAATTTAGCAGACGGATTCACATTTTTTTATTCAAATTGTAATGTCGAAACGTTTTATATTGAAGTTTTAATCCTAATGGCCTCGCTACTTTTTGATTTTTGCTGAAATGATACTTTAGATTCTTTAGGTAACTTTAGATTTAAACTTAAATCCAGCCTGCCTAAGGATTCGCAACCTCCAATGTAGCCCACCATGTAGAAAAGGTTGGTCACCTCTACACAAAATTTTTCATATGCTAAATAAAAGACATAGGCTAAACAAATAAGGGCAATTTGAATGATTACCCCATTTCTTTCCATCAAATTATTAAACGACCATTTATTTCAATTCCACTTCCCGCTTCTCCTCCAGTCCCTCCCTTTGCGTAGCTAGCGCCGCCGACCACTTCCCGTCCTTTGAGCCCACTGCCCCCTCTCGCTTCCCAAACCTCATATCCCCTCGGGTATTAATGCCATCGCCCCACCTATTCCTACCTTACATCAACCCTTGTCTGTGTACAACCGAGACGTCGATGGCTTCCACTCATAGAATTCCCCTCCGAGTCCATTCACTCCACCTTTCCCTGTCACTCACCCCTCTTGAGTTGCTCCTGCTTTTATAACCCTTGCGGTCAAATAATTCGACGACGATGACTGTCATTTTTCGAAACCGGTCGCGTGCCTTGATTTTGTGGAAATAAGCGAAAAGTTTGTGTGTAGAACCGTGTGCAGTTTTTTTATTATTTTAAAATACACCCATTACTTTTGGTAAACTGTTTAGCAGGTCTTTTAATTTGGTGTAAATATATGGTTGGGTCATGTTTTTGATACTTTCTGTTATGGTTTTTTATCCTTATTGTAAATCATAGGTGGGGAACCTTTTTCGCCTGAGGAGCACGTTTGAACATCATAACCGATCCGAGGACCAATAACACCCCCTTCCCTCCAAAACAAAACAAACAACTAATTCTGGAAAGAACTAATCCGCCTACTTTCCTTTAAAAAAACAAAAGGGAACAAACCAATTCAAGACCAACAAAAACCAAAAACAAAATTCTCTCACTAAAGATGAGAATTACACAAGAAGAAGCCCCATTTTGTTTACAGAGTCGGTATGGTTACTAAAAACAATATGTAGTATTCATATTTTTCGCCGCGATTCCGATAGCTATGATTCGATCTAAGGGTCGATTGTTACCTCGATATCTATGATTCGATCTAAGGGTCGATTGTTACCTCGATATCTATGATTCGATCTAAGGGTCGATTGTTACCTCGATATCTATGATTCGATCTAAGGGTCGATTGTTACCTCGATATCTATGATTCGATCTAAGGGTCGATTGTTACCTTGATATCTATGAATCGAAGCAAGGCTGAAATGTGCTCTCGGCTATGCTTTAGCCGAGTTTTGGGCAATAATAATCAACATAGCAACAAATCGAAAAAATCTGATGTGGTCACCATATGACTTTCTCCATACCTGTAATATTTCTAAAAATTCCAAATAGGTTACAAAATAAAAAATATTTTAAGAAACCGAAAAAAATGTAGACTTTACAAAAAACAGAAATAAACTCAAACCATAGCCTTCTGATATTGGATATAGCCACAAATTTCCAACAATTAATAAAAGAAAAAAGAACGTTACTAAGGCGTAACTAAGCGTCAAATATTAACTAGTCGTCGGTAGGTGGCGTGGTGGTGGCAGCTAAAAATATAAGATATCTCTTAAAAAATGCATTATATGGGAAAATGTTTCAAACAAATGTTCTAGAAAATTACATTTCCTGCAACTATCATTCAAATTTATTTTTACATTTATCAAATATTAAAGCATATATTTCAAAATAACGGATAAATGACAAGAGTCAAGGCCCACTTCCGGTTGAATAATCTTTACCAAAAACTAATCAGTTCTTGTGACTTTCATAAAATGTTAAATGTGAAATTTCGCGTTGACCTGATTAATAATTTTTGAGTTAGAGCACCTACAAAAAAGCTGTCACATACACGCACACAGACAACATCGAGAAAATAGTCAAAAGGTGTTCAGGGGACCTCAAAACGTGTATTCCCATTGAAATCTCGAAGTCGATTTTTTTCATGAAAACAATACTTTCCCCTGCATTACGTATGTTGAAAGTAAAAATAGCTTTCAAAACGCTGAAACGAAAGTTTTTGAGAGAAATTCAAACAAATAGGATCGAAAATCGAAATTGCGTGATAAGAATAAGAATCTTCACTTTTTTCCTCTTAGAATAGTACAAATCCCACTCCAATATCATAATTATAAAATATTTTAAAATACAAAAGAAAAACTCTCTGCACAACGTATTTTAGATTAACCGTGTAAATAAAATGGGGAAAGAACTCACCTGGAATCGAACTCGGGACCTGTAAATTCGAATATAAATAATTGCTCGGAGGTAGTATCCGAGAGCACTAGCCTTACACCAAGTTTCCATTTTTTGGAAAGTGGGTTAAAAAATAAATGGTTTTTATCGTATTGAAAATATTTTTATTTAATGTTGCGATACCTATATGATATACGGTTCCGGGTTATTTTCACCGGCTGCACCCCCTCCCCCCTTCTCTCCCGGGCAATGATTTTGACACGCACTGTTGATAAAGTCTTCGCGGGCCACATTTCTATGATAGAGGAGAATGTCACGGCGGGCCTCTTCTAAAAGCCTCGCAGACCGCAGTTTCCCCACCCATTCTTGAAATAGTGGAAACTTTTTCATCCTGATCTAAGGGAATACCTTTGAAACAGAAAAAATTCTGCTATGACCGGGAATCGAACCCGGGTCTTCCACTTGCCGGGCGGATATTCTACCACTGAACTACCTTAGCAGATAATCTTTCCTGTTTCTGAACGCGGGTGTTTTTCTTATTTGGGTCCGGGCCAGCGAAGCTAGTATCAACCAGCCCCAACGGACGTCCTCCAAGAGAACGTCAAAGAAAACCCCTCCCTCTCAATTGGTGAGATTGCCCAAGCCAGAAATTGATGGAATAATAGAAACTATGCAGAAAGACATAAGCTGTAATTTTTGGGAATAACTTTGAAACAGAAAAAAAATTTCTGTTTCAAAGTTATTCCCAAAAATTACAGCTTATGCCTTTCTGCATAGTTTCTATTATTCCATCAATTTCATCCTGATCTAAATTATTGGTTTTTAAAATGACTTACAATTTCGTGAAAACGCTTCAGTTTTTTCAAAACACTGCCCAAGTTAAGTAATATTCAATTCCCTCCACTCTTTTGCGTGCATGCTCATCAACATAGCATTGTATTATGTTTGTGGTTAAATGCTATATATTAATTTATCTCGCGAAAATTGGTTTCGTTTGATTTTATCGGACATAATAAAGCTTTAGTGTAACTTTTATACCTCCCAGTTTCCTTTGGTTTCGGGAAAAAGTATCTTGTGCCCTTTTTACCGGGTCGATATAGCACATGGAGAGAGTCTGTCTCTCTATCGCCATCAATCTCCCTTTGTTTCTCTCAAAGATTCACTCGTTCATGCAGACTGGAGCAATCGGGCGCCAGAATTAATCCCCCCCTAATGAAGGAAAGGGTCACGAGGATTATTCTCCTGTCATCAGATATCCATATGTGCAAATGCCACGCATATATCACTGGCAGATGAAACTCGCCATTGGGAATATGCTATAAGTACAGAAGAATGAAATCACTCTTTTAAAATAAAATTAAGCATTTCCAATTGTTTTCGAGGTCAGAAAAATCGACAAACAAAAGTTACTTATTCGTAAAATATCGTTTATAGTGCAAAGCATGTCCTGTATGCACAAAGGGTATAGTTTATTCACGTTGTAAAATGTTTCTCCTATAGAAATAGAGAAGTTGGAGAAAATCAGATCTGCGATTCGGCTACATTCGGCTGCCATCAGTGGATTTTTTTAAAATCTACCATTCGTAAATCACTACCGACTACTACTGCTTTATTACTGAAATACGCATCTAGCTTTTCAAACCTTTTTATGGTTGTTGGAGGAAAAGTTTTTCAATTTGAATGCGGTCATACACAAGGTGAGCGCGATGATTCTTTTTGAATTTCATTAGCTTGCGTTTTTTCATATGATTTTAACCTCTCTTTCAAGCAATCGCTTTTTAAATACAAGTAAAATAATGAAAATTCTTGATTGTTCCAGAACCATTACACTTTGTGAAATGAAACAACAATCCCTAATAACGAAATCATAATTCTTGCTAAACTTAAGGCCGATGGAACCACTCTTTCTTAGTTAGGAACGCATTTAAATATTTTTAATTCGTTGAATGTAACACGTTTTGTTTGGGCGTTCCTCGTGGAGGATATCTGTTGGTGTAAATGGATACTAGCATGACTAGCCTGACCTCAATGTGAGATAATTACCTATTCTGAAACATGATAATTTATATGCCTCGGTTGTTCGACGGTAGAAAATCCGCCTGGCAAGTGAAGGAGACGGGTTCGATTCCCTGTCAAGACGGAATTTTTATCCTACTTTATAGAATTTCTCGTAATCTGTTGATATGAACGGCAGTCGTTTCGATAGAATCTTGAAATTTATCGAGGAAACCATCATATTTGCATAAAATTCTCGTTTTCGAAACCCTTTTGATTTCGGTCGTAGAAATTATTTCCCCACCTTTAAACCGCAAATTATATATTCCATCGGAAAACGTTAACTATCGTTCTTTAGACCTGTTGTGCCTTTGTAGCATCAAACAGCGTGGAAGCCGCCCTCCTTATTCCTTTTCCCAGCATCCATTAATTCTCACCTGTGGTGTCTGGCTCACGGCCAAACCCCGCACGAATTGAAATACGAATTTATTAAGAGATTTGTTTGCCGCGATTTCCTCGTCCTGCCAACCCCCAACTCCACGCAAGAAAAAAGAATTCTAAACCTCGCGTTGCCGGATGGAAGCGTTATGAACGCAAAGAAATGTGTTTAGGGATGCTATAAATAATCTCTAAATTTGCGTTTCGGTCGTTTTTGGTTTGCGAATTTTTTAATAAAAACTCGAACGCATTTCATGCGAATGCGTAAACAATGGTGTACACATGGCGCCAAATATGTTCTTTGTTAAAACTAAAATCTGTAGGAAATTATGGTATGATTTTGTATATAAAGCAGCATTTTATGAAATGTTGCCACCTGGTCTTAACGCCAACTTTCAATTTAGTTGTTAATAATAATAATAATAATATATACGATCATGGAATCGGTTGCTAGGACGGCGTTATCTATATATAAATAATGCGTGAAGTAATTTGATGTGTTTAAATAATCTCTCATCGTTAGCGCTTCTTGGCTGTAGAGTTAATGGCCATGAGAAATGCTGTAGCCTTATTGTATGGCTGCAGAAGTTATCTCACTTGTAAATTGGATTCGGACCATAACATGTGTTTGATTATTTATTCTCGAGTAATTAACTTTTAATCGATTCTATTCCTCAAATAATGATGGCTCTGTTTCACAATTATTTCCGTTTTAGTAAGACCTAAGGAGTGAAAGAATAACGATCACGTGATGTTTCACAGTGACAGAAAGATGGCAGATGTGAGGTGCTACTCCGTTACATGCAAATTGCACGGTATTCTTTGACCTCAGAATGCGGAAGCTTTGTCAGTTCCTCGGTGAGAAAGCAGCAACACTAATTGGACGCGCCTTTATTCGAGGCAACGAAACAGATGACATGAGGCCTAATGAGCAAAATGGTCGTACAAACACGAGTGGCATTCTCTCTAGAAATTGATGTACAATAGCGCGTCGCAAGGACTACGTTAGCAGCATAAAAAAAAGAGAAGGAAGAAAATTATTTCAGAAGTGATGGACGTAAATATAAATACCTATGGACGTTTCTCGTTAATTTATAAAAAAGCATGATTCATATAATTTTCTTTTTATAATCTATCAACCAAAATAGTTGAAATGATTTTCTGCTGGTAAATTTACGGTTATGCTGCCGTTTTCTGAAAATTTGTTGCCTGAATTGATTTATAATGTGATGAAGGTTGGTGGCTTTGTTGATTTATGACTCAATGTAAATCGATGTAACGAACTTCTTCAGTCATAAAATTTAACACTAGTCCCAATACATTTCACCCATTAAGTGGACATCCAGTCAGTGTCGTGGTAAGGTTGGTTCCCCTGAAGACGTCCACTTAGTGGGTGAAATGTATTGGGACTAGTGTTAAATTTTATGACTGAAGAAGTTCGTTACATCGATTTATAATGTGATGCTTAAAAAACAAGATGTTACAAACTTGTACAAATTGTTATCATTATTATTGCCTTATATGGGCTAAAATTTATATATTTATTTATTCCTTGAATTTAAATCCCTGTAAATATGTTAGATGTATGCGCATAATTATCTTCCATTTTCTCTTAACACCTGTGTATCCCTTTTTATTTCGTGTCAAGAATTATCTCCTTGAGAGGTGGAGTTGGAAAAAACTTGATGAATTTTCAGGGAATAAATTAATTTTTTTCTGGTAAGGGTCATGTTACGTCATCACGTCAAGGATAAGATAAGATAATCATTCATCATGCAAGGAACTTAATAGCCTCATGAAAACCAACGTTTTTGCTTAAGTTCCTCCTCGGGTTCGATTCCATAAACTATCCTTCCCATTTGATTTACATTGGAAATTAAAAATCCATCGTGCAGGGTAATTTTCTCTTGCGTATTAAAATATCTTAGAATTGTAATATCGGAGCGGGATTTGTACTATTCTCTGAGAAAAGGAATGGAGATTCTAATTTAATCGAAGAATTTTGCTTGTAGATCGTATTTCTTAGAATTTCGCGTAAATACTGGCGTTTTTGCTTTTTTTATCAGTCATTTCGTGAGTGTTGCCATAGCAACGACTATTGTTGGACTTGAATTCGGTATAGTCAACTACAGTGATTTCCAAACTGTGGGCCGCGGCACCCCAGGGGGGCCGCGAGGTTATTCCTAGAGATCGGCAAATTTACATACTTCGCAGGAAGTCTTCCTTCTCCAATTGGCGCTTGGTTTCCTGTTATTTCCGCCGCTGAGAACCAGGCATCTTCGAATTTGGCGCGCCAAGCAGGAGCTCGTTTCTCTCTGCACCTCGCTAGATTGCAGAGGTTCTCAAAGTGGAGGGCGCGGCTCCCTTGGGAGGCGCGACGGGTTGCCAGGGGAGACACGAGATTTGTCTAGAACAGTGTTTCTTAATCTGTGGTTCGCGAGCATTTGTCGGGTGGCCCGCTTCGATAAATCAGAGATCAATAAACTAAAACTGAAAATCCCGAGTATTCTGAGAAAGTTGTACCCAATTGTATTTATTATTTTAATGATATTATAAGGTTCTACAGATATTTGGCGGTCCGCGGAAAACCTGCTTTATTGAAAGTGGTCCGTGACGTCGAAAAGGTTAAGACCACTAGTCTAGAATATAAAGGTAGATCTTTTTAAATAATTTTTATTTAGTTAATTATATTTTGGAAAAATATAATTTTTATTATACGAAATTATTATGAATTGTTTTCAATTTTTTCGGATGTTTTACATTTCAACACTATCTGACCCAAATTTGTTCTTTTAGGATCGAGTCTTCCCGGAAAAACTCGATAGACCGTTATTTTTGCGCAACAATTTAAAAATCCTAACCTTCGATATTAGTTCGTCAAACCAGCGAAACAGTCACTTCTGTCACTAGTATGGCCGATCAGCTGTTTGCATGCGGCACCTGGCTACTTTTTTCCACTCTAAACCTGCTCACAGGGACTAGCCGGCCTATGGGTGCAAGGGGTGCGTCGCACACATGTGGAGACACATAAGGGGCCCTATCTCCACCTTTCTGCCCAGGTCATCGAACCGGAACCGAACCGAAAACTTAACAAAAAAAAACAATATTCTACCCGGAGTGAAACCGAACTAGAACCAATAAAAATATCACTTCTGAACAAGAACCGAAAACCAAAACCGTTGCTTATTTTGTTCCGTTTTTTCTGTTCGCACCAATTGTGGACGAAAGAAATTTTTTCTTTTGCTTTAGTATGAAATGTGAAGTACTTGATGGCTTTTCCCACAGAATATGTTTGTGAAAGTGGATGCTTTGTGCTTGTTGCGCTGAAATAAAAGTACAGAAACGAGCTGGATGTGGAACCAAATTTAAGGTTGAAACTATCACTGCTTCAAACCAGACATTCAAACTCGGACATCTGCGAAACAGCACCACCCATCTCATTGACTGACTATGTACTTAATTGTAATATAGGTATGATGTTATTAGGTACTATTTTTTAAATTTGTGTATTGTTTTGATGAATAAAATGTGAGTATATTTACAACGGTTACGGAGTTGATCAAGTTTCTTTTTTGTTATTATGTATTTTCATAATTACCGAAGCCTGAATCATGTGGGGGGGCGCGAAATTTTCTTAAGTTAAGAAGGGGGCCTTATACTAAAAAATATTGGGAACCACTGGTCTAGTACATACACGCGTTATTTTTGCCGAACAAATACGCGTGATCAGTTTAATATTCCGTTCGAATGAATTTTTAATATTTTATAACGCTAAATTATGAAATTTGGGAAGACAAAACGCATCATATCCGTGGTGATTTTAAAGTTGTTAAAGGTAATAAAATTATTAAATAAATGATTAAATGGAAAGTAGGCATCATAAGTTCCGTTTGGACCATCTTATTTATTATTATTATTTTTTAAGCTTCTTTTGACACCACATGCCTCAAAGGCAGTGCGAAGGAAGGCACGGAGAGACTTTGAGGAATAAAGGTATTGCTTGAAGTACTTTTTAGTAATATTTTCTTTCGGTGGCGGGGGAAAAGAGGGGAGGTCGAGTATGGAGCACTCCACAAGTGAAGCAGGTGCTCCTAGAAAGTGGAGATAGGGAGACAAGGGAGTAGGGAGTGACTTGGAGAAGAGGGGTGATTGCAAAGAAAAACAACAAAAATCTCGAGGTCTTCCCTTGGTATGCAAAACGAAGGTTCTGTTCAAATTGGATGCTTTCCCGTAAAGTCCTTTTGTCATCGGGTAAAGTAAAGGAGGATAAAGAGTGAGCATTGGGGAGGGGGTTTTAGAACGTTCCAAGATGCCCTTTCCTCCGTCTTTCAACTGTACTTTTTTAAACTTCGGTGGCGTCTCTTTTGCGATAAATATTTTTTTGTTTCCAGCAGACTAACGTTGATGTTCCTAAGAAGGGTGTGTGCTGCGTGTCTCGCCGTCTTCTGTTTCCTCCCTGCATCTTAACATTAGTACCTTTCGCGCCTCCTTAATCCGCTGCAGTAAAAAAAATGCGTTCCGTTTAATGGATTGCCTCACGAGTGTTGTCGTCGCCTTGAGTGATGTCGTCGCCTTGAGTGATGGCGATGAAGTTGTACAAATTTGGTGTCCAAGGTTGACGCTGGTTCCCGGAGTAAAAATTGGTTTCATTTTTTCGTCCTCCGTAAAATATAAAAGGGCTGTTATGCCTTATCTGAACGTTTTTTTCAAAAAACAGTCGTTGTGGAATGGATGCCTGGTGATTTATTTGGAAACTGTTTCAAGTCACGGATAATCGGGATTGTTTTGAGAAATACGTTTTAACTCGAATATCAACCGGGATCTGTTTCCTTCTCAAATGGCCTTTTCGTAATTTAAAGGCGCCAATTTTTTCCTCCCAGAAAATTAATAGACGTCCAAACACTTGTTAAAATAACGCAGAATTTCATAGGTATGCGGCGATATTTTTCAAGTGTTTAACTTCAATCCCAAAAGGATTTATCGCGAAATTTATCGCATGCTTCCTTGTTCCACTTAAAAAACTAGCCCAAGGGACCATTCTCCATTTGCCTAGATCTTGTTAGCGGTTCGCCGGTTTACTTTTTGGCCGTAGCGAGGCAACCTCTGTTTAATCTCTCGTCTGGAGAGATACCAAAGTGATTTCAGATTCGAGTAATGCGAGAAAAAAAATACGACCGAGTTAAACTTTTGGCTTAAAGATCGAAAAGAAAAAAAGGCTTGTTACTACGACGGTCGGCAAATATTTACTCGGGAAGTAAGGCAACTTCGAATCTTGCCAAGTGTTTAAAAGTTGGACTGCATCATTCCTTTACTTCATTTCGAGTGAGAATAGGATGGAATACATCTCCATTACGCGTAAATCCTGATCTGTAGCTGCCTTTTTCACCCCGCGAATGACCACGAGGCATTTGAAGTGAGAGAGGTAAAAAATTTTCCGACGACAAGTTTGCATATCTTGAATTTTCTCGAGCTTTAAATCTCGCGCGATGCAGAATGACCGGAGCGAAAAACCTCGAAGATAAAATTCAATGTTGCTTTCTCTGCATGCGAACCATAAAGAAAAAGTGTTGCGATCGCGAAAAAACGTCGAATTCGATATTTTGATGAACGTGCGCGCGTTAAGCGCTCCTGAGTAAAAAAGGGGTAGTTGCGGTTCCCTCTCTTTTTATTGTTTTCTTTGCGCATCTATAGTTGAACATATTCGATTGAAATATTACATTTATATAGGTATCCGGAATATAGACCTGATCGAAATGAACCATGTTGCGGAATAGTGCAATAATACTTGGTTCTCATTTTTCACTGTCTTTTTTCCATCAAAAACGGCTGTAAGGATTTTGATTCGAATATGCCCAGTTATAGAACTTGAGGCGATAAATAATACCACATAAATCCTATTCCTCGAAATATAATTTCGCATCATTCACCGACGTTAAAACATATCGAGGTTTTTTACGCACAGCTACCACAAAGCTGCCTCTGCCGTAATGTAACCGGTGACATTACTGTATGAAATGGAAGCGCACGGAGATGAGAAAGCTTGCTAAATGTAAGCAGCATAGGTTTTTGTAGTCTTGTCGCCTTTGCCCGGCGTCTTACGCGGACCTCCTTTGCCAGCCTCTCCCCGTGTTCCGGGAAGCTAATTGGCTGATAAGAAGTGTAAATCTTTAAGTTATCGTCTGGCGTTCATTTTGAAAGAGTTAATGGAAGAAATTAACAAAGGTTTTTAATTGTCGTCTTTACCCAGCGATGAAAGTCGTCTTAAAGTTCAAGCATAAATTCAGGGAAGTTGAACCTAATTCTAAAGTTTGAATTAATATTCTTAGCGTTGGTAGATTCATGCGTCCGGGTTTTTTTAAATTTCTCTTCTCTTCACCTGAGAAATTAAAGATGTTGTCTTTCCCATTATTTTAAACAGAACAAAAATGTCTTCAGAAAGTTCAAGGAAATGTCCGCATTTTTTCTTCAATTCTGTTTCCACGAATGTAACAGTAGTAAATACTTGTTTACAAAAAACTTCTAGTGCGTTGGTTCTGAGTTCATAATCTCACGTTAATTATGCCATTTAACGCAAAGGTTACGTGAATCTGGCGGATAATATTATGTTAAACTCGAAAAAGAATCGTAAACACGATTCTCTCCCAACATCTAAACTCTCTATAATAACCATAAAAAGATGGGAAAACCAAATGCGTATTTCGACTGCAAATAAGCCTTCATCACTAGTGATAGACCAATAATAAACTGTAATATTTCTGTATTAATTATTATTTGTGAATTAGCGCAGCTGACGGCTGCTTGGTAGCCTAAAAGCGCGTCAACGGTTTCTCACGGTCATTGGAGAGAAACATCGTGCCAATTATTCCTGAGGAAATATTCTTGAATTCGCCATCTCTTCCTTCTTCGTTCAAAAAAACCGCTTCAAGGCCATTTCCAGCGCAGTTTTGCTTACATTACGTTCCTCGATCTTTCGCTCTCTTTGGGAGTGTCGCGTAAGACTATTCTTGGCCCCCATTCGGGATATTTATACGCGAAAAGTTATAAGCCGGCGTACAAACATTATGACATTCGCTGGGCGTCGAAAGATAATGGAGAGTTTGCGTTTGCCAAATTAAGTCATCCGCCTCTTCCCTTCTAGTCCCTTTACAAACTCGTTCATCACCCTATCCTTCCTCTCCCCATTCCTCCTCTTCTTGTTTCTATCCCACTCATCCCGTATCCTGCTCTTCATTACACTAACATCGCCTCTTCGCATTTTTCTGTTTCCCTCCCTCTCTCCCGCTCCTACCTATCTCCTTCCCGCGCTCTTCTTTTCTCTCCACACAAATACATACCCTGGCTCTCTCCTTTCCCTATCTCCTTTCCCTATCACCTTTCCCTATCTCCTTTCCCTATCTCCTTTCCCTATCTCATTTCCCTATCTCCTTTCCCTATCTCCTTTCCCTCTCTCCTTTCCCTCTCTCCTTTCCCTCTCTCCTTTCCTTCTCCTCCCTCCTTCTCCTCTCTCCCTCTCTTCCCGTATCCTCCTCTCTCCCCTCGTCCAGGCTATTAGCCCAGCGCCTAGCGTCATGGTAAAAATATCCTTTGGCTTACGAGGCCCTCCAACTGACTCTGTCGCGAAAGGTTTTAAATGGGGAGAGGGGAGAGGGGGGAAAAGGGAGGGTTGGTGCTTCTGCCGTGCGATCGAGAGACGATGTGGGCAGATGGGAAGTACTTCCCCCTCATCTACCCCCACCCATGGGGTTAAGTGATCGACGAGGAGATGGTGCAGTGGTTTTAGCCTACTTTTCAGAATGGAAATAGGCTTATAGTTTCGTCTTTGTGTCTGTCTGTCTGTCCCCCCCTATTCTTTGAACCAATAGACCGATTTTCATGACACTTGGTGGAAATCTCTTGCTAATTGGGCCATGCTCTCAAGGATAGATTTTGTTGCGGAGATTGAAAGTTCTGAGTTCGATTCCAGGAACTATCCTTCCCATTTGATTTACATGGGAAATCTGAAATCCATCGTGCATGGTAATTTTCTCTCGCACATAACAATATCTTAGAATTGTAATATCGGAGCGGGAATTGTACTATTCTCTGAGGAGAGAAATGATGATTTTAATTTTTATCGCATGTTTTTGCTTATCGATCTTATTTATTAGAATTTCGCATAAATACTGGCGTTTTTGCAGTTTTTATCACTCATTACGAGAGTTTCCATAGCAACAACTATTGTTGTATTCGGTATAGTCTAGTACCTACACACATTATTTTTCCACACAAATTCGCGTTGTCAATTTAGTTTTTCTTTCGATTGCATTTGTAATATTTTATAACGCTAAATTATTAAAATTGGAGAACACAAAGAGCAGCATATCCGCGGTGATTTTAAAGCTAGTATTAAAACCAGTATACGTATTAAAATAAATGATCAAATGGAAAGTAGGCATCATAAGTTCCGTTTGGATCATCTTGTTTTCTTCTCCCCCCCCCCCCCTTCCATCTCTCCCTCCGCCTGCCGTTGTAGTGAGGGTGTCCGAGAACCGCTACCCTTCATTTGCATTCTCCCGACCCTCGTTCCTCTTCTTGTCTCGCGTTAAACAACGCATCGGCGGTTGTCCCTACGACTTCCCCCCCTCACCTACTTTCCTTGTCCGGATTCTGTGTTTTGAGAGAGTTGTCTGACCCTTTCCTCCGTAGCAAATGAGCGGGTCTCTTTTTTATCCACATTAATTCTTCACTCGATTTTTTTTTCGAAGGGTGTATTTTCCACGTTTAAAGGTTTCCATGCGCTAAAATTGTCCCTCTTCCCCTCGTTAATTCGCGCCAAATCCGGAGGCCGGAAACAGGATTAAAGCTGCTCGGGAGATAGGTTTTCGCTAGGCGATGATCTCAAAGCCTAGCAAAAGATAAACCTTCTCCGCGTTAAAGCGGCCGTGGAGTCTATGTTAAACTGAATCCTTTTGGAGTTCGATCTTTTATCTTCCCAACAGAGAGAAAAGACAATCGAATTATCCATTAGATGGAAGATGGGTAGAACTATTCATTATGAATTTTATAATTTGGAGGTTGAAGAAAAAAATCGCGTATAAAAGTTTGGGTGTAAGGAAGAACTATGTTGGATTGCCATTAAATTAATAACATCAAACAAGCAACTCCTGGAATTTGTGTGGAATGGAAATCGGACCGATATATATATATATATGATTTTTCGCAGGGAGATTGTGAGACTTAATTGCAATACATAGGTTATTTGGAGGTAATTTATGAGGTTTGTTAGGAATTGCTTATTGTAATATGCTGTCTGCCCAATTTAGGGATAATTCATCGTTGGAGCAATTACAAATGTTTGCTGTTTTATTTTAGTATCTCCTTGCTCGTGATAATTTCGAGTGAAATGAATGTCACGTCAATTTCCTGCGTGGTCAAACCATAAAGGTACGCGAAGATATCTGTCCAATTGCACGTCATAAATATTTGAAATTATATTTTCTCTGTGTTTTCATACGAGAATATTACTTTCCACTTTTTATTTCTTGACACAATTTTAGCGGTTTTAATGCAATTCAGTTCTGCACTCTCGCCTCGCTGTATATGCGGAAGACTCGTTTTTTTTAATCATTCACACACAAGTCGATTTTTTCGTCACCGTTTTCTAGGGGCTAAGGGATTTAAAAAAACACCAGCGGCATCAGGTTCGTTAGCCTAGATTCAGGAGTGAAGCCGTTGGTCGCTAAAGCAGGCACGACCTGCGATATTTAAGCGGATAATGAAATTACGCAAGTGTCCCGTTATAAATAGAATGGCCCAATTTTTTAAGGAATTTTTTCATTAATTTTCAATTTCACAGCGAGCGTTTTTTATTATTATTTCGGAGAGCTTTCCCACTTTGTTTTCGTTTTATTTTTTGTACCCGTCTCAATGGCGTTTACTCGCACCCACTGAAGGTGTCACAAAAATGGGTCGCCGGCGTAGAAGATCCGTTTTATTTTTTTCCTCCGCTATTTTTCATGAAAGGCCTGATGAGATCTTTAGCAAAATTATATGCTTAGTTTTTTCGGTAACTTTGCTGAAAAATTGACTATTCCGTTGACATTTCCGAGTGTGTGGATCTGCCAACGGCGTTGATAAATTCAAGTACATACATATAAGATATCAATCACTTTTATTCATGCTTAGTAGCGATAAATATAAGTAATTTCACTTGCATTTCTTCTTTTAAAATATCCGTATAAACGTTGCTCGAAATTTTTCTTTTCTAATAGTGCGTTGGTATTTTTATCTAATTGTTAACAGCGGCAAAGATTAATAATTCGTCAATTAAACCCTTGTATACACCTCGTTAAAAATCGTGATGGATAGGTAATATTCATTAAATTAAATCTTTAATAAATTTCGGCTCATTTTGTCTCCTAGTTCATTGATGATAAATAGAAGAGGAGGCTACGGCGAAGAGAACTTTTGAATTGAAATTTCAATTCCAAACTATAAAAAAATGAATATAGCGAAGAAGATCAATGGCGCTATATACGCACGTATGTATTTCGATAGCCAAGCTCTCATCATCAGTAGGTGATGTTCATTTCATTTTAAAAATCCCATTCCAAATATTTTTAAATTCTTTTAATTACTTAATTTTACATTTCTTATACACTTACAATTTCTGCACTACGAGAATTCATATTGTGTCGCTATTTTTTGTGCTTTATGCACATTATATCAAAGCACAGTTTATTATCGACCAGAAATATAAATATGCAGGTTATTCATGTCAACGAAATACAAATGCGCATATGTCATTATTTTATGTATATTTACGTTTATTGTATATATATATATATATATATATATATATATATATGTATGTATGTATGTGTGTGTGTGTGTGTGTGTGTGTGTGATTTTTTTTAGTTTGTTAAATGTATCTCGTCGAATCAGTATTTTATTTTTGACCTCCGTTTTACAAACAGAAGGAATGATTTTACGTTTCCCTACTAACAAATAGTTCTATGTATTATTATAATATTTACGAGCAGTTACAAGGATAAGATTTTAAATAACATTTTCATCCTTATAGCACAGCATATGTACTCGTGGACAACTTTACATTATTCTTTCTAACGAAATCTTATAAAATGTACTAAACAAATAGCTAGAAAAAGTGTGTGCAGAACTTTTTTGCAACAATAATTAGTTAATCTATAGATCACTTCAGAATCTCAGTTGAGTTTGTTCCTTCGTATTATTTCTCTATATCAGCTGATATTCCTAAACTAGTTCAGGCATAGGACAGCAAGACTCGGTTAGACGACACGGATTTTTATAATCTACTAAACGCTCAATAATCGATCTGACAATTTCCTCGATCCAAGAAGGAGGAATTAGAAAGAAAGAGTAAACAAGTTAGGAAAGTATACAGTGTTTCACAAATGGGCGTGTTTCGTGCGATGGAGGATATGAAATTAAACGATATAATTTGAACGAGCGCACACCAAAATACAACTTAACACCATGACCCTATTATATCTCTCTGTCTACTAATAATTTCTGCCCTCTAACTTAGATGTTGTATTAATAAACATATTATGTAATGCAGTGAGATTAAACAAATTATTGTGATTGTTTTATAGAAGTCTCTTTATTTTAATGTTGATTTGTATTGATACTAGCATTCCTACGTTTTTAAAGGGATATTTCTACTAATAATTTAAAGTTGTTATTTATCGTAATTATTATTAATAGTAAGTTTTTTTTATCTTTAAAACTTTTTATCTTGATTCATTTAAGATTATTCGAAAAACGCTTTTCCCTATGAGTTTCATTAAGAATTGTCTGGAAAATCAAGCTTTTGATGAATTTTATTATTATTAAATTCTTATTGCTCCTCTTATAATATTGACTTATACATGTATTTCATTACTATTACATTATAATCAAATTCGTATTGCTCTACTATTAATAATCATTAATGCGATCTTCTCGGAATAGCTCACATTGAAAATTCATTTTAAAACTACTTTAGATGACTGAATATGTTTATGTAGTTTGTGCCATGAAAATAATTTTGGAACTACTCACTTGGCTTATTTTTTACTTTGGATGAAATCTTTTCTAATTATAGACCTTTAAGACCAGTTGTTCTTGTATTTTTTCTAAAAGCTCACACATTTAAGTATCATATTCCTTTTTTCAGTATTTAATGTAGGTAATGCTGTTATAATGGATGTTAATTTGAACAAATTTAAATAAAACATTTTCAAGTGTTTTGTTGTAGCTTAGCAATTCTTCAGCTAACTATACTTATACAGTGGTTTTATATGGATGGTTAATATGATGTTAGGAAGAGAACAATTTATTATTTTTGTCATTTAAGTCAGGTGACTAAAATATGAAATATTCAAGTTTCACTCCTACTAGTATCTAAAGCTAAATTACTCCGGACTAGCAGTATATTTTCGTTAATTTTAAGCAAAATGAATGGATAAGACAATATTTTCGTTAATGAAACAAAAGATATTAGTATCAAACTTCTTACTACTTATACACTAATTATTCTTACAGTTCTCTACTTCTGTCTGCCATTCTCACGACTGTAAAAAGATTAAAGGTTAAAAAGAAAGACCCCCACATCACTCAACAGCTGGTAGACACTTTTGCAACTTTTTATGCCCATGAAAGCAGAAAGCTTATCATAATTATATTATAGCGTTTATTCGTATTAAAGTATAAACTATATATTTTTATATCTTCACTTGTTTTCTTTTCCGCTCGATTACCCTTCAACAATGGACAGCTGATCCATACATATTAGCGTATAAACAGTAACATTTATTAAATTCGTTTATTTAAAAAAATACATGCAAAACATAATGTCAGGAAGAAATTTTGACATTGCTTTTAGAACTTTAAACCTATCAATTTGTTTTGCAATTTTTCTCTATCATTGATGAACAATGAATTACGAATGGTACTTATGGTATGAGAATTCCTTGAAATGACAGACACATACTGAAACATTTACTGTCAATATAAGTAATAAATTCGAGACGTCAACTTTGGGAAACCAGTCTGCATTAGTCCTGGTTTGGACTTCTTGTTCTAAGTTCAAAGCGAATTATCACTTTCTTGTTTTATTTTCTTGATAGTGGCTGATACTACGATAAAAATGCATAGGAAACGAAATTCTCGACTTTACTAGTTATACAAGTTTTATTTGAAAACTCTTTTGATATGACCAATACGTACGAGATATGACTGAAAGTTCATTTTTGTCACCGGTAAAGTGGTATCCCTGACTGGCTTACGTGATTCATTAGTGTGATTTTCATATTGTATTGTAAGTCCTTAATATCAAATTTCCGTAGAAGCCGAGAACAAACGGACGGACGGACAGACCGAAGCTTATAGGCGCTCATGCTGGAAGGGAAACTCGACTAAAAAAGGGCTGAAAACCCAAGCCGATCGTAAAATATATTTTAAACGTGGAATAAACCCGATGTAAATAATTCTCAAAATTAGAAATGAGTTCCTATTATAAACGTTCTGTTTTCATTGCGAAGCAGTTTCTAGCCGTTAAGATGTCTTATGACTGCCATTACAAACCGCCATGTGTTCGTTTTTGGGTGGGAGAGACATTGCGTAATTTAGTTAATTCTCGCGCTATATATAGCTCTGATTCCTCGACTCTCTTATCCGTTATATATGAAAAGAGACCTATTGCGTAAACTATCCATAACCATCCTATAACCTTTTAAGACGGGCGTTATGCCATAGGGAAAGCCTGAAATGGGAATCAGATCAAGGAGATACCATCCAAAGAATGGGGAAGCAGCTGTGGATTTCGGATGTCGACATTTTTTGCGAATTTTGTTGTTAAACACAACGATTATATTAATCCTAGTTTTCGCTCTTAGACTTTATAGGTCAGCATCTATGAGTGTTCACTAAATTTCATATTCACTATATGCTATGCAAATATTCAAAACTTTTTAAAAACAAATTTCCACACAGGAATTTAAATATTTTCGTAAAACATTAACATTCAGCTTGACGTATGTTAGACATGTGAATATGTTGATTAATATCCTGTGGTATTCATGGCTTGTATCACTTATGTACATTCATATAACCCCTGTATCTATAAAACGATAAACCTTTTTCGGAAAAAAATCATCTCCATCTTGCATGCTTTAACTTCTCATCCGCCCACTAGTTTATGTTTGATGAATACACTAGAGAAATTTCTCATCACAAATATTAATCTCTCTGAATTATTTAATCATTCATATATTACATGAATTGTATATTTATATATCCCAAATAATCATTTTACCGTAACATTTCATGAGGATAAGCAGTGCTGTGTATTTACAGATGCACGAATTTACAGTCTTGGCCATTTATTATAATTATTTATTTTTAAAATTCCATTTAAAACTATTGGGATTGTTCTAGTCGTTTAAAATATCTAAGTATTAATTCGCTGCTCGCCCGTTTCAAGGCAATTCAGCGACGTTAAAACGTCGCTTTTACGTCGGTTCTTGTCTGACATCCATTCACTATAAAATATTACTCCAGGTGCCCAAGAGGTTGTCAATTAAAGCTGCACTTCTAAAAAACAGGTATCATATGCGGAGAGGTCTTTCCTTCAACGACCAACAGGTTGAAGTAAGTCGGTCGGGTAGGAATTTTTGGAGTGGTTCCATCTAGCGGTCAGAGTTGCGAAGGAATTCCGCGTGGGCTGGGTTGGCGAGTGTGGATGGGCGGGCGAGCAGGACAGACATCACGTAAGACTTTTTTCCATACTTTTGCTTCTCCTCGCCGGGGAAAAAAATAAAATCTGACTAGGGCTTCGGAAAATTTTTAGGTCAGAAACTTCGAGAAGGTGTCCAACGCCCTCGGTCACTTCACCGGAGGTTCTTTTTCCTCTGGGAAAGAAGAGAAAAACTACGTATGGTTGCGACTTCTCTCCCTATCTCCCCCGCCATCTTTCTCTCTCTCTCTCTCTCTCTCTCTCTCTCTCGGAAGATCGAAGTGTTTCGAGGTTTAGTTTCTTGCTTCTGCCGTCCAGTGTGTCGGTTCCTAAATTTGGTGCTCATGAGGAACGAGTGGGGTATGGCGTCCGTGCCAAAGGATGGAAAAAATTATGAAAAAAGGCCAAAATAGATCGGGTCGAGCTGTTAAACCGATGGCATGTTATATATTTAAGCGACCCAGTGAAATAAAAAGTTCTCGTTTCCATAGTTAGCACTAGGTACGTTTTTTTGAAGACGAGGAAAAAAATATTGGTATAGAGCAGTGGTGCGAAACCTTTTCTAATCGCGGGCTATAAATTTGCGAAGTGCCACGCAATTTATTAAAACAAACTATCAATATATAGACTATTTAAGTACTTATGGTAGGTTTAATTTCCATTCTAAAGTAGGGTGACCAACCGCCCCAAATTTGAAGGGACAGTCCCTCCTTTTCATCGCTCGTCCTGCCTTGTTTAATGTCACAACTTGTGTCCCGCTTTTTGATAAATCTTAATTAATATCTCAAATTTTCATTTAAATCGTGCGAAACGCCCTCGCTGGCCACGCCAAGCTATCTGATATTTAGTGCATCTATCTATCAAAGGCTGACTCATCAATAAATGCACCGCAAACGAGTCACTGTAATCTGTCCCTCCTTATAGTCGGCAAATATTTGAAAAATATCCCTCCTTGGCTTCCTGGAAAGTTGATCCTCTTAGTTTAAAGCTATCTTTTTCACCTTTCGATAATTATTTTCCTCCTTAATGGTTCGACAGTTGGTAAAATTCAAAAGTGGTTATTGTTTGAAGGCTCCTTGGACCACCTAAAATCGAGTCGTGGGCCACAAGTTGCGCACCATTGGTATAGAGGGACGTTTCCAAAGTCTATCCTTGAGGTGCGCGAGTTTTTATTCAGTGTTTCTATTGAGTTGTTATCAATTAAATACGATACTTGACGAAATGTTTAGTTTCTATAGCCGTAATGAGAGTGGAGATGCTTAATGTGTTAATTGGGTTGAAACCGTAAGACGAAGTCGATTGTAAACTTTTGAAAACGAGATTTATCTAAAAAAATATTTAAATTTAATTTACTTTCGGTGGATCACCGCTGAGGGCGGCTGTATTGTTGCCGAAATGTCTATCCAATTTATTCATTGCCCTTTTCGAGATACCTAAGTCTTGATTTTTCAATTTTTTATTCTGCTTATTCCTGAATATGCCTCTTTAATATAAATAAAACGTGAAAGTGGTTCCCGTCAGAGTAAATTCACCTGCAGTCGAGAAAATATTTTACTCCTCAGCAGAAGGGAAATAAATTGATTGAATACATGGCATCCTTATAAACTAAATATAATTCTCACGCTGTTTTTTATTCTCGTATTTTTAAATGTTTCTTTTCAAAGAAATTCGATACAAGAGGATTTTTTATTATCTCAGCTTGTTTGCGATCCAATTGATAGAGCGCTGGATGCAGCTAGAATAATTAGCTAAGAATCCCATTGAAAACCCCCAATATAATGCAAATTGATCAAGCTTTTCGATGTCATTATGGTTTCTGTTATTGTTAATTAATGCAACGGTTCGTGTCGCCGTGTTTTAAAATCGCTTCGCTCCTTGTTTTTCAACTGTTTATTTTGTTGATGATGGCATCGTTTTTTTTTAGATTCGTTATTAAATATATACGGTTGTTGTATGTGCGGTAACTGTCGAAATGGATCGGTAACGAACTCCCGATAGCATCTTCCTGCTAGATAATCATTTACCATCCTTTTTTCAGTTAATATCGCTGCCGTCGGTGAAATAAAGGAAATATTCCTAAACGCTGGTCTCGTGGTGAAGCAACAGTATAGAGAAAGGGGGGTGCTCATAATCGCTCCCTCTCTATACTTTTCCGCGTTATCAACGCCGGCAGAGTGCAGGCAAACAAGTTGCGGCAATGGAATTTTCGCGGCGCGCACATAGGAATGTTTTGGGTTTTGCGCTGCACGGAAGGTGCTGGCTCGTGAACTGGAATGGGTCCAAAAGGCAAGTCGGTGGTCTTTGTGTTAAGGATGACACGGTAACTGATCTGTGTTGTGAAGAGTCACTCGAGAGATAAAGAGAGTCAGAGAGGAAGGGGGAGAGGGAATCCTTTGAGAGACCGCGAGGTAATTTTCGAAATTGAAATTTAGAGGGAGAGGAAAAAAAATATTTCGGACAATTTGTCAACAGTTGAAACTTCCAAGATGGGCTAGTTAAAAGAGAATAGTAAGTTAAACATCCTTGATTTTTTTACTTGCCTTCCAATATTATAATCGTCATGCGATTTAAACTTAAAAAAGATTTAGAATGTAAATGCGTTTGGCCAAAGCCGTTGTATAATTAAAATTCAACTCTTGTGTAAAAGCATTTTTAAATAAAATAAATCGCGGATCAATATTAAATACCCATTATCTATCAAATTTGTCCATTAAAAATATGGGATAAACGATATAACATAAGATGGTCTATCGGAAAAACTTCTGTTTCACACCTCGGATATTTTACCGCGATTTTTCGTGTTAATTGGTGCGCATGCAATGCAGCCGTCTTCAGTGGCAATAAACAAAGTAATTAGACGGCTGCGTTGTAGCCGATATGCGCATCTGGTTTTTCAGAATCTTGTTGTGGCAATTGGAGATACCCGAGATAAGAACATTACATTTTTTAAATTTTTATCTCGGGTGTTATAGTTATTGGATGTACCTAAGATAAGCACTTATTTTTTCAAGTGTTTATTTACGAATTGCAACAGTTGTTTACTCTGAGTAATCCCAAATTACGGTGACATCATTGTTGGAAGATGGCACAAAAAAGACAGCAATTTTATTCCGGGACGGGTTCTACCTGATGATCGCAATTAGCGCCGGTAGAGGCGCTTGGTACGAGTGGATAGACTCGTTTTGAACTCTTAATTACCTCCTCTCCAGCATCTAGACGTCCTTAATACCGCGGTAAGCCCCCCCCCCCCCCCAATCTCTCTCCCCTCCCCCCGAAACGGCGAAGGGCGAGAGAAAATACTTGGCTTCTATTTGGAGGCGCCTCGAGAAGTTTTCAATTCAAGGTTTCGTAAGCGAGGAGAGGGGAATCTGCGGGAAGAGGAGTCTTGAGAAACACGACAGCCAGGAGAGCTATTGGTTTGAGGTCGGAAGGAGCGTTTGGATGAGAGGGAGGGAATCATATAATGTCTTCACTAACACGTTGCTTTATCCAACCCTCCTTTCCAATCCGCGAAAACCCTCCTCAATAATCCTTTGAAGCTTCCGCCGCTAACTCTTCCGTGCTGCTATCCTCCTCGCCATTTGGTCCAGATGAGGTGACGTATGCCCATCTTCTCCTTCTTCTTCTTGAGTGTCTATATCTGCGGTTGGAGGTTCGCTAGCTTGTCCTGCCAAATAGCCTTCCCTTCTCTTCATCATCCTCCTCCTCTTCTCCGAACAGGTCATCCCGCTATGATAGAACTCCCGGCCGCCTAAGCCAAAAAATTCTTCTTTGTGCTCATACCGTAAACCTTGGGACGAATCCAGAATTTGCTAATGAGCCTCTTAAAACCCGGCGCTTCTCGGGCGATGCCTTCTGCTCGGTCGGTTATGACGGCGTCGATGGTTAGCAATCGATGTGGCCGATGGTTGGGAATATATTTTTGATCATCTCCTTGCCTGATCCCTGGCCGAATTTGTTTTTTTTTGTTGGGCTCGTGACTTTAGAGGTCACGTTTTCTGCATCAGCTCGCGGGAGGGGGGTGCATATATTTGCGACCGCTGAACCATATCGTGTGTCGCTTTTAAAAATTGTTTACCGCTTTAAAGTGGAAATATGGACGTTTCTATTTATTTTTACTTTCCCCATAGGAAGTATAGGGGAAGGTATTGTTTTCATGAAAAAGCGATTTCGAGATTTTAACAGAAATACACGTTTTGACAATTTTCTAGTAAGTGATAGAATTTTGTGACGGCTCTAACTCAAAAACTATTAATCAGATCAACGCGAAATTTTATATTTGACATGTTTATTAAAATAACAAGGATTGATTAGTTTTTGGTAAAACTCGGTCAACCGGAAGTGGGTGTTTACTCTTGTCACATCCGTATTTTTCAAATATTTGCTTTAATATTTGATGACTGTAAAAAAGTACTGGAATAAATATTGTTGGAAATTTAATTTTCTTCGACCTTTGTTTGAAACATTTTTCCATATGATGTATTGCTTAAGAGATATTTTAAAAACTATTTTTTAGCTGTCACCACCCACCACCTACCGGCGACTATTGTAAACACCTATTCGGAATTTTTAGAAATACGTATTACAGGTATGGAGAAAGTCATTTGGTGGTCACATCAGATTTTTTATTTCGTATTTATCTAGAACGACGGTTCTCAAACTGTGCCGCAGTAGATATTTAGGGGTGCCGCGAAAAACTTAGTTTAGGAAATAAATCAAGGATTTGCATGTGTCGGTGGGTAATTAGGGCAATAATTTTTCTTCTAATAAATTGATTATGTAGTAGCATCAACAAATGGATGTGTCCAAAGGTTGTAATATCCGTATCTAAAAAATATATAAATCTTGTCACAAGACTGCGGTGCCGCGAAACCCTCTTTATCTTTGAAAGTGTGCCGCGGCTCAAAAACGTTTGAGAGCCACTAATCTAGATTATTCTTATTCTAAATTTTGTTTTTTTTTAACTTATGAACTCGCGATAGGGGACGCCTTAATGCATGTTAAAGTTCGTAGTTGAAAAATAACTAATGAGCAATATATACCATAATCTACTATGGAAGCCTTAACTATGTGGAACTCGATGCTTCTGAATAAATAATACCCAAACTAAGTAAAATATCCACTATATTATATATCATTATATATAGACGTTTCTTACAAAGGAGGAGGAGGATATAACATACTAGTAGTTGGTTCTTGCATTCTGAAAGCATATCAACTCAACATAAAAAACATTCATTTTTCATATTTCATCATTACATATATTTTTTAAATTCTAAATATTTCACCTCCGGAGCGATTTTCGTTTTTCCCTTATGTAAAAATAATAGATTAAAACAATCCCAAAACATTGCAATTTTAAGAATTTTATACTTTATCCATTATGAGGTGCTAATTATACACGTTTCTGCCAAATTTAAAAGTTGTAGTAGTTCTAAAAGTGAAATAATATTTTTCCAATTGTTTAAAATTTAAACATTTTTAACGGCCGCCGCAATATGTTTATGGAGAGATTCAAATGTTTATTTGTGTAAATGCACTACTCTGTACATAACTTGAAAATTTCAGCTTCCTAGCTCATCCCGTAATTTCTAAACAGTTATCTATTTGTTTAAACTTTAAGAATTTTTAACTGCCAAACGAATTAAAATATCAAAATTTGTATAATCCCTATTTCGTTTTTTTTTACGAATTCTACTTATAAAAAATGTCAACTCCGTAGCACATGCGGAAATACATAAACCTTGAAAATTTGTTTAAACAATTGCGAATTTTTAGCGTCCGCATTGTCACACTTTTTCAAGATTTTCGTTTTTTCTTGTTGGTTTTTGCACAAAATCCTACCTATGAAAAAAATTTCGAATATCCAGCTCATGTAGAAGTGCCTAAACATTAGTATCCTCCTATATCCTCCTCCTATGTAAGAAACGTCTATTTAGAATGATATAGGAGGATACTAATGTTTAGGCACTTCTACATGAGCTGGATATTCGAAATTTTTTTCATAGGTAGGATTTTGTGCAAAAACCAACAAGAAAAAACGAAAATCATGAAAAAGTTTAACAATGCGGCCACTAAAAATTCGCAATTGTTTAAACAAATTTTCAAGGTTTATGTATATCCGCTTGTGCTCCGGAATTGAAATTTTATAATTAAGTAGAATTTATAAAAAAACGAAATAGGGATTATAAAAATTTTTATATTTTTATTTGTTTGGCAGTTAAAAATTCTTAAAGTTTAAACAAATAGATAACTGTTGAGAAATTACGGGATGAGCTAGGAAGCTGAAATTTTCAAGTTATGTACAGAGTAGTGCATTTACACAAATAAACATTTGAATCTCTCCATAAACATATTGCGGCGGCCGTTAAAAATGTTTAAATTTTAAACAATTGGAAAAATATTATTTCACTTCTAGAACTACTACAACTTTTAAATTTGGCAGAAACGTGTATAATTAGCACCTCATAATGGATAAAGTATAAAATTCTAAAAATTGCTAAATTTTGGCAATGTTTTAATCTATTATTTTTACATAAGGGAAAAACGAAAATCGCTCCGGAGGTGAAATATTTAGAATTTAAAAAATATATGTAATGATGAAATACGAAAAATGAATGTTTTTTTATGTTGAGATGATATGCTTGCAGAATGCGAGCACCAACTACTAGTGTTTTATATATCCTCCTCCTCCTCTGTAAGAAACGTCGATATATAATGATAACATATAGGAGGATACTATTGTCCAGCCCAAACTACTAAAGTTGGAGAGCTGAAAGTTTCAGATTTTGTAGATATGATAAAGAAATTTACAGATAAAAGGAGACTTCTCACCTAAGTGACATGTGTTCGACTCCAGAAATTCTGAAAGTCGCGTTTTTTCCCATAAGAAAAGCATTGCGCCATTTTTGTAAATTAAATTTGGGCACTTGCCCGTAAGCTATAAAAATGAAATTTTCAGTATTGCTAGACGGCCACAATATCTATTAGGAATTATTGTTAGTTTTGCTTACAGTATCCTGGGTTCGACTCCAGATACCCCGGAATATCTCCCATAAGTTAGCATGGGAAAAAGTTATCCCAGTGTGTAGACCAATCTAATAGGTTTAGGAAGCTGAAATTTTTCAGGTTTATAGAACTTTTCTCATAACCAACTATAATAATCTAAATTTTCAAAATTGTTAATTATTAGGGGTTGTTTTAACCCCATTTGGACATTAAAGTTTAATAATTTTTATCTTAGAAACTATATGCTGTGTGTTTGAGTTTTTGAAATCATTTTGTTTCAAATTATACACACTATAAAAGAAAATATTGAAAAAGTTAAAAAATTTGACCACCAATAATTCGCAAATGTTTAAACATATTTTTGAGGTTTATGTATTACCGAATGTGCTACGGATATGAAATTTTTTTATAGATAGAATTTGTAAAAAAACGAAATAGGGATTATACAAATTTAGACATTTTTATTTGTTTGGCTGTTAAAAATTCTTAAAATTTAAACAAATAGATAACTGTTTAGACATTACGGGATGAGCTATGGAGCTGAAATTTTCAAGTTATATACAAAGTAGTAAACTAGCACACAAAAAAACATTTCAATTTTACTAAACATGAATTTCGGCGGCCGTTAAAAATTATTTAAATTTAAACAATTAGAAAATATTATTTGACTTCTAGAAGTGCTACAACTTTAAAATTTTGCTAAATTGTGTAGCATTAGTACCCCATAATGGAGAAAGTAAAAAATTCTTAAAATTGCAATGTTTGGGGATTGTTTTAGTCTATTATTTTTACATAAGGGAAAAACGAAAATCGCTGCGGAGGTGAAATATTTAGAATTAAAAAAATATTTGTAATGATGAAATATCTGTCGGAAAAATGAATGTTTTTCAAGGTGAGATGATATGCTTGCAGAATGCAAGCACCAACTACTAGTATGTTATATGTTATCTCCTCCTCCTCTGTAAGGAACGTCTATATAATATATTAGCGAAAAATCTTAGCGCGATCTACATTTACGTGTTTTACGTTCATCGAAATTTTCTCTTAGAGATTTCATGGAAACTGCTTTTCCATAATTGTTCAAAATTGGTCGCAGTAAACGCCCCATACAGACGATCCATATAACGTTTAAGTTAGCTTATTTTTCGTTTCGTTATTACGAATCAATTCCAACAAAGAGTAATTGCGTCAACAAGAGTTTCTATATCTCCTATCAACTCGCAATCTCAGATTTAATGTAGTTTAAATAAATCTTCCTTGTACGATTTAACTCCTTATGCATTTCATTGTGTCCCATTTATAGAAATAGAGGATAACCATCTTATTGTGTAAACATTCAGATCGAAAGCTAATAACGTTGAATTCCTGTTCTCATCCGGAACTATTCCGTAAAAGTAACGAGGCACGTTATTTTACGCCGACAGGTTGAAAAAAATTAATACCTCTTTTTCTTACTTTTCGCTTGTGAGATACAAAATGCAGGTTGGAATTAAAGCAGACTTGTAAATGCGTATATGTTAATCTTTTATAAAGCATATTTTATATAATTCTCAAAACTCAGTTTAATATTTTATCAGACTGAAAATACGCGAAACTCGTAGTTTTTTACGACCTATTACTTTCGAAGACAAAATTTTCAACGCGTGCAAGTGTATTAATGTTTCATCTTTCATATTTTTGTCGCATAATCTTATATTTCTGCATGTTCGCCGATCTTCACGTGATAAGTCCACCTAAGACCCATCTGTTCCAGTTTTCCACTCTCGTAATCATCTGAAAGTTACACTTTTAGTTTTTCATTTGTTTTCCATAGTAAACAAGAAGGAAAAGTATACCCCATAAATGGAATCCACAGAGATTTCAAATATGTTCTTTTTTATTTTAAAAAGAACTTGGGAAAAAATGTTTTTATTGTTGTTAGCCGATAGAATCGTCGTAGCGGTCGACGTAAACCAAATATGTAATGTTATGCTTGGGATTTTATCGAATTTTTATCTTAGAAACTATAAGTCATAATTATGTGGTCTTGCGGACGGTTTTTATGGTAAATGATATCCTCTATCCTCGAGGTTCTCAACTTGGTGCCCGCCGAGGCATTTCTAGGTGCCCACTTTCATCTGCGCACATGAAGGCAATCGTTTATCAAGCGATGCAACTCACTGAAAATTTCTCTATTAATATTTTCATAAATCGTTATTACAGTCGTAACGAACAATTCCGCATTCGCTCCTCAGGACAATAATATTACTACCAGAACACTGCCCAGACCTTCGGTCGCCTAAGACGAGATATGACCCGCTTCTTTCCACCTAACCAACTCAGCTTGTATTTTCGCCCTCTGGAGGCTCATCTTCTATGAATCGAACAATTGAAACTTTTGTTTCTTGATAAGATTCCTTCTCCCGCCATCCTCGATAGCACTCTTACTTAAACCAGACATAGCCATCATTGAAAACATGTCTTCAGAATTTCATTAAAGAGCCATCGGCTCTTGCTCGTGTTCGTGACCAAAGGTTTGCTTATGGTAGGTGAAACAGATGCCCACAAACAAGTGTGTCATATTTTTTTTACAGAAGATGCAGTTCCTCTTATGAGGTTCTAAACTCTTAGTTCAGGGTTGAGGTATAAGAAGCCAGTCCTATGTGAGTTTTCCCATCGTTCGGGAGATGGAGAGATTATTAAGGAAGCATTCATAGCATGTGGCGAACAACTTTTCAAATAAAAAAGAAATAATTTCAGCAATAAAAAGTTTGCAAATCACCAATGATACAATCACAAGAAGAGTGGAAGCTATTTCAAGTGATATGAAAGATCAATTACTGACTGATCTCTTAAAATGTGATTGATTTTCTCGTCAACTCGACGAAAGCACAGACTTGACAGATACGGCCCAATTAGCAGGCATGGTGAGAATAGTGTTTGGCGATATTTCAGTAAGAGGAGTTCCTAAAATTATTGCTGATGAAAGCCAGGACTAGAGGTGAGGATATATTTAATATATTCAAAAGTTATGCTCTTGAAATTGAGTTCCCTTTCAATAAGTTAACGTCAATAGCAACTGACGGGGCTCCTGCAATTGTAGGAATCAACAGTGGATTTATCGCCTTTTGTAAAAAGGACACAATATTTCCAAAGTTTATATCATATCATTACTTAATACACCAGAAAGCTTCGTGTGCTAAAGTAATACGCTTTGATCATGTTATGAAAGCTGTTGTTAATGTAATTAATTAAATTCGAGCGGCATCTTCGAAACACAGATTATTTAAGGCCCTTCTACAGGATTCTGATGCCGAATATAAGATCTGATCCTTCACACAGAAGTTAGATGGTTGAGTAAGGGAAAGGTTTTAACTCGATTTATGGATTTATTAGAAGAGATAAAATAATTTCTACAAACCAGAAATGAACATGTTAAGGAACTTTACGATTGGAACTGGGTATTAGAATTAGCATTTCTCGTTGACTTGACTGAAAAACTAAACGACTTGAATCTGGAACTCCAAGGAAGGGGAAAGGAGGTAGCTGAAATGATGAGTTCAATTAACTCATTCAAATCCAAGTTGGACCTATGGAAATCTCATATAGAAAAAAAAATCTTGAACATTTTCCCCTTTTTAAAGCAACAAATAGTTAACAATGCTCCTCATTTCGCTCACCAACTAGAAATATTTAAAAGCCAATTCAATGAAAGATTTCTGAAGTTTTCTGACATTGAACCAACTACATATTTCCTTTTATTTAAATCCATTTTGCTCTGTGAATGTGACCGATGTTGTCGAGTCTATTTCAAAATTACCTGAAGGCAAAGTGGAAGATCTCGTACTTGAGATAATAGCCTTACAAAGTGATGTAATTTTAAAGTCCCAGGCGAAAAAAGATCAATTTTGGAACTTGGTGGATCCCACTAAATTCCCCACTTTGCGCAGTGCTGCTTTAAGAATAAGATATACTTTCGTTCTACATATCTACTCCCTATTCTCATCAATTAAAATAATAAAAACCAAGAGCCGTTCGAGGTTAAATGATACACATCTAGACGACTGCCTGCGAGCAGGGACATCATCATACATTCCAAACTATGAGCAGCTAGCTGCCAACATGGATTGTCAAGTATTCCATTAATGTGGTATGTAACTATTTGTGGTGCTAAAATAGAATATTAATGCCTAGTATTAAAATTCTTTTGTTTTCAAGTCACAGAATTTAATTGTTTTAAGGATTAAATAACAATGCTCGTTCTTAAATATTTTTAATTATCTAACTCACCGTAATTTTTCATGTTTTTTTCTAACAAAAATTTGTTTTTATGCTTGTGCCCGCCTCCATACTCCAGAATAAGGAAAGTGCCCAGTGGAGGTAATGGGTAGAGAACCCCTGCTCGACCCGAATAATTTTTTATTCCGTACCTTACTCATAGTATAAGAGCAAAGGAGAAGAAATGTAGCATTTAGCTGTTGTTTGCCGGATGCCGCTTAACGAGATACGAGTATAATAAAATTGATAGACGAGGTCGAGACTTCCTGGAATTCCATAATATGGACGAAATGTGACGTTAAAATTAAAAACAAAAAATAAAACAACACACATTTGATAACACTTCGATTTATTCCACATTGAAATGTTAACAATAACAATGTTATGCGGAATAAGTATAAGTGTTATTTAATGTGTTTTAATTTTGTATTTAATTTTAACAACATCAAATTTCATCCATACGAGTATAAGTTTATTTAAGTGCTTACGTGAGGTTCTAATTTACGGATGCAGTTAAAATCATTAATAAAATAAAAAAATCTTAATAAAGATCACTTCTACATAGTTAAATCAAAACGCGTCTTGTGGTTCAAGAGATGAAAACCACAGCAGTCGGACAGACAGACGGAGAGACGAGAAGTGCCCATAAGGCGTTCCACTAGTATCGCTTCGCTGGTAAAAAAAATGTGGACTGTTATATCGACCGCCTCGCATTTATCCTGGAAGGTGAGAGAACAAAAATTCCTCTGTCGTTTCCGTGATTAAAACGCAGTCGTTGTGCATTTAGTTCCCCCATATATCCATTAGGCCTTTTACCCCGGGAATCATATCGGACACTTATAATTTAAAAAGTTACCCGATGGTTTTTTGTGGCGTTGATTTTTTACCTCTGCCTCTGCAAATTAACAAGGACTATATATAATCCCCTTATTCTTCCCCATAAATTCGAGATGATACATTCCTCATTTTTTCCGTTTAACTTGCAATTGGGTGTCCGTCTCGCTACGTCGCGGAAATCGGATGGACTGCGTCCTTGGAGGGGTTCGAAAAAAACATTTCACATGCATGCGGGCATAATGGAGTTAGGCGCTGGACATTCCATAGGTCCGGTTCGTCATCCGACGTTGGCACATATTCAGCACAAGGACGGAAGACTTAGAAGTAGAACTGGGCTATTGCATATCCGCGAGGATTTTGCAGAGGAGGTAAAGCGTCCTATGATGTTTTTCTTATTTTTCACTTCGAAATTAATATCCCTCTTGTAAATTCGATGCTCCACTTATTCCTTTCTTTTTACTGTTATAGGAAAAAAACTGTTACATTCGTCATGGTGATATTTCACTACGGTTGAGAGATGTACTAAGTATAGATATATAATAGTACACTCCAGCTATAATATTTTCAAGCTGGAACAGTATTAGATCTTATGCTGTCGATGTAGCAGGAGACTAAAATCCTTGCATTGAATGGCAATCTGCCTAAAAATAGCGTAGTTTTAGTCCATATTAAAATTTATCAACGCGATTCGGTTTTTAAGAAATAGACAAAATATTGTCAAATGTTCGCATCTTCCATGATTCAATCCGAAACATTTCTCTCATATCGGATATCACCGTAGGCTTTTCCTTGAGGTGCATGGTACTAAATATGTACTTAGTTTCTTCAACAACTCGAAGAAACTGCATTTCTCAATGCATTCAAAACATTCATCTTGGCCTTGTATTTGCATTGCATTAATTCCTTGCAAGCCACCTAAAGCGTTTGGCTGGGGGTGTCACTGCACCAACATAAACTCTAGCTGAAGCCTTTATCCGCCGGTCTTATCACGTCCGGGAAAAAATTATCTAATATTTCTCTATTATAACGACTATTTAGATTATTTTCTAGTACGCTTCGATAATTAAATTTTATCTTTTGCATTACCTTAACCGTATGTCACCTTCAGCCATGAAGTATGATCGGTTTAAACATGCTTAACTCAATTTCCATTCGAATGCAGCACGCGATAAACGTGAGCCAACGAAGTTCATTTACTGATTGTGAGTTGCTATTTTAAGAGTGGCACTTAATCGAGATGTGTGTTAAACACTTGTATTCATGGACGATCGACTAGCTTGTGTGTCCTTTTGAATAGGAGAGAAAATTAATTCAGTTTGGATGAAACCCAAAATTTGCTCATCACCTTCAAAGAACTCGAATTTTCCGAACTTAAACGACGAAAATGTTATTTACCGTTACAATTTATGTTTATGCAATTATTAGCTCGCGGCCAATTTTTAATATCATAACCATCTCCATAAACTAACGCACCTCCAATTTTTCTCTTTCGCTTTGCACGTTTACGGTCTAACACGGTTTTCCAAATTGAGAACCACCTCTAATTGCGCTTACATCAGTTTCACTTTTTGACGGTTAAATTTATAATTAATAATTTTAAATAAAATTATTTGATTGAAAGATTATACGTTGAGAAATGTAGATTCTAAGTGTTATGATAATGACAAAAGAAAGCAATTCTGAGTGCAATATAGATAAGTCTTCGCACATTTTAAACTGAAGACGTCGCTCGAACGAAACCTCGAGTATTTCTATGGGGAAACCTATCCCACTTTTTGCACGGTTTCGCTTTCTCATTCCAGAGACACGCGTGTCGCGCGAAGCGAGGGATGGGCTTACTCGGCTCTACGAAGTAATTTTCTTATGTTTTTTAAACTTTAAGTTTCATCTCGTCGATGACAAGTCTCGACAAAGGCAAAGCGTCATATATATCGATCGAGAAGAGTGGGATTGTTAGCCTTTCCCTCTCCTCGCCTTGATTGGCTTACGAGCACAGGCCAGTTTGAACTCGAAACTGTCCAGCGTTATCCGAAAAGGCTTCTATGGCCATGGCGAAAACAAAGTAGTTATATATACGAGAAATATTTGGGCAAGGTTGCCAAATTGTCCCCGCAAATGTGCCAAACATTATTTTTCGTTGTCGAGTCACTCAGGATTTACTTCGGTCATTCCAAGATCGATTGGATTATAAAAGGGTGTTCCTTCCATAAATCACCAGGCGGGGTAAATTAATGTGTCAAACTGAGTGAGTAAAACGAATAGGTTTGAATGAGGAGGTTGTGGTGAAAATTGTCCTTTTCATTTTACCCCTTCCGACGTAATTTAATACACGGTCGGTGTTGTGTAATATAGCAAATTCGACGTGGCCTCTTCGTTAAAATTTCTTCGTCGAAGGCTTTATATTCGTCCAGGTAACCAATCTCTATGACAATGGTGTGAAAGTTGGAACAATTTTTGAAACGAGAAAAAAGTCTGCTATGACCGGGAATTGAACCCGGGTCTTCCACTTGCCGGGCGGATATTCTACCTCTGAACTATCGTAGCAGAACATTTTCTCTCGTTTCTGAACACGGATGTTTTCCTTTGGTGGGACGGGAACTAGCCAAGCTAGTATCAAACTGCCCCAACAGATGTCCTCTAAGAGAATCATCGAAAGAAACTCCTCCCTCTCAAATGGTGAGATTGCCAAACATGAAATTGATGGAATGATATGATCCGAAGATCCTATGCAGACAGGCATAAGCTGTGAAAGTTGGAACAATTTTTGAAACGAGCTTATGCCTGTCTGCATAGGATCTTCGGATCATATCATTCCATCAATTTCATGTTGGCTGGTCGGCATATAAACTTGTATCAACAGCAGATCTTTTGGGTGCATTCCTGTTCTAAGACCAATTGCTCTATCATTTACAAATATCACCCTTTGTACACAATTTGCTATTTCCTTATTCAAAATTACTCCTACTCCATTCATTTCTCCAGTACTTCCTGAATAGTACACCGTGGTATCATCATTCTTTATTTCCTCTCTTCCTTCCCATTTCATTTCACTTAAGCCAATCATGTCCATTCTGTTTATTTTCATCTCTCTCTTTAAATTTTCCAACTTCCCTGCTCGTATGAGTGTTCTTACATTTCACGTGCCAATTCTCAACTTCTTTCCAGCTTCCTTCCTTCCTTGTGTTAAACGGTACCTCTCGTGTTATCCCCCCCGTAGATCCGAGCGGGGGACCATTTTACCTCCGGAATATTTAACAAGAGAAGACTCCGTCATGATGCCTCTACATGGGATATATTGTGGCGGTGGTTTCCCATTGCCTTCCGCCCATATATTCAGCCGCCCCTAACATGGGGAACAGACGCTGTTTGCAGCCGCCCCTAATATGGAGAACAGACGCTGCTGCCTGTTGGTCCGCGGGAGGTATTTTATTTCCCTCCTATCCTACATATCTGTAGAGCATTCCCCTATCCGCCACCCGGGGACGCGCCCTCTAGAGGTTACAGGCTCCTCTGAGGGATTGAGTAATGTACCCATAGAATTATAGTGAAATATACAAAAATATTAATAACCTTGGAATGAAACGATTTTTTCATTACGATGATAGATTCAATCAACTACAGTGCATAAAACAATACAAAATTGTTGCACAAATACTTGAGGTTCGATAGTAGGGGACAATTTTGAAACTATAGGGAACCAAATTCAAATTATACCACCTAATTTTGTTCATTCCATTAAACGGGCATTTTCAATGAAATGTTACTACGTAAAAGGGGGATATGCTAACTGACTGCTAACTGAATGTAAAAATTTATTTTCAAATTCTATCATTTTTATTCGAACAGAAATTATGCCTTAGGACCCTGCAGCAAATACTATAATGAATAGCAGCAAAATGTGGATACTTTTCCTTTCCAGGAATATCCAAAACATTCCGCATAACTCGCAGTGATTTTAAGGATGTTGGTATTGAGGCATTACATAACGATATAAAATATGAAAAGAAAAATTGATAACGGTCTCATCGTTCGAATACGCTTCTCAGCCGCGGTTATCGTTTTTATTAGACATACTTCGACGTTTGACCTCATTGCCATCGGCTAACACAACAGTGAAAGTGCAATATTTTCGTAATTCATTTCAACGCGTCGAAAAACTCTTCTATCGAGCAGGTCTAAAAATACCTTACACGGTACAGGTAAACAAACGTATTCTTGTTATTTTCTAAACCAGAAAGGTCTCCTTAAGGTCAAAGTTCATGAACCCCCTGTTAAAGAGAGAGAGAGAGATAGAGAGGGCGAGTGTGCCCTTCTAAATGACACGAATGGCGTGGAGAGCTGTATCATTGGCTTCACGTAAGCCATCAGTTTCAAAAGATTCCTTTCGTCACGTTTACAAAAACGATATTTTTACAAAATGTTATTGTTCGTCACAAATAACACGGACAGTGCGCGAATATTAAAGCGGCGATGAAATGAATGGTAGAAAAGCAGAGGTTAACTTCAATTCATGATTGTTTTATTGCTTTCCTATTTTAAAGTAATATATTTATCTTCCGGACAAAGGTTAATCATCAAGCATTCAATTCTCATTAGCAGAGATATGAACAGCGCATATGAATCAATTAGCGGGCCTTTTTTCCTCGTATTTTTATAGAAATAACTGTCGGCAATTTTCCAGGATCCTTTTTTTATTTTTCAAAATTTTCGAGTTTCCCCTTCCCGAGATTTCCGAACGCCCAGTTTCGTATCGATTTTCGGTTTTCTATCGGAAGAACAGGCCGTGAGAACTTCATTTTCCTCGTTCCAATGGCGTCGCCTTTACTTAATCAACGAGTTTCTTTCGAAGAGCACTCAAGGACACAAAAACCGATGATTAGTCTTTTAAAGCGGGTATACGGTATTTCCTCGGTTTTTGTGGATTTTAAGTTCGCGACCTCAATCATTCGCGCAGAATTTATTGTAGCATTTTTTAACGTTCGCGGATTGTCAAAATTTCCCTCTGTGACCACCAAATGGACTCGCTTCCTTAAACTCATAAAACACAGCACTATTTTCTCTGGATAGCAAAACATATACATAGATACAACAAGTGGTGATTGCTGTGAGATTCCTCCATGATGCTATAATCTCACCGTCCCTTTGTCCCCCTTTAATCTTGCACGCGCATAGTCAATCGTAGTTTCTACATTTTCTTACAGTGCTCTGACTAAAACTACGGGCCCAAAATGCAAACAAAGTGATGGGGTGAAGTGAAAAAATTCCTTTCCATTACCCTACTTTTCTCCTAAGCTGTATTCTAGGTTTGTGTTCGCGCCGTTATATATATATAATATGTGTTACAAAAATAGAAAAAGCAAATGTTAAGAGTTGAGTTTATAAGGATGTATGAAGGAGACCGTTAGGATTTGAGTTAAAAGCGATTATGTGGTAGAGTTAGTAGATAGTATTTATAAAGCGATAAAACTTTGCAAGAATGTTAGAGATATAAGTAGATTATAGGCTTCGTATCTTTCTCAATTTGAACAATTTGCGCCATCTTGTACTATTTTTAAAAAAATGAACTAAGTTTCTCATTTTTATAGTCAATTGTCTCCCTCACTAGGAAACTTTCTATTTTTACGTTTAAATGGCTTATTTTGGCAAAATTTAGCCTTTTTATGAGGATTTACCATGACAACCATATCATTTTTGAAATCGAGACCACATTATTGTCTCAATTCTCATCACAATTTAATAAAACCCATATTCTCTTGGTCACTTGAGTCATTCTGTCCGTAACGCCGATTCTTCAGCCAGTTAAAAAAATTGGTAGAATTCTATACTATAATTTTATAATAAAATGGTCTAATTTGGTTTTATATTGTTTGATTATAAAGCTCGCTTAAAACGTACTAATTCATCTAGTATGAGTAAAGTATAAGTACGTATAAAGTGCCTTAATATGAGCCGGACGTGCAGACTTTTATTCTTTTGGAAGTTGAAATTGGAAAAAAGTAAATGCAATTAAATATTTGGAAAACACTGCATTAGAGAATTATCGAGCACTGCAAATATTCTACATGATTCTGCTTTTTAATCGCTACATACAATCTCGGTTTGTGTACATTTCAACAAATAAGTTTTCGAGTTTTTCAAGCTTGTTTTTGTGGTGCGTTAAGTTGCCAAAATGTAAACTGCTTGTAAAATTGTGTAAGTTACTTTTATTAAGTTTTAAATCACCAATGTATAATTATAACGACATCACTGTTCATTTGCCTTGCTATTTTGAAACAGCGTTTCGCTAAGGTATACACTTTGAACTCTTTTAAATGTTTAATTAATGTTCAACCGTCATTTTTGACGGCCAGCCATACGAGATGTATTATAATGTGTAATACAGTAATGTGTAATTCGTTTCGCAAAAAGGCGTCTTGTTGCGAAACGTTATTAGGCGAAAATCAAGATGAGTACCGCGGAGAATAGGCGGAAAGACGAGCCAGTGTCGTAACCGCAAACTCTGCGTTTCATTTGGCGAGAAATTGTCTCAGTATTACTGCGTCGTAACCTTGAAACGTCAGTAAGCGAGGCGCCTCTATGCGAGAGATGTCTTTTGTATAAAAGTGAATGAGAGTCGCTATGAGTTTTTCTTTTCGTTCATATTATAGACGGCAGAACCGAAATAAAGACTAGGGGCGCAACAAATGATAATTTGAACTTTGAAGTGTAACGTTTTATATTATAAAAAAGTACAAAGTAAAAAAGTGACAAACCAGAGAACAAATGGAATAAATAGAGGAAGCATAAAGTTTAACGCGTGACCAATCCATGACTGACTTGGAGGCATTCGCACGAGATCGAGTCATTTAAAGTATTAATGTTTTATGGCATCATTCCATCTGATTCATAAAGCGGCCTTGGTAGAGGATTGCTTAGCGTGTTTAACTCCCAATGCAAGGTCGCGGGTTTAAGTCCTGCTGAGGACGTGGTCCTATTTGTTAGCCTATTATAACACGTATAATTGGGTAAACCTGTTTGCTTGAAAAGACAATTATCATTGTAATTGCTATTATTAATATTTTTATTACTATTATAAATATTACTTTTCTGTTGATGAGATGTGAGTATACTAGCAGTGATGGTTCGGTTGCTCCAAGATTGCGGTAACCAGCCCCTTCGACGGGACGCCTGACCATCCGTTCTGCTAGCTACTCCTACTCCTATGGGGAAACTATATTTGTAAATATTATTATCACAATATTATATTTGTAGGAGGTGATGTATATTTTGGAGATGTAACACAGTCACGAGATGAAGTGATGCTAAGATGTGAGGTGTTATAGTTACCACCAAATTGATCACTTAGCGGCACCTGCAGACAAGCCTACTTGCTTTGCAGGACCTTGTTGTTTTATTTTTGTTATTACATAATTATATAGTTGAAACGTATATTATATTGAAGCTTGTTTGCTCTTCTGGAATACTAATATGTGAAATATTAGTTTAAATAAATATTATTATTTAAACAAATATTATTATTATTATTATCATCATCATCGCCAACACCTCAATTCCCTGGGGGAACCGATGGATCGATTTTCATTTTTTTTATATAGAGGTTTGCCCCTTTTCATACACACCCCCCTTTCTCTCGCATACTCTCATTCTCCTCCCCCACCCTCTTCACTATATCGCCGCGGTACCTACTTCGTTTGTTTCTTCCGACCAATTTCCTTTACTCCTCTTCCCCCACCTCTTCCTCCTCCCCACTCTCATTCTTCTCCGAATCTGCCCACACTTTCTACTTTTTCGTATCTACCTCATCTTCCCAAGCCGAGAGGTAACAACGGGAAAGCCAGAGAAAGAAGGGGTAGAAACACGCTGGGCTTTTAGGGATTCCGACGAGTTAAGGCGAGGATATCGAGCTACCTCGTTGCCGTGGAATTGTGTCCCCGGAAACGGAGAATAGGAAGAAGTCATTCGAGAATCGAAAGAGAGAGATGCACTGTATCGCGATATTTTTGGGTTTTTGGGCTGATTTCCTCGCAATTTGCTCTGATTGTGGGATCGGCGGAGGAGATTATTGCCGCGAGGGTGGGGATGGAGATGTTGCGACTGGAGTAGCTATATCGATAGAAAAAAATTCTCATTGTCGAGAAAAATCGATGGAAGGAAACGAACAGCGATATTCACTATAGTATTTTTTTATTCTATCTGTCGCTATTGTCGAATTTATTGGGTGTCGTTTGTTCAGATTGCTTTCAGAATCGTTTTATTAGTTATGTTGCGATATTATATAGAATCTAATAGTTTCGGATGAACCTTTATTTGTTCGTAAGTCTTCTGTCGAAAGATGAGTAGCTTTAATGATTTTGGGAGTAACTTTAAATCGGAGGAGGAGATGTTCAATTACTTCTTTTCATTTTCTCCACTAAAAGATCTATTTTTGCTTAAAACTAGTGAATAACCTAAATGACTTTTCTTTAAGGTCTGTAAATATCACTATCCCGGTATAGGCTAGTTTTTCATCAAGATTTTTTTTGGAAATAACTTTATATAACGGAACTCCTAATATATGAATCCAATAGTTGCAGACTTTTCCCCGATTAATCAAGCCGTATTGATCTCCTTATTAAACGATATTGATGTTATTCATGCTGGATCCGGAATCAAGATAAATCCTAAAAAAGAATTATTCGTTGAAATCAAAGATTGTTATACTATAGATTTGTAATTATTAGCATGTTCAAAAAATGCTAAATACGTAATTAAAAGAAAGTCTCGTTTTCTCTCAGAAACTTTCTTATTGAATTGCACGGAAGGACGATACCGAACTATAAACCTGTTTAAATAGCTATAAAAGTTTTTCAATTCCTCAACATTTATTAGAGACATTTTGTAGCAGTTTATTGAGGAATGTTTAGCTCATTTCTTCAATTCTTTGATATAATTTACATTTAATTATGTTTGTCTTAATTAAATATCACCATAAAGTTATTTAACATGCTTTATGCTATTTTTATCAAACAATATTTTAGGCATAACAGGTTCTAATCGTAATAAGTGTTTAAAATTTCAGACTAAAGATATCAGTAAACGATGTTTTTTTTTTCAAAAAAACCGTTTTGAAACTGTTAAAATAGTTTGCGAATGAAACATTGAACGACCTTGCGTCTCATACAATAAGCTGTTTGGAACTCGGGATAAATTGACATCAGAACAAAAGTGGTTCTAATGAAATGAAAAATTAAAGCGGTCAATTACAGCATATTTTTTACGTATTTACGTATTTTCCACATAATTTTAGCTAAAACGTAATTAATACGTCTTTGTTAAAAAATATGCCAAAATTAAAAAACTGACATCAGTAGTGAAATGTTATTAAACACTTTTAAAACTTGTAGAAATATAGCAATGCAGAGGTTGCGTCCTTGGAAAAGGTCGCGTTGATCGAAATCGCTTTGCGGAAATTCAGCTGCTTAGGGATAACAAATCTCGCGTTTCTTACGCTTTGCACTCCCACATCATAAACATACGATCCAGGACCTCGCATAACTAAAATCTATGCGTGTTGGGTAAACTTTTCACGTCAATTTCTTATTTTTTATAATGAAGACCGCGTTGAGTAAAACCGGGTCACTGCTAGTTATTTGTAAAAACATTAGTCGCTAGCCAGTTGAAAAAAGGAAGGGGTCGTAAATAATTCTGATATGAAATAATAGACATTTTAACGAAACGAAACGAATAAAAGAATGAAAGACAAAAAATAAACCTCCGGCATTCTTCCCCCCCTCTCTCTTTATCTCCAAAAATTCTTGGTCGTTCCAAGTGCTAAACTTTTCACATTGCTCCATCTTCCATCGAGCGGTTTCCTTAAAAGGATGACTCGTATTTTGCGGTCATCCTCAGCGTCCGTTTTACCGCGGGCCCGTTTGCGTGCGAAATAATGCCCTCCTGAACACGAGGCCAACGCTAACGAAGTTGCTATTCTCACCGCAAAAATTCGACTGGACTAGGGATAACTCTCACTCACTACCTCACTGATACTTTTCTCTCTCCCTTCGCCCTCTCTCCCTTCGCCCTCTCTCCCTTCGCCCTCTCTCCCTTCACCCTCTCTCCCTTCGCCCTCTCTCCCTTCGCCCTCTCTCCCTTCGCCCTCTCTCCCTTCGCCCTCTCTCCCTTCGCCCTCTCTCCCTTCGCCCTCTCTCCCTTCGCCCTCTCTCCCTTCGCCTTCTCTCCATTCGCCCTCTCTCTCTTCTCTCTCTCTCCCCTCTTTCCCTTCTCTCTCTCTCTTCACTCCCTTCTCTCCTCCTTCTCTCTATCCCTTCCCTCTTTCTCCCTTCTCTCTTTCTCCCCTCTCTCTTTCTCCCCTCTCTTTCTCCCCTCTCTCTTTCTCCCCTCTCTCTTTCTCCCCTCTCTCTCTTCTCTCTCACCTCTCTCACTTCCTTCTCTCTTCCTTCTCTCTTCCTTCTCTCTCTCCTCTCTCTCCCTTGTTTCTCTCCCTTCTCTCTCTCTCCCTTGTTTCTCTCCCCCTCTTTCTCTCTTCCCTTCTCTCTCATCTCTCTCTTCTCTCTCTCCCTTCTCTCTCATCTCTCTCTTCTCTCTCTCCCTTCTCTCTACCTTCTCTCCCCCTTCTCTCTCTCTTCTCTCTCTCTTCTCTCTCCCTTCTCTCTTCTCTCTCTCCCTTCTCTCTTCTCTCTCTTCTCTCTCTCCCTTCTCTCTACCTTCTCTCCCCCTTCTCTCTCTCTTCTCTCTCTCTTCTCTCTCTCTTCTCTCTCTCTTCTCTCTCCCTTCTCTCTCTTCTCTCTCTCTCCCTTCTCTCTTCTCTCTTTCTCCCTTCTCTCCCTTCTCTCTCTCTTCTCTTTCTCCCTTCTCTCTCTCCCTTCTCTCTCTCTTCTCTCTCTCCCTTCTCTCTCTCCCTTCTCTCTCTCCCTTCTCTCTCTCCCTTCTCTCTCTCCCTTCTCTCTCCCTTCTCTCTCTTCCTTCTCTCTCCCTTCTCTCTCTTCCTTCTCTCTCCCTTCTCTCTCCCTTCTCTCTCTCCCTTCTCTCTCTCCCTTCTCTCTCTCCCTTCTCTCTCTCCCTTCTCTCTTTCACTTCTCTCTCTCTCTCACTTCTCTCTCTCTCACTTCTCTCTCTCCTTTCCAATCGCAAATTCTCTTCTCACTCTCCATTTCTCTCTCGAAGTTAGCGTAATTTATATGTCCCTATATCGCTCGTTCTCTCTCTCTTTCTCCAAACTTCCCCTCCCTCTTTCTCCCCTTCTAACCCTTACCTCCATCACTCTTCTTTCCCTCCTCCCACTTCCCGGCCATTCCCTTTTGTCTTTCTCCTCAGACTCCCCAATGGAAAATCACCGAAAGATACATGCTGAGAGTTTGAGAGAGAGAGAGCTAATTTCGGTCCATAAAGTCTGAGGAGACTATGTTGAGCGGTTTCGGTTTTCCCTAATACTACCCACAACAAGGGTTTGGTTTGTTCCATCTACTCCAGGTCAACGTCGCTATGACAGGATAGGATTGTGACGTGAGTTCTGCTTGGAATTCCCTCGGCTGACCTCCAGTCTAGGGTAACGTGTGCCACGTGGGTTGCATAAGAATGAGGATGATGACATTAGCGGTTGCGTGTATTTAAGGTTGGGAGGTTAAATATCGGATCGAATGTGAATTAAAGCGCAACAAGTTCAAATCGTTTTTTTTCTTAATCTTACTTTTCTCATTAAACGTTATTTTTAAATGAGCCAGAGTTTAAGGAGAGTCCTAGATGAGTATTTTCCCAATGTCATATACGTATTTTTTCATTTAGTCTATTCAAGCAATCAGTATCAACATTATAGGTAATATATTTCAGAATTGTCTCTTCGTTTTCTTGCTTGAAAATTATCAACACAATGATCCTCTTTAAGTCCTAGGAAATTATAAAGCAAAATTTACGTTCATGTCAAAAAAATTTAACGTTCATAAGATGAATTTGACATAATTTTTTCCTTGTGTGCATCGTGTGAAAATTTTGGAGTTGCATAAACGTGTTCCGCTCTCGAAACCATTGGCAGTTCTCTTAATGAGATCAGGTGACTCATGCGTTCATCTCAGCCAAATGAAAAATATCCTTTTACGCGTCTGTTTGAGAGTATAGAGTTTTGCCGAATATTTATAAAATTCTAAGAAAGACAAAACACTCGGAGATATATTTCCATAAACATATACGCACGTAAAAACAATTTTAAGCGTGCGAGTGGCGGCGATTTTTGTGTCGAAAAGGAATTGTAATTCCATCGATAAATAATATCCGCCGATGAAAATAATCCAAATCAAACCAAAACCTTTTCCTCTGTTTCTTCCAAATAGTTTCGTCCATATTAAAATGTGGTCCACACGCGATTCGATGCATCCAGTGTTCGAATTCTTCCTTATCGTACCTTGCTCTCGCCTTTCTTGTTTGTTTCTCCCTACCTTTCCGTCTCATACAATCTTTCCCTATTCTATCTTTCTCCGTCCATTCTGCCCCCTCCTGCTTTACCCCCCCCCTCCTCGCTTTACACTCCCCCCGCTTTACCATTCCCCCCTCTTTACCCTCTCCCCCCCCCCCGCTCCCCCCCCACTTTACCCTGTTCCGCGCCTTTTTCCTCTTTTCCCCGTCCATTATTCTCCGGCACCCGCCTATCCCTCTTATTCCTCTCCCTTCTTTCTCGTTCGTCTGCCTTCATTTTCTCTAGAGCATTAAACTCTTTCGGGACGCTCTTTCGTCTGTCCCAGCCTCTTCCTATGGACCTCTTTCTTTCTTCCGCCCCCTCCTCCCTTCCCTCCCTTCCAAAAATCTTTTCTTTTTCTCCCACTCCCAACTTTCCATTGTATGTGAAGAAATATCCATTTCAGACTTCCGAGGCTCGCTTTCTCCACCTCTCGATCTGGAAACGGGCTCAAAAGAAAAAATTCGAAGGGAAGTCGGAGAAGGAAATGCAATGGCACATTATAATTGGTTAATTAAGACCGTTGCCGTTGGCGGTTTCTGTTTCCACGCGTACTTAAGTCTCGGGGAGCGGTTAAGTCGACAAGTTTGCAACTATCGTGAGAATATAGAGAGAGGACAGGGATTCTGAATAGAGATGTTTGTGACTTAGGTAAAATCCTGGACGTGGTTGGATGACGTACGTGACTCCTGTAGAAATTGAAAGTTTGAGCAGAACAGTTTTGCGTTACCGGGAAACGGCCGTCTTCTGTGGTATTGTTCCGTTCATTTATTCGCGTACGTTAGTAATTTCAGATTCGAACGTCGCTCATTGCTACGGAAGAAATTTGCGATCTCATGCCTGTCATAATTTAACGCCAATTAAGTAATAATTATTGATACAAATTCATCGGTAACTGCATTCTTAAATATTTTTATACCAGAAACGGATGATAAAAGTCTTAGTAAAAATGTAATGCAGTAGTCAGTAACTGACAGTGAAAATTTTATCGACGTTATTCTCAACGGAAAACGAGGGAAACATCATAAAATTTTATTCCAACCGTTACTTCACGTACCTACAACGACACCAGTCTGTAATGTTCGCAGTTCGATCTACCTGCCCGACGATGTATTTTGAAAGTAAAAATGCTACTTTCCTTTTTTCATTGCATCATGGTGTCGCTACACACTGACTTTCTTCATTTCTTCCATCCTGCTGATTTGCAAAAAATCGTCTTCAACGGTTGATTCTGTTGACATTGATTCCATTCGTCTCAGTTATCCTAATCCGTGATGGTATCCTTCTATTTTAGCTGTGGAGGTGGGGTCCGTTAAGTTTTTTTAAAGCCGGTGATTGCGAACTTATCCTTGCATAGCTTGATTTGATTTTTAATAATCAGCGGGGGCGGTCGGATAACCAACAAAAAGGAGAGAAATGAATTCATTAGGATCCCAGTATCCCGTTTCACCGCGCCGTTACCGAGCTGCTCCTTTAGTCTTTTAAGAAATGGAATTCGCGATGTTTTCCTCTTCCTACCCTCGCCGAAAATTCCCCGGGTCGGGCGAGAGAGAGAGAGAGAGAGGGGGGGGAGAGGGAGAGAGAGTGAGAGTGTGTGAGAGTGTGAGCGAGAGTGTGTGAGAGAGTGAGTGAGAGAGAGAGCTTTCAGTTGAGTCGATAAATGCGTACATGTGTATAGTGTATCTCCCCGCTATTCGTCGGAGATACGTCCGTTCCTGAAAATTACAATGGATAACGGAACGACGTATAGCGAAATCCAAATTACCCATGTGAATGATCGAAAGGCTCGTGGCAGACGTTTTTTAATCCAAATGAGATAGGATAATACAGCGCACAAGATATTACATGGCAAAAATAGATTTAATAAAATAAATGACGTTAATCAGAGGTTATTTTGACTCTTGTTTTTGAAGGTTTTTGTGGATGAAGAGTTATATAGCGCTATAAGTCGAACTGAGGGGTCTGCTTTCTTATGTAGCTTTACAAAACGTGCGATATTGTCGTAGAAATGTATGCGAAATTATATATTCAATGGAAACTTACCAATGTTAATGATTTAATTGGGACTAATACCAAAGTAAAGATAACTAAAACTATATTGAACTAGATCTCTCATTTCAAGCACAAGGATGAAGAGATTTTCATTGTCTGACAACCATTTATCCAGCTAGATACCATATACACAAACTGTCGCTAAGAAATAACATTTAAAAAATCGACTTTACCAAAATGTGATTTCTGAAATTTCGCCTTTTGCTCTTCACAAGCAACGTAATCGCGAAGCGACTCGGCGTACTACGAAACGTGCTCTTTAATTCGGCGTATAATCGAAATGACAAGAAGCAACGGGGGCGTATAGCGGAGAATTACTGTTTGTATCTTTCGTGTATGTGTGTGTTTAGGCTCAGTACTCACGCTGCCTAAGCGAGGCAATTTAGACACACTTCTCCTTCTCTCGCTGCATATTATTCATCGTCGCGGACTCCACTACAATCGTGGCAGAGATGGGAAAACCCATCTGGACGAAGTGGCCGTGGAAAACGCTTCTGCTCGAACCCTCGTCGCATCTTATCATTTGCCCGTCTCCTCTTTCTCATCCCAACTGCTTACGAACTTCTGCAAAAGGCGTTAGCGACCAATTATTCCATCCTTCCATGCAAAAATCTGTTGTCCCTCTTTTCCCTCTCGATCCACCATTTTACGGTCCGTGTGAAAGATCACGTGTGTGAGAAAATATTAAACAAGAAGTCCAAACCAGGGCTAATGCAGGCTTGTTTCCCAAAGTTGACTTTATTGACAGGAAATGCTTCAGTATGTATTAGTCATTCCAAGGAATTCTCATACCGTAAAGACTATTTGTAATTCATAGTTTATCAGTGATAGAGAAAAATTGGAGAACAAATTAATAGAGCATTATCAGATTTAAAATACTAAAAGCAGTGTAAAAATATTTTTCTCTGACATTATAATTTACAAGTATTTTTTTAATTAACGAATTTAATAAATGTTAGTGTTTATACTGTTTGTATGTATGGATCAAATGTCCATTGCTGAAGGGTAGTCGAGTGGAAAAGAAAATAACCCTTTTGTTCACTCGTCTATGCTCAAGCCGAGTTCGGTAATAATCGTCTCCATGGCAAAAAACCGATAAAATTCGTTTTAAAACGCAAAAACGCTGTTTTATTAGAAATTCAAGAAAATACGATCAATTATCAAACTTATGTGATAGGAATTTCAATTTACATTATTTTCTCCTTAGACCAGTACAAATCTCTCTCCTATATCACAATTTTAAGATATTTTAAAGTATTAAAGAAAACATCCCTGCACGATGGACTTGAGACTTCAATTGTTAGTAGGGGACATACACACACAGACAGAACCATTTCATATGGCTACGTTTCCTTTGGAAACAGCCTAAAAAGAAAGGAATTGGTCTCCTACGACATCTGACCCGAGAGGAAGTAGCGCTAAAAATAATCCATTTTGAGAATATTTCTTTCAGAATATATTATATTAGTCTGAAGGATAGTGGTGGTATCGCGTGAAGTTATTTTTTATTGTGAGCGAATATTTTGCTGGAAGTAACAGAAGAGGGATTTAGCGTGTGACCGGCATTTAACTGGGCAAAATCTGACGACGATATTCGTAGAACTTCTTGAGACCCTCTTTAACATGTAATGCTTCTAATGAGAGGCACTCCTAAAATATACAGCGCGCACGATGGAATATATTTTTCTTTCGATTTTCTGAATGTATTCCATGAATTTTACGTTTATATTTTGTTGGCGTAATTGCAAAGTGTGGTACAATTGCGAGCACCCGATATATTTTAGCATCTAAAACCTTATAAAGGACATGGGCATTATGTCCAACTACATATCGATATAATTTGGAAAATATGATGAATATTACAAAATTCATTTCTAGGCCAGTAGGTATGTCTAAAAAAAATCTGGGTTTAAATTTAATGACTTTGTTTTGGGGATACTTCCGAACAGATGACAAATAAGGAAGGAACTGCTGAATCAGATATTAACCATTTAACTGCTAGGTTTAGGAAATGCGAGAATTGAAGATACGCTGAGTTTTTTAAGTAGAAAATCTACATTTAATTATATTTACAATATGTTGAATATATTTACCTCTATTTCAAACAAAATGGTTAGTTGTGAGTCATTATTCAAAATGCTTTTGTTGTGGTATAAAGCGCGAGTAAAACTAAATGCACGAAAACATTTAACGGGTAAAGGCGTTCACAAAAGTTAAAAGGTTAAGAGCGTGATTTTTTATTGCCCCCTACACCCCTTAGGCTGCATCTGGAGTATCCAAATTTCAACCGCGGGAAGAACCTATGGCCATGAGCAATCCCTCACAATTTGTTGCTGTAATTTTAACGGTGTAGAAGTAATACAGCAGGCACAGAGGTGTGACGGACTGACAGGCATAAGGGTTATACTAGCGGATTTTTAAAAATGCGCTAAAAACAGAGATAATCATCTGTCCTTAGAGAGGTCAAGGAAATTTTTTCTCTTTTATTTTATTGTTAAATGCCATGACTGTTTTATAAAAGAAATACTTTGGTGAAAACTAATGCAATTTAAGTGATTACTACACAGTAACAACATATTTTTGCTCTTTAGTACTGATTCATGTAATTGCATTACGAAATTTATACTTCTGTAGATTACTTTGGTGAATTAATTACTAATTTTTAAGTGCTAAAATAGAAATTATATTGGAAAGAATGTGTGGAATATTTCTCTAAACTATTTTTCAAAATAAATGATGAAATGACGCAAAAAAATGTTAAGAATCTATCGATTTTTACGTAGTACGTATTAGTAATATGCACAACATTTTGCATCCAATTTAATATAATTTCAGAAAAATTTACTCTCAAAAACTTGAGGAGGATGAATAATGCTTCTTTATAAATAATAATTCTTTGCCTTATGATTTTGTATTGATTTTACGCTGTTGTCGCGGGACCCAGTATATTGACACATTGACTCGGTATATAGCGATCCCGTTTTCCCCTAAGCATATATGATATTATCATTATTTACTTCCATCTATATCAGCCATGAAAAACGGCATCCGCAGCGACACGAACATGAAGATACCCCGTCAAAATACAAATGTTCGTCTCGAGCTAAATTTTTACGGTCGCTCGCTTAAACGATGTAATAAACCGTTTTTAACAGCCGCTCGACGCACGCTCCTTGCGAATAGCCTTTGCTTTGTGAAACTGCACGTGAGCGTTTGGCGAACACGCCCGAAACATCCTCTCTCCCATCGCAAAATACAATTGTTCCTGGAAAAAATCTCTAATGGCGAGCAAAGTTTTCGGTCAAAACTCTAAATCAATTTAGTTAAATCACTTTAATTGGTCTCTATTGGCATTCAATTTTTTAACAAATTCTGTATAATATTTTGTTTAAAATGCAAAATAATCCATTAATTAAGTAATATTTATAGCAAAATTTTGTTTGAAGCACAAAAGGAATGTCTGGAGCTAAACGTATTTCATCAGCCTTAAGAAGAGAAATCATTGCTGTGTTCACACTGGGTAGAATACCCTTTCCTAACAACAGAAACTGTAGCAGCTGCATTGACCTTCGTATTGGTAAGAAATCAGGGGTTAGTAGACAAAAAAACAATGCACAAATTGATATCCAGTATCCCTTTCCAGGAGAAATGCAAAAAGCTCTGCAAACGCTACTTATAAATTGTACATTTTTCTGAATCTGACAGGTTTTAAAGACGAAGGAATTTTTCCATTTCCTAACCAAGATCAGAGAGAGTTTTACTTGTGCCCGCAATCGGTATAGGCGAATGTGTCATGCGTTGTACCTACTGTTTCCCAAGGAACTAGAAACATCTTTCTCGCATGTTATGTGTCCAATAATTCAAAAGTTAACCGTGCGCTAAAATCCTCTGCAAACACAGGAAGGCGTGTGTTCGTCAAGCTTTTACCCGGAATGAGCCTTCCATTGAGCGGAACGTAATCGAAGAGACAGTAGGCCTCGATAGGCATTTTGTTTCATCAAGCATCTATTCGGTGACGATTCTTTTTCGAGAGATGGAGAGAGGCAATGGATGGGATGCGGCCGCTTCGGGAAACAAACCTCCAAACACCTCTTCCAAAAATGACACGTCCATATGATGACCTCTCCCCCACCTATCCGACGAAAAGAACTAGAACTTAAAAAAAAGAGCGAATCGCTAGTGTAAACGTCAGGTTAAGCAACACACCTCGTTAGCTTCGTCTTTTTGTCCTCCTCGAAACCACGCCGCCCGCATAGCGTTCGTCTTTTTTATTATTAGCGGCGGTCCACCGTAGGTGACTAAAGGACGACCTTACCTCTATTCTTCGCCTTCTTTTTATCTCTATTCTCTATCTCCTTTCATCTCCCTCCAATTCTCCTTCCCCCCATTTCTCCCTTCCTATTCCTCCCTTCCTATTCCTCCTTTGACGCTCTCCGATCGTCTTTTTTTCCCGATCCTCTCTCACCATACCAACTCCCTCTGGTGACAGTTTCCACTGAGGTACGGGAATAAACAAGACAGTAGCGAAATGCACCTCCCCCTTTCCGGCGGCTATTGTCGCTCCTCGCTTCGTTGTCAATCCATGACAGCTGACGAGCCCTCAAAGGCGGAGGCGGGAATTCGGGAAAACACCGCACCTCTGTCTCACCCTTCTTATTCTCTTGCTCTTCACCTCGCATCGTGCCTTTCCCGTTTGCCCTTTTACTTCACCCGGATGTAGATAGAATGAGAGAGAGATGGATTGTCATTGCGGTCATCGATTTTAAGGAGTCGCCGGGTGCTAGGGAAATACAGAACACAGGTGGTCCCCATTTTTTAGTTCTTCCGATAAGCCAGTCGATGTGCGAAGAGCTCCTTTTATGTGCGTGTCTCTCTCCTTCTCTCTCCTCCTTTTCTTTCCCTTCAATCTCTTTATGTCGTTTTTATTCCTAACTGCGGCGCATGCGCGGTGATAACGTCTGCAACAGCGCCTCTCTCCCATTCTTCTCTCGGGCGGTTTGATTGACGTGCGTCCTTAATATCCACCTCCCTCCTTCTCCTCCTCGTACTACTCCTTCTCCTCCTCGTGCTACTCCTTCTCCTCCTCGTCTTCTACTCCATCCCCGCCTATTACCCTTCCAATCTTGCTCCTCCCACCACCTCTAGGACCTCCTTTTAAAACTTCTCTCGCCTCGTTTGTTCGACTCGATTGGGGGGAAGGTGGGATGCGTGCTGCTGGCATTGTTTGTGTAGGAGTGGCCCTAGCGCGTGACTGAGAAGGACTCACGTGAAGAGCGTCATTGTTTCGGGCTGGGGCTCGTGATCCGCCGGGGAAGGCTGTCACACTGCTCTCCTTCCTTAGCTCCCTTCATAGCCGCTTCCTCCCTAATTATCCCTCCTTCGCTCTTCTCTCTCTTCCCCGTCTCTCTCCCTCACCTCTCCCATTCTATCTCCTCTCCCTCTCTATCTTCTCTCTCCTTTCCTTCCTCTATCTCTACTCTCTTCCTCCCTCATGTCCACTTTTTCTTCTTCCCTCTCATTTTTCTCCCTATCCTATTCTCCTCCTTCACTCTCTCCTCTTTCCATTCCTCTATTTTATATTCTCTTCCTTCTTTACTCCCTCTCCTCTCTCCTTTCTCTATCCTTTCCACTCTCCTCTCCTTTTTCTCCTCTTTCCTCTCCTCTCTTTCCTCTCCTCTCTTTCCTTTCTCTCCCTTCTTCAGTCACTCTCCTTCCTCTCTCTTTCCTGTCCTCTCTTTCCTATTCTCTCTCTTCTTTACTCCCTATCTTCTCTCATTTCTCTATCCTTTCCTCTCTCCTCTCCTTCCTTTCATTCTCTTCTTCACTCCCCCTCCTTCCTTTCTCTCCCCTCTCCTTCCACTCCTCTTTCTCTTTTCCTTCTCCCTCTTCTCCTCCTTCCTCCATCACTTCTATTTTATCTCCCTCCCTCTCTCTCTCTTCTATCCTCTCCCCACTCCCCTCTTCTCTCTCTCTCTTTTGCTTTCTCTTCTTCTAGTCTCTCCACTCCCCTCTTTTCCCTCTCCTCGCCTTTCCCTCCTACATTATCTTTCTCCTCTTCTAACTTTCTTCCCTTCCCCTCTCTTCGGTCTTCATTTCACTCCTCCTACTCCAGCGCCATCATCGCTGTCGTCATCATTTAGATGGATCCTTTGCCTTGCATCACGAATGAATGTTGTGCGTGCTATTTTGTTGCGTTTCATCGCATCGATCTGCCCTTGTTTGTTCCTTTCTGTTCCTCTATTCTCCCCATTCTCCTTACAAAAGGAGATCCTCTTTCCGCTTTGATGTCACGCACGTCACTCTGTCTCCTGTCACGTCTTTAATCCCGACACCTAGCCAATTTAATCGGTTTAGGACTTACCTGCCTCCCAAGAATTATGTACGTGTCAAGATGTGGAAATCGTCGAGGATGTTTTATGCGCTGGATGTACTAAAATAGATATCAATCTGCTGTATGAACGTGTGGTTACGTCTTGGTTCAGATATCCCGTGGTTTATAAAAAACATACATTGATCAAAATTAATTCTCAGATTTTCTACAATTCATACAAGCGTTTAAATTGTGAAAATTATCGAAAATGTAGATTTATGTATGAAAAAATTCTCTTTGTTACTCATTAAATCGGTCGTAGTCCCTTAAATTGAAGGATGATACGATCACCAGATTGGTGAATTGCAGGGTAACATGTAGATGTTGATCTTTGTAAAACCAATCTCCATCTTAACTATGTGTGTAGCGATATTTTTAATTGCTTCTTAATTTTATGACTGTACTGTAAAAAAATTACGGTTTTGATGATGGTAAAACTTCAGCTCATCAATTCGATGATTTTCTTGCATATAATTTGTAAATCCTTTCTGAAGACTTACCAAAACCCGACATTTGAATTATTTCCTCTCTTCCTAATTAATTATCTATTGGATATTTCCCTTCATTGTTTATCGTTAAATTTTCAATATGGAATTGAATCATTTAAGAAAATTTATGATTATTTACACTTATGTTTTGCTTTCTATTCTGATTTAAATGTAAGCATGAGGAAACGCAAGTATATAATCTGTCTGTATAAATATCGATAGCATTGTTCGTCATCAAATTTTTAGGCAGTGTGTTCGATTGATTTAATTATGTCGAACTACTTCTATTTCAATATATGCGTCTTATTTATTTATAGTTTTAAAACGCCTAAAATATCCATAGATAAAGGGATTATAACGACTTAATTTAACACTCAGAAATGCAGTTGACTATAAGCATAGGCTGCGTAACAAATGTCAAAATTATTAAAAGTACGAATCATTACAGTTCGTAATATAACATACCGAATAGATTAGAATGTGGTAAGTCGTAAATTCGAAACGGACTTCAGAAAAGAACTGTCAAAAGTGACCCGCCAAGATAATAAATCGTTTCTGTTCCGGCCTCGGTGGAATTAATGCAAAATTGATGAGAATATAACTGTTATTTCGAGTTTGTTTACTTTAGAAGATAAAAAAGACAAAACAAATTTTTTTATGGTATGAATAGTCTATTTCACTCGGAACTTCTATATAACTTCTATAATTTTAAATACTAGTCGTCGCTTATTTAAGTTCCTGCGACTTTGGTAATGCACTCAGTAAAATATTTGATCATTTTACACACTTTATTTAGAAATATGGATGAAATTTGGCTTTGTTAAAATAAAAAAATTGAAACTGCTTTGTTTTAATTTTTGTTTTTAATTTTAACAATGCCACATTTCATCTCTTTATGGAATTCCACTAAGTCTCGACCTCGTCTATTAATTTTATTACTTAAATAATTGGCTAATGAAGCTTGGAATTTTTAATATATAATTTTACGTACGTTATTGCAGTGGCCGATGTGATAAATTATGTTTTGCCAAATTCACCACACATACTTATTAGGATTTTCTTATTAAATTGAATGTAATTGGGATTTCCTATATGTGATAAATAAACTACTACTACTAATTTAAGATGCTTTTTACAATATTTCCCTTAGGGTGATAGTTAAGATATATTCATTTAAACATCGTCAGAGGTTAGAGGTATTGTAGCAGTGATACCGTTTAATTCGACTTAAATTTTTATTAAAGACGCATCAAAGAAAAATAAAAAGATAAATAAAACCTGGAACTTGATTTGTTTCTAAAACGTCCCTTATGTTTATATTTTTCAAATGTAACTCTTGCCTATGAGTATATTCATGTGCCATAGACAGACATATTTTCATAGGCATATTGTCATATTTTCAGTTTTCTCAGAACAGCTATGGTGTGTCATGAATCGATCTAGAGTTGTCCCTTGCGCAGCGCGGGGATCACGTTCTTAGAGAAACCGAGTTGCGCGAAACTCGCTTAGAACGAGGGTCTTCTGCGACTATTTCGGCGCAAGATATTTTCAATAACCCTAACTCGGATGAAATTAGATTTCATAGTTTATGTTCGCAGTCGATCGTTTTCGACATCGGCATTGTAAAACATTGGCTGCCCACCGAATTTGCTACACTCTTCCCAGAGTCCAACGTCTAAAATGACTTTCTTCTGCCATAAAAGAATACGATGTAAAAAACGTTGCCACCTTGCGGCAGAAATAGAAACCATGACCGCCGGAGGAAATATTGGAGCTTGCCAGAGGCCCACTGAAAGTACAAAACGAAACCAAGCATAGGGAAATCACGGAAAGTGACTGATTTCCATGGCCAGTTAACGACACGGGCCTCCCGCGAAAGTCATCGATGGTCAGTTAACTGGTCAACGTGTTAAGTTAAACGGTTTATTTTTTAAGTAAAATGAGATTTATAGGTCTTGCTGGAGAAATTTTCATTTTCCAACCCCCTCGTTTTTTCCGTAGTTTCCGCCCCGACCGTTTCATCGCATTCGGCGCCACGAGTTGGACAGACAAAATTAATCAGAGCGCCCCGTTTCTAAACGAGGGACGTTTCGGGATGATTAATGGCGACGCACTGGTAACAGTGTTCCTCCCATCTCTTCCGTGTGTCCTTTGCCGAATCGAAGAAGAGTAATTATCCCGGAAAAGTAAAAATAAATAAAGAAATCATATCGATGCTTTGTCCATCAAGAACTGTCTCCTGTCGGAGGGACCCCATTAATCAAAAGGGAAAGGGAAATTTTTCTGAGAAAAAAATAAATTAAAAAACACGTTTTAACGAGAAGGATGTTTCGTTGAGGATCCCATTTAGAACGGAAATGTGGTCCCTGCTGTCCTTCGGCTGATTGGCTAACATCCTGTTGCGAGAGGTCGAAATAAATAGGATCCGTTTATTTATGAAAAGCAATCGACACACGACAGGAAAGTGCAAACTAATTTCGGCTGGATAGCCAATAGAATATTTTGGAAAATTTCGAGTCATTTGGCCTCTGATATTCAAACCGATTTGAATTGACCAAGGAAACCGTAAAAAATGGTGGAATAATGTGGTCTAAAAACCTATCCAGATAGGCATAAGCTGTAGCTTTGCAGGGTTGCGTTTGCGAAAAACTGTAATTCGCAATGTAAAATAAATTTCACACGCCTCGTGGAGTCGCCATTTCCTCAGGATCACACTGCGAGTTGAACCCACGATAGTAGTTAGTTCACTAGAGATTGATCTAGCTAGGTTTGTGACTGAAAATAAAATTTCTAGTTGACTACTTATGTATCATAAATTGAAAAATTCAGTACTTGTCTTAGGTAACTCCATGATTTTTGGCGGTTTTTTAAACCCGCTAATATAATCGTTTTGTCGTCAATCCGTGATACTTAAGTGTCCGGTGAACTACTTCTACACCTTTAAGATAGGGCAAACAAATTTGAGGGATTGTCCATGACCGTAAGTTCTTCTCGCGGTTGAAATTTGGAGACTCAGAGTCAGCCTAAGAAGCGTAGTAGAGAACACAACGAACAATAAAACTTTAAATTTGTAAACTGCTTCTACACCATTTAAGTTAGGGCAACCAAATTTTCAGGATAATTGTAGCTGATTACAGTTATGAACCCCATTGGTTTTAGAGTGCGTTTGTCAGTCCGTTTTCATTTTAGAAGGATTTTGTAAGAACTCTTTATTAACTATCTATACGGGTTCGTTACTACGGTAAATTTCCGTTTTGTTTTCGTCGCTATAAAAAAATACCGCCCTTAATATTCGATTCATCAGTTCTTTCCTTGTATAGTCTTGTTATATCTACTGGAGATACATCAAGCAAGTTCTTCTTTTTTCAATTTTTCATAGTTAAGTGCTTATTCTGAGATTCGCGGTAATACTAATTTTCTTGTATGTTGGGATTCGTACGAAGTTTGTAAAAATTAATTTTTTAACTGCAAACCGTAGCCATATTATTTATTTTAAACAGTTGGATCGATTTTGTTGCCTGTTTTGCGTATTCATCTCTTAAGCAGACATTGGTCGTGATTGCAGACGAGATGGAAATGAGAATCGTTTCCTTCGTGATTGCGATCGGCATGAATTATTTAGCGGTCCCAAGGTATCGTAATTGATGACTGGTGGCCAAATTTGAATTAACCGGATTCCGAATGTTGTTTTTCTTTAGTCGTGCCAGTATTTAATGTAAGTCGTCTTGTTTTTTTTTGCACATTCCCTTCCAAAATTGCTCGCGTCCTTTGTCTAAAATATTTTTTATATGAAGTGTCGAATAGTTCTAATAAATAAAAGATTAAACTGCGTCACTCGAAGCAATCACTGAAGAGATTCCATCATTCGTTAAACGCAATCGATACTCTTAATTGAAATGTTGGTGCATACCTTTCAGCTGTTAGTAATTTCCCCTACGAGAATCAGCTAGACTCACAGCATAAAAATTCGAATGCTAATTCAACTAAGTGCTGTCCGAGGGCATTCTGTTTATTTGTTAATTCGCCACACTTCAATGATTTATTTTCATTATTTCGGGAATAAATTCTCTACATTTACGGGTTTTCTAAAAATTAAGAATATTTGTCGCGTGCACAAAATACAATAGCGGAAAAATTATTGAAATCATTGGTGATTAGCCGAGGGTAGAATTTTATTTCAGCCACAAATTCTGTTCGCTAATTATCTCTTGAATGAATAAGTATATAAAACTAGCTGAAACTACGAGGCATTGCACGGGTTTTTAAGTCAAAACAAAACATATTGAGGAATATTTGAGAATAAAACCAAGTAATGAAACCAGGTTAATTTTTATTGTAGTGCTTAATGATATGCAGTATTTCTTTTCTTCCTATCTTTTGCCCAAATAAATAAATTTTTCCTGCATCCTTGATCGATATATTTAGCGACTGTATTTTTTATCAAATAATCATAATAAACAATCGATGGAATCATGTTTAAAGTATAGTTATTTCACTCAAATTAAGTTCCAGTGGAAGAAAATGCATGATATTATGTGGTCATGAATCTCAAAAACATTACAAATTTGGGCAGGAATTGCAAGCTCTAGGGATGCAACCGATGGAAATACATCTGAAGATATATTCAAATTTAGCTTACCCATACGTTATCCAATGCAGAGGCTGATTTTGTGGGCCTAATTTGTAAGTATTACAATCGAATAAGTATAATTGGCTTAATTGATGCATGCAAATGTTCAGTTGAAAGGAAATAAAAGCGTAGCTATAGATGTTCAAGTGAGGAAGAGTTAACGATTATAAATGTTAGTCTAAATTCTAAGTTCAAATCGCTTTAAAAACCCTCTCATCTTGCTTTTATATTCTGTAGTTGTTGCGTTATAAATGCACAAACAAACAAACAAATTCTTCAAAATATTTATGGTAGGCATACCTATGTTAGTTTTAAAAAAGGAAAAATCGTGTATTACAGGGTGCCAAACCTACGATTCGCGGGCCGGATATATATAACTTCCGATTTAATCTCTAATCCGGCCCACAGAAGAATTGGCAATTTCCAGATTAGAGTTCATATCGAAAGTTACCTAGAGATTCTGAGGTAACAGAAACGTGAAAATCAATTCTAAATGAAGTTTTTTGGGTTAACATGTCAATATTAAATGCTTCATTATCATAGTTTGAATTAAAAATATGAATTTTTGTGATATATTTTACGGAACTATTTTTTTTTGTCACCTTCGCGCGCAGCACAAAACGCTCTCTTGGGCCGCATGCGGCCCGATGGCCGTAGGTTCCTCAAACCTACCTTACGTCATTCCTCAATTAAATTTTGCCTGAGTGCAGTTCCACGTGCAATCTTAGCTCCGCGTTCTGGCTCCCAGCTGTTCAACAAAAAAAAAACGAAACTGTTTCAGAATGTAGTCGAAATTACGTCGTATTTGACGACAGTTCCATCCGCTCTCTTTCTCTGCCGCTTTTTCTCACCGATCGATTTTTCTTGGACGAAGGCAATAACAGCGTCGCCGCAAAAAAGATCATCTCCCCCCCTCTCTTCGATCCTAATTTCGTCGCGGAATTTTTCGAGTAAACGATCTTAACGGCTTCTTTGGTGTCTAGACGGTCATTGGACTGGGAGAAGGAGAACATCTCTCTGCTATTTATAGGATGTGTCCTTCTCTCCTGGCCAAAGCGACATTTCTCTCCCTCTTTGCCCACTCCCCTAACACCCTCCTCCCCTCTCCCAACTCATTCCTAGTTTTAAACCCTAGCGACTCCTCCATCACCGAACCAGTGTTGCCACTCTAGCCAGTTTGTAGCTAGATCTAGCTACTTGACATTCACACTAGCTCCTAAAAATTGGCCCTAGCGACTTCTTTCAAATCTAGCGAATCGATAAAAAAATGTAGCTGTTTCTAGCGACTACTAAAAAAAGACTTTTTTAAGTTGGAAATATGTAACCCCAGATAAATTTTTGTTAGATTTAACTGTCCAAATGCTCTTTGTCCGCATCTATTCCTTATATACAACCCTAAGAAAGCGTTCCTTTGTAATATTATCTACACCAGGGGTCGGCAACCTACGGCTCGCGGGCCACATGCGGCCCTCGAGAACGCTTTATCCGGCCCGCAAAGCTGTAATGAAAAAGTGACCAGGAAAATTTCTCATGGGCAATTTTATCTTTTTCGAGTAACATTATGGTCTCAAAGCCTTTTCTGGTTAAGTTTTAACGCTAGTAAATTACGTAGACTTGATTTCGTTCATATGAAATCACAGAATCTCTATAAAACTTCCGATTTATTCACTCATCCGGCCCGCCCAGGCTTTCTTGACTCTCAATGCGGCTCTCCGAAACATTCACAACTGCAAATGTGGCCCGCCATGCAGAAAAGGTTGCTCGCCCCTGATCTAAACGGTCAACTTGGAAGATGGGTACATGAATAACAACGTCTATTTTTCGTATTCGTATCATATAATGATTTGGAAACAACAATAGGAAATCTACATTTTCCTCTTATCCATTATATGCATTGTAATGTATAGATTAAAAGATTTATTCGGACAGAGGAGATTACCAAAAAAGTCTGCGATAGCAGATAATTATTAATTATTTTATGAGTTGGAGTATACCCTGCTAGATACCGCCCATGCAATTTTTATGGGGTATAAATGGAGTACTGTTGGAAAAAAGACTTTAAAAATAAAGTATTTTTAATTACCCGTATAAATTGATTCATAGGAAGGTTCCATCTTCTTGTTGGTGTGTAAAAGGCAATGATAGCTTAAGAAATGGTGGCGTTATATGCTGTACACATAAAAATAACACTCTTATTATATGAAGACACGTTTTGGTTATTTTCCTTTCGCAGCCATTAATATCATTCGTAATTATATATTCTAGCTACTTTCTAGTTACCAAGAAAATGAAATCTAGCTCCCAAATGCTAAAAAATACTGGCAACACTGCACCGGACGCATCGCTCTATTCCTCTTCTTATTCTTCTTCCTTCGCAAGAGCTATGTCTTAGTATGGACAAAGGGTAGTGCGACCCTTCTTCTCCCAACTCTTTACTCCAGGAGAAAATGATCATCTCTTTTCAGTTCTCTCATTCCGTCTCACCTGTTTTTTCCCATTTCTCCTTGTCGTGTATCACACGGTCGACTTGAAATAATCCATGTTTCTCGGAGACCGTGTCTGGCGTCGCCGATTTAAAAGGAAGAAGAAAGAAATGCCGTTTTCTTTCATGTTTTGCGAACTCTTTTGCCCGTTTTACTTTCGCTCTCGCCGTTCCTGTGAGTGCAACCGCTGGGAAATTTTTTCTGCGAATTCTCCTCGTTCTCTATTCGACAGAAACTTGCAGGATCCACCGTTTGTATCAAGGGATAGCATGAGGTGTTCGTTCGCCTTTAAATGTGCAATAATCTATCATTTAGCGCGCTTTCGAATAGCGCGTTTCCGTTTCAGCGCGGTTTTCGTGTAAGGGTACTCATTCGTCTAGCTTAAGCATGTCGAAGTGGCGGGCCGAATGTGGTCTTTTCTTTGCCTTACTGCGGCCCGGAATGATAACTTCAGTCTTAGCTAAATCCCTCGAGGTTTTTTTGTGAAAAGCAAACGAGATTTCATTATATTATTTACTATCTCTCTCTCTCTCTCTCTTCGTTGGCTTGGTAAGTAGTTTTACCACAAATATAGGCCGTCCCCCGTGGTAACACCCACGTTCCCGACCGGTCAGAAAGTGCTCAATTACAATGGGGGTTGTTAATTTTATATATATATATATATATATATATATATATATATATATATATATATATATATATATAATTTACTATAAGGATGTTAAACCTTATATATATATATATATATATATATATATATATATATATATATATATATATATATATATATATGGATGTCAACAAGGTGTTGGGATGAGGAAACCCAGTGAGCACTCACCAATCAGACGACTTCAGGTTGGCGAGGCCCCGGGGATGTCGAAGCGAAGCTGAAGAAGGAGTAGTTCCGAAAGCTTTACGTTTGTGATGTTTCTGTGTTTTTGTGTTATTTTACGTGTGTCGCTTCGACATCCCCGGGGCCTCGCCAACCTGAAGTCGTCTGATTGGTGAGTGCTCACTGGGTTTCCTCATCCCAACACCTTGTTGACATCCATATATCTATTTTACCTTTCCTTTTCCGTAAGTTGTTATATATATATATATATATATATATATATATATATATATATATATATATATATATATATATATGCACTGGTGGTGTAGTGGTTAGCGTGTCGGCTTTCTATTGCAAAGTTCGGGGGTTCAAACCCCTCGAATGGAGGTTTTATTAATAAAAAAAAACTATCATCAGTGCCTGGCAGTAGGCAGCAGTACTGTCAGTATGGTATAGAGCCGAAAACAAATGATGTTGGTTGGGTCTATATCCAATACAGCTGTAGGCGTGATCAGGACGATTTGAACGGCTACAGTACTGCGATGTGGAAAGCAAGAGGGAAACTACTACATTACAATCCCTAGTAAAGATTATATGGTTGGACAATATGAGTTCTCTCGAGGTAAAACAATCCGGAGGTAAAATAGTCCCCCAATCGGATCTCCGGGCGGGGACTGCCTTGAGGAAAACATTTGTCGAAAGTAAATTACGAATAGGGACTTGGAACGTAAGAACTATGAGAAAGGCAGGAAAGCTAGAGAACTTGAAAGAAGAAATGAGAAGAAATAGAGTTGACATTATAGGGCTAAGCGAAACTAGATGGGAGGGAGAAGGACAGTTCGACTCGGAAGAATTCACGGTAGTTTATTCTGGAGGAAATAGTGGGGAAAGGGGAGTAGCTCTGGTACTTAGGAAAGATATGATGAAAAGCGTGACAAAGATAATAGCAACGAACGATAGACTGATGGCAATAAAGCTAAAAGCAGTCCCAGTGGACATGCTGATAATCCAGGTATATATGCCAACGTCAGCTCATGACGATGAAGAAATAGATGAGATCTATGAGCAAATTAATGAAATTTACGAAGAAGACGGAAGAGGAAAGGTAAACTGCATAATAATGGGAGATTGGAACAGCATAGTTGGAGAAGGACAGGAAGAAAATGTTGTCGGGCAATACGGACTTGGGAAGAGAAATCGAGGAGGGGAGAAACTCGTAGAATTCTGCATCAATAATGACCTTGTAGTGACTAATACATGGTTCAAAAACCATAAACGAAGGTTATACACATGGAAAAGCCCAGGAGATAGAATGAGATGCCAAATAGATTACATCCTTGTAAAACAAAGATTTAGGAACAGCATAAAGAACGCCAAGGCATTGCAAGGAGCAGACATTGATTCAGATCACAGCCTTCTAATACTTGACGTGAGTACAAAGCTCAAACAAATAAGAAAAACGAGAAGAGAAAGACAGACCTGGGACCTAGAAAAACTGAAAGAAAGGCAGGATGTAGTCAGCATGAAGTTGGAAGATAACCTAAGAAAGTTGGAAAACAAACCGAAGACCGTCGATATAGAATGGGATGAAATTAAAACCAGTATCAAGGATACCTTGGATAAAGAGATTGGAAAACAAGAGAAGAAAATCAGAAAACCATGGATCACGAAGGAAATGCTGGAGAAAATGGATGAGAGACGAAAATGGAAAAACGTTAACAGTGAAGAAGGTAGAGCCAACTATAGACGTATAAACAATGAGTTGAGAAGGGTAACAGATAAAGCTAGAGAAAATTGGCTAAAAGGAAAATGTGATGAAATAGAACAAATGGAGAAATTAGGACGGTACGATATGATGTACGCTAGGGCACTGGAATTAGAAGATAAGAAGTCTAATGGAATTTGTGGTAAAGGAATTATGAATACGGATGGGAAGATAGTCTCAGAAACAAAGGATGTAGCACAGGTATGGGAAGAATACATTAAGGAATTATACACCAAACAGACAGGAGCGGCAAAAATAGAACTGGAAAATGAGGAAAACATTGAAGAAGACAACTTAGGACCAAGTATTATGGAGAGCGAAGTAGAAAAAGCGATAGTGGAACTTAAGAAGGGGAAAGCCACGGGCAGCGATGGAATACCGGCTGAGATACTTAAAGTCATAGGATCAGAAGGACTAAAAGCGATCACGAAATTAATTAATAAGATTTACGACACGGGAGAGTGGCCTCAGGATTTCCTAGAAGTAACAATGATCCCTCTAAAGAAGAAGCCAAAGGCAATGCAGTGTAAAGATTACAGAACTATAAGCCTTCTGTCACACACATCGAAGATCATCACGAGGATTCTTAATAAAAGGCTGGAGAAAAAGGCAGAAGAAATAATAGGGGAAGATCAATTCGGTTTCAGAAAAGGACGAGGAACTAGAGATGCTATAGGAGTAGTTAGAATCATATCAGAAAGGGCAATAGAATACAGTCAAGATATCTGCGCATGTTTCGTAGACTGGCAGAAGGCCTTTGATAGAGTAAATTGGGTAAAGTTGATGAAGATATTAAAGGATATAGGTGTAGACTGGAAAGACAGGAGACTGATTAGGAATCTATATGAGAATCAAGTTGTAAAGGTCAGGTTTGAGAATGTGGACACCTGCGGAATAAATATCGGTAGAGGAGTAAGACAAGGCTGCTGCCTATCGCCAACCCTATTCAATATATATGGAGAAAGTCTAATGCAAGAAGCTTTAGAAGGCACAGGGGATTTCAAAATTGGAGGAAGGATTATAAGAACAGTAAAATACGCAGATGATCAAGTACTTCTAGCAAGAAAGGAAGAGGAGCTACAAACAATGATAAATAGACTAGTGATAACAGGTAGAAAATACGGTATGGAAATAAATACAGAAAAATCCAAGGTCATTCGAATATCGGGTAAAGAAGAGAATCTGAACATAACTATTGGGGGAAAGCCATTAGAACAAGTTTTAGAATATAAATACCTTGGAAGTATCATAACACGAGAGGCAAAATGTACGGATGAGATCAAAACTAGAATAGGAAAAGCAAAAGCGGCTTTCAGGAGAAAGAAACAACTACTTACAGGGAATATAAGGGAAGATATCCGCAAGAAGTTGATAAAATGCTACGTATGGAGTATAGCATTGTATGGGGCAGAAACATGGACGCTAAGGAAAAATGACATAAAATACTTGGAAAGCTTTGAAATGTGGACTTGGAGGAGAATGCTGAAGATAAAATGGACAGATAGGATGAAAAACGATGAAGTGCAACGAAGAATAGGAGAGAAGCGAATGATTATACAGACTATCAGAAAGAGGAAGGCTAACTGGGTTGGACATTACCTGAGGAGAGAGAGTATGATTAAAGACGTGTTAAAAGGAAAACTAGATGGGAAAGGGGAAAGAGGTAGGAAAAGGTTTCAGCTGATAGACGATTTGAAAGGGAAAGAGAGTTATCAAGATATAAAGAGGACAGCGGAAAATAGGAGTATATGGAGAACCAGGTTTAACCATGAATAATCACGGACCTGTCTACGGACAGACTACCTATGATGATGATATATATATATATATATGGCCATCATTAAACATATGTAATCCTAATGCGGCCATTCAGTAACGTTCAATGTGGCCCTAATGCCTCTTTAAGATCAACATGCCTAGTCCAGCGCGTTAGCTGTTTTCGTTTCAGCGCCTTCATACCGTATTTACTGAAACGATGAAATAGTTTCTGTAGCAGTTTTTCAATACTGAGTGGATGTCGCAGTTTTACACTTACGTGCAGAAGTAATGCTCCAGTTTGTCGTAAATTTACGCTATTTAAATGTAAGAATATTGTTGCTATTTCGACTTTTCGCCGTGATTTTACAAAATCGACCTTGCATCACGATTCCACCGTAATCATTTAACGTTTATCATCTAATGATGGCCATAAAACCTTTTTTAACATGTCATGTCTAGAAATTAATAGTTTAGATCTCAACACACCATTATCATATCAATTATTATGGTTAATTTATTTTCGTATCGTGCGTTTTCGAATAGCGAGGCATTTTTCAGGGACGCGTCTAGCGCGAAAAACGTGGAATGGCCGTATCGGGCTATTTTGATAATTTTTTAGGTCAATCCATAAAAACTTAAATCATTTTACCTGACGATCGATTAAAGAGAATCGATATTCCGGCCTCTAACAGCAAGGGAACCAACTACGTTACCTTGCTGTCCTAAAATTCATCAGGTCAAGAATTCACCTCTCACCCGATACATATTTTTAATTGTATTTTATTCATATTTACATTGATCGTGAAATTATTATTGCTGATACCCTAACCACTTAGTTGTATTATTTACCTAGCAGAAAAACTTAATTTCGAAGACTCATTCTAGCTCGTCTTATGGCTGAAAAAATTCAAGAGCAAGCAATTAAAAAATACTTGTCAATTTATAACTTTATCGTGGCTATTGGAGATACCTTAGACAAGTATTTTTTAAATGCTTGTTCTTGAATTCTAAGACTCATTGTTGCTGCAAATTATTTTTTAGAAACGAATTTATCATTAACCTTAAATTTTTCGTCACATAACATCAAAAAGTTAGTTTAAAAAAAGAGATTTTTTGACGGAAACGTTTTGCAGGTTTACGGCTAATTTTTAAGTAAAACCCAGATTCGTCTACCGATTTAAAATAAGTTGGAGTTTTTCAAATATTGCCTTCTCAACGGTATACGTTTACCAACTGAACATATCTGAGTTGGCTCTTTACTTTTTCGAAAAGAAGCAGAGAGATCAAAAATAACGAAAACGTTCCCAAAACAAAGGCAGTAGGTTAGGCGACTCACTCCGCTTATTTGCTTTGGAGTGAATTCAATTGTCGTGCGAATATTGCTTCAGCGTAATCCATTCCGAGAACGTCTGCTCTCTCTCTCTCTCTGAAATATTAAACAACCTCGTTTTACATGCTTCGATGATTCTTTTGAAGTCGGCGGAAATTGCTCTGGAACAACTTGTTCACAAAAATATATTTTTTCTAAAACATCGTTTATGTATAACTTAGGGGAACGAAACCTTTGCTCAGATTTTATATCTCTTTTTTTCTTTGGTCCCGTTAAAGAAGTGGAAAATTTTGCTATAAAGGGAAGAATTAAAAAAACAGAATGGGACAGTTCGGTGCGGCCAATTCGGCGATGGACAATTGCACCATAAGAGATTGATGGATTGTAATGATCATAAGATCCTAATCAGACAGGCGTCAGCTATAAAAAATATTCCCATCAGCTGTAATGCTGGAAATAATTTAGAAACGAGAAAGAATTATGCCATGACCGAGAATCTAACCCGGATCATCCACTCGCCGGCAGCTGAGAAAAACACCCGCATTCAGAAACGAGGGAATTAATCTGCTACGATAGTTCAGAGGTAGAATATCCGCCCGGCAAGTGGAAGACTCGGGTTCGATTCCAGGCCATAAGCAGATTTTTTTCCCGTTTCAAAATTATTCCTAACCATAAGAAATGGCGATAGTCCACTGGGGAAGATATACAAAAGCTAGCTTAATTTCTAGTTAAATTTCGCGACGATTCACAGTTGTTTAGCCCCAACCTTATCACGGCCTTAAAGAAAAGTCTGATGTTGCCAACACATGATTTTCTCCATACCTGTAATATTTCTAAAAATTACAAACAGGTTAAATGATAATAAATATTTTAAGGAACTGTGAGAAAAATGTAATGACTTTACAAAAAAGCAGAAATAAACTCAAACCGTAGCCTTTTGATATTGGATATAGCCAGGAAGCTCCAACAATTAAGAAAGTAAAAAGGAGTGTTACTAACAAGGAGAGGACAAGGTAGTGGGATCACGGATTTTTATGAAACATGGTAGGTGTATAGCTCTGGATTCCAGAATCACTGCAAACCCCCCTTTTGGGCGTGTACGGCCGATAGTTTTTTGAAAAATCGTGATTAAATATTGCAATTTCACGTCAACTGGTATAAATTTCTTAATGCATGCCTAATTGATTAAATAATTGTTGGCGGTGAGCGTATAGTGTGTGCGTCCGAAACGTGAGGGCGAGATTTCGATACCCTCTTGGATAGCTTTTTTTTCTTTAATTTCTCTTTTTACAAATCCTTTTTCGTATTTCGCATTAAAGTTTAACTGGGCAGCCACGTTCATATTTTTATTTTTTTTTTGTTGTTAGGTGGTGGTCCGAATTTTTTCTCGAGTCATTCAACGCACGATTTTCACAACAAAATTTAAATTATTAAATCGCATATTCTTCATTGATCTCGGCACACGCTACATCCTATAATGATTGAAAAGGGGGGGGGTTGCGAGACACGGTGAAACAATAATAGGAATAAACAAACAAAAACTCCTTCACCGTAAAAAGTAAGAGAATATTCACACTCACACTGCAGGTTGCTGGCAAACGCCGTCGCAGGACCTAAGTCAAAGGAAAACACACGCAGAAACATGCAGAAACCACTCACACAGTAAACTCAAACTAAGAAGATGACAGCTCAGCTGTCGAAACATCGGTGTCTAGTTTAATTCTTAGTTTGAGTTTACTGTGTGATTGGTTTTTGCATGTTTCTGCGTGTGTTTTCCTTTGACTTAGGTCCTGCGACGGCGTTTGCCAGCAACCTGCAGTGTGAGTGTGAGTATTCTCTTACTTTTTACGGTGAAAGAGTTTTTGTTTGTTTATTCCTATCCTATAATGATGTTTATGTCATGGAATTATTTTTGCGAAGACTTCCTCGGAATACTTCAAATAGACCCTCGGAATACTTCAAATAGACCCATTAGGTGGAGGTATATAAGGCAAAGGATCGTTGAAAGTATAAAAAAAGAACTGGTGAGAAGTCCGTTAAAAGTACAATAATGTTAATAAATAAAAATTCTTCTTTTATGAATCCCTCGGAAGTTCGGTTAATTGATTAAAAACATTAATAATCTACAACCACCAACCATCATCGGAAGCAATGATGGGGAGAGTTATACGGGAAACATTCATTTGCTTATGCATCGACAGGTAGCGAAACTTTTGTTTTATGTTTCATTCCCATAATATTATCGTACATATCTCGACCGATGGCGAAAGCACGATCAGAAATCTCCTGACTGATGTGGTCAGAAATTAGAGACTTTCTGCTCGATGTATAAGTTTCTTGCTCGCTTTCTCGAGTTTCTGTGAGTGATTGCGTAGTCTGTGAGGCTTCATCGTGGTCTTTGGACACACAAATCTACTGGCAATTTGTGTGCGATCTGTGAACCTTCGTTTGTTTTGTGTGACTTTACGGTGTTATTTTTCAACCAACAAGTTAAAGTCGAAGAATATTTTTTTTAGTTTACGATTCTAGTATTCTTATTGATTTTTCGTTATTTTTCGAAATATCCTGTACATCGGTCAACCTTTTACAGTTCGTTGAAAAATTAATTTCTCCGTACAATTGCAGACTGAACTTTTAGGATGGGATCTTTGCGAGATCCATCTTCGGCAAGATGCATCCCGCCGATCGATTATGAAAATCCGGAGAAATCTCGTTTATTCGCTGAAGCGCTTAACTTTTGCGCCAACTTTCTTCGCGAAAGTGATTTAATTTCTGATAGCATACGTCGCAGTTTTGAGGAAAGCGTTCCCGACATATATCGGAGACTTGCTTTAATTCTCTCTCTCTCTTTTTTCCTCGAAATCCCCAATTCCGCTCTCTCCTCCGAATGTTTGTACGCTGACTTCTCCATCTTCCTTACTCCTTTCCTATTGTTAGGCCAGGTTAAATCTTACCACCTCTTCTTTTACCTTTTTTATTTTTTCCTATTTTCCGGTGTTTCCTTGGCGATTTCCTTCCCATTTGTTCGTCTTATCTCTCCTTTTCCTCTCGGATTCGTTCTTCCTTTTTCCCTTTTTCATCCATCGTTTCGCCCTTCCCTACCCTTTTCTTCCCTCGGTAGCTGTTTCTCAAGTCGTTCTCTCGTTCTTCTCTTTTTTCCTCAATTTTCTCTCACTTCGATCTTCTTCGCGAGGCTTGCATTCTCGCCCAGCGCTCTCTTGTGTATTTTTTCCTTATCCCATTCCCAAAACGGCCAATCTGCTTCGCATCCCTCCTTCAAAATAAAGGGCTTGCGCCCAAGGTTTGGAGGATAGTAAAGGCGGCAGTGAAGAATTAAAACTCTTCTTTAGGAGGATTAGTGTTCTATGTACGGCGATTTGTTGCTAAAGGCGATTCAGAGCTAGGAGAATGTATGCAACAATTTTTTTCCGTTATTATCTAATAATAATTTATTTTCTCCGGTCAGCTACGGGTGCTGCGCCGGGGTCACAGAGCTGGAGAATTACTCGTGTTTGTAAGAATAGTCCGATTCTGTCGCTTGGGAAGTTTTTTTGAGCGATATAAAGTGGTAAATGATAAAATTGGTAAATGATAGTTAAGAAATAATAACTGGGAAAAATAGAGAAAATACAAAAACAATTATTCTAACGCTCCTATATAAAACAAAAAAAGACTATTAAATATAATTATTAATATATACTAAACTAATATAGTATATGTAAATAGACATATCGATCCTTTCTTCTCCCGAAATTACTCGACTTAGCTACTTAAACTTTTAGTAATTAATATTATTTTAGTTAGTTATAGTTCTGAGGTATTTTGTAGTATCTAATGCCCCTCACTATAGGTGAATGCCAAGCCACCAAGGTCGAAAAGAGGGTTACCAACTTCATAGCGGCACCACTTGTGACCCTGAAATGGGCCGGTTATTGTCTGTCTGTCTAGCAAAACCTAAATATAATGAATGTTTATCCATAAAACGTGATAGTTCCCTGAGTCATATTGTTCACCAAGAGTCCTCCAGGCCATATATAGAAAGTAATATCAGTGGTTAGCGGTGACGTGCACGAAATCCTATGCACACTAGTAGCCTTAATAATAGCATTGGAAGGAACTCGAACAGGCAGTTTACTTTCATTTCTAGCAAGGCATGAAAGGTGTTTTATATTGGAGTTTCTTTTCAAAAACCCGCCTATCTCTTGGCTATTTGAAGTTCTACGTACGTTTTATGATCCTTACTTTATTCAGAAGATGACAACTCTACCGGAGTAATACATATTTCCGTTCCTTTAAAGGGTTTAAGGTTTTTTTATTGCGTCTTTTTTTCGGGAGTAATTTCATCTTGTGTTTTTTTCCGTTCTCCCGTAACCACCTCGAATCTTCAATCTATTCTTCATGCAACCAGTCTTTTAATCTACCTTTTCCGCCCATTCTCGTTTTTTCCGCTATTCTTCGCCTTCGCTCAGTTCTTCCCGCCCGTCGTTTCGCCGCTCCCTTTCTCGTTTCGTCTCCCTCGTTCGTTGCCTCGCTTCCGTTCCTTCTTCATTTCACGCCCCTTTTGTTTACGTCTTTTTTATCGTCCTTTTTACGCCTTTTTACCGTTTCCTTTTCGTCGCCTTAAATTCTCTCTTTTTCTCACTCTTTTTATTTTACTGCCTCGCTCTTCTCGTTCTCTTCCTCCATTCCTCGCCTTTATTTCGCTTTCTCTTCTCTTTCCCTTTTCCTATAAATCGATCTTTTTACGCGCCCGCCGTAAAATTGAAGGGGAAAAAATTTCTGGTCTGAAAAAAAGGCATTTTTTCCTATTTTTTCCTTTGCTCGACAGATGGCGTTTCCTATGAATTTCTTATGCATTGCTTGCTCTTGCCTTAATGTCTAGCTTAAAAAGGGAGAAGATCCCCTGTGTGACCTTCTCTTCTAGTCCTCCCTGCATCCCTATTTTCCTCTTTCCCCCTCTAGTCTTTCGTCTTTTTTTCCATTTCCCGTCCATTGTCTCCTTTCTCTCTCTATTGTCTTCCCTTACCTTTTAATATGATTTTTCTTCATAGCTCTTTTTTAATTCCGTCTAGTTTCTTCTCCTTTATAGCGTTTTCCAAGTTTCCACTTCTCTTGTCCGTGTGTTTCACGTATTTCTCCTTCTTCCTCCCTTCCCTTCCCACTCGCAGCGTCTTGCATTATCCCCTTTAAAACCTTTTCTTTTTACCAAAATATGTTCAGAATTAACCCGTGAGCTTTCGTGGCGCGTCGCAGTCGCCGGCTCCCGACCAAGTGTAATGTTTTCCCAAAGAGCGACCTTTTCTCGCGCAACAATAGGATAAAAACGAACGCTTGGGTTTTGCCAGACAATGTTCGTAAGCACCTCCATTTTGTTCTTTTGACGACGATGAATCGGTGCTTTATGGAATGAAGATTCCTTTAAATTTTTAGTTTTTTTTTCAAGTTTAAAGATCACTTTTGTAATGTTTCCTTGCTGTCTCGTTTTAAAATAAGCAAACTCCCAAGGCTACGCTTCACTAGAATTATAAATTAAATAACTAAATAAAATAATTTATTTTTCCAAAATTTCTTTCCGTGATTTCGAACATCCGCCGAATTACAATCATCTGCAATTATTTCAAACAATAGCGATACGAGCAATTCAGAAACGATATCCAATTGAATTACTTAAATCAGTGGCTTCCGACATTTTTGCAGGCGCGTCGTCCTTCCGATGATAAACAGAGCTTCGCGGAACAGTCACCTTGAAGAAAGCTTGTTTATTCATCCATAAGAGTACCACCAAGTCGGAACGCATTCATTTGTTAGTGCCACATCATCACCAATTTATAGAAGGAAATACAATTTCCCTTGACGACGCATTAACATTACCAAATCTTCGATTTGTTTATTAAACGTATTTTCGCAGCACCGCATTTGGGAAACTGCCTCGGATAATGCAGTTCTTGTAGCCATAACAAGGGGAAATAAATTGGACTTGCGTTTAGACATCTAAGTAGCCGTCGTCTCCGCCATTTCATCCATCATTTCTTTTTTTAAGTGAAATAATTTTTGCTAAGTTAACTCGAGCGTGATTTTTTTGTCGTAAGAGCAACCTCGATTATCAATCCAAAATTATCACCTTCTCTTCATTCGGCACCAATAAGAACAGTATCCGGCTTTAGTTCGTATCGAACGCGGGAATCGCAAGACGGGATCGCAACTCCCTCGGTAAAAGTCGCGATGTAATTCATGTACACCATCCCGTGATGGAGGGAGGACGAGGACTCACTTTCACCATGCCTTGCTTGCGAATCCGAGTTAAGAGGATGGGAACTAGTGTGGAGAGAGGGAAGGAAAGAGAGAGAGGGAGGGAAAGAGAGAGAGGGAGGTAGAGAGAGAAAGAGAGAAGAACAAGTCGGGTGGAGCGCCATCCAGGAAAAGACCAGGGAAGGGATACAAATAGTACGGGCGGTGACGTAGCTACGGGTGGCTTTATCCTTGAGCGGGGCAACTCGGGTGTGTCATTCGGATCCCAGGGGAGCGGAGTTGGATGGGGACTGAGAGATAGATTGCCCCGTGTGCAGGAGTTGTCGAAGTAGTGAGGAGCAATAGGAGGAAGGAGAGGTGGGAGGAGAAAAAGAAGCGATAAAAGACGGGGGGAGAGAGAAAATTTTGGAGGTAAAAAGAGAGAGTCCGTCATAGGAAGTGAAGAAAACCACGTTTACAAGGTGATGTCTGAACCACTTCATGCGTTCTGAAGTTGAAAAAAATGAATGGATTATCTTAACGTTAAAATGATTCCAGTCCTTGAGCCCGATTTTCATTCTACTTTCCAGAATGGAAATAGACTTATAGCTTTGTCGTTGTGTCTGTCTGTCTGTCCGTCCCCCTATTAACTTTTGCACCGATAAACCTATTTTCATGAAACTTGGTGGAAATCTCCTGCTACTGGATCCGAGCTCCCGAATATGGTTTTTGTTGCGAATATTGAAAGTCCCGGGTTCAATTCCAGGAATTATCGTTCCTATTTGATTTACATGGAAAATCTGAAAACTATCGTGCAAGGTAATTTTCTTTAGAAAATTAAAATATCTTAGAATTGTAATATTGGTGCGGAATTTCTATTATTCTCTGATGTAAGAAATGGATATTATAACTTCTATCGTAAGATTTTGCTTATCGATCATATTTCTTCGAATTTTGCGTAAACATTGTCTTTTTTGCAGTTTTTATCACTCATTACGAGAGTGTTGCCGTAGCAACAACTATTGTTGTACCCGGATTCGGTATATTCTAATATATATACGCGCGTTATTTTTGCCTCACAAATACGCGTCATCTATTTAATATTAAGTTCGAATGTGTTTGTAATAATTTATAATGTTAAATTATGAAATTTGGGAACACAAAGAGCTACATATCCGCGGTGATTTTAAAGCCTATTAAATAAATGATTAAATGGATTGTAGATATCATAAGTTCCATTTGGATCATCCTGTTTATTATATTATTGGATTTCTACATGAAATTGTTCCGTTCGTGCAGCGAGAACGAAAGATGTAAGTTATACGAAGCTAAAACTATGGCTTGCAATGCGAAATACGATCGTTGTTCTCATTAGAATCGATTAGAATAAACAGTCGGTGGATTGCAACCGATTACGGTAACGTTACAGGAGAAAGGCCATTGAAATTTACAAATGAGGTTACTCGGCCGTTTAACGGCCATAGGAATTAACCATGCCGTGCATTTGACGCAATATACGAGTGATTCGTCTCCGAAAAGGCAGTTGTTCTCATACTATACATTTGGGTTGCTATCTAAAGTATGTCGATGTATAGAAAAACATTACATGCATGGAGGCTAAAACTGCTTGACAAATTAAAGTTATAGTAGCTTATGGCATAATTGTAGTAATTTTTTCGCAGCGGAGGTTTTAATGCGCAAAGTTTATAGTGCATGCCTTCAATGTTTGGGCTGATTACCAAGGCAGCAAACCTCAGTATTCCATGTACTTGTTTAAAACCGCACTGAGGAAAATAAAACCTCCCAACCTTATAATGAAATTTTTAATGCTAGAGAAAGAATGCCGGTATCATTCAGCCCATTATCAGATCACCGAAATGGTCAAGAAAAAACTTCTCGCAAACATTTCGAAATGTTCAACAGAGAATTATCGAACTCTTCTTGTTTCTGAAAACAAATTGAAGAATAAACACTTAAATATTAAGCACAACTTAGGGATCTACAGTGGTCATAAAGAAGTTATGAACGGCCGGATGCGCATTCTGGCTGCAATGCAGCCGTCTTCAATCGCCAAAATTAGATTCTAAAAATCTTGCTGTAGTTTATAGTAGATGCCTAAGACAAGTACTTAACTCTTGAGCACATATTCATTAATTTCGGCGTAGACGAAAATCGACAATCAAAACTGTCAAAGGAGAACCAATTGTTTCATGCTCGAACACAGTGCTCTAACACAGTGGACCCGCGGGTCAATGAGTAGCCCGCCGTCACGATTTGCGTGATCCACAAAGGTTAAAATGTTCAGAAGGGTTTGCCTTTTTAAAATAAAAGAGTAATTCAATTGCCAAATATAGCTTATATAAACATCCAGGTTTGATTTTTCTTTTCATTCAAATTTTTTAATTGACCCATCGCATTTCCCCAAAACCTTTAATTGAATCGCCATCGAAAAAGGTTGCCGACCACTGCTCTAACATCTAGTTGACCTTTGATAAAGGTTAGCGAAGATCCCAATGCGGTCCCGATTAATTGATTTAACCTCCATTGCGCCGTGGATTTCTCGCACCTCTTGCGAAACATTCTGTTACAAACGCCGCGAAATGAATAGGTCGGAAGGTTTACATCGGCAGATAATGAGCGTGCGAGGAGATCGTCTTTATAGCGGCGAGGATATGGATTAAGGGAGTCTGTATCGGTTAAGTGGGGGTGTGGGGGGCGCTGGATAAGAGGGGGAGAGGAGTAAAGAGGCCAGAGAGAGGCTGCGGAGAAGAGGGGAGAGACGGATATTTCTGCACAGGTCCAGGTGAAGTGGGAGACTTATTTTTAGGAGACGCGATCCTCTCCCTCCTCCTTTTGACCCCTCTCTCTATCTCCCTTCTTTTCATCTCTCTTCTCCCTCTCCCGTTTTCTTCCTCCCTCTCTCTTCTCCCTCCATTTTTTCTCCCTCTCACTCCTCTCTTTCTCTCTCCATCCCTCTCCCTTCCTCTCTCAATCCCTTTCCCTTCCTCCTCTTCCTCCCTCCCTTTTTTCTTCATCTCTCCCTCCCTCTTTCTCTCCCTTCTTCTTTCTCTCCCTTCCTCTTTCTCTCCCTTCCTCGTTCTCTCCCTTCCTCTTTCTCTCCCTTCCTCTTTCTCTCCCTTCCCCTTTCTCTCCCTTCCTCTTTCTCTCCCTTCCTCTTTCTCTCCCTTCCTCTTTCTCTCCCTTCCTCTTTCTCTCCCTTCATCTTTCTCTCCCTTCCTCTTTCTCTCCCTTCAACTTTTTCTCCCTTCCTCTTTCTCTCCCTTCCTCTTTCTCTCCCTTCCTCTTTCTCTCCCTTCCTCTTTCTCTCCCTTTCTCGTTCTCTCCCTTCCTCGTTCTCTCCCTTCCTCTTTCTCTCCCTTCAACTTTCTCTACCTTCCTCTTTCTCTCCATTCCTCTTTCTCTCCATTCCTCTTTCTCTCCCTTACTCTTTCTCTCCCTTCCTCTTTCTCTCCCTTCCTCGTTCTCTCCCTTCCTCGTTCTCTCCCTTCCTCGTTCACTCCCTTCCTCGTTCTCTCCCTTCCTCGTTCTCTCCCTTCCTCGTTCTCTCCCTTCCTCTTTCTCTCCCTTCCTCGTTCTCTCCCTTCCTCGTTCTCTCCCTTCCTCTTTCTCTCCCTTCCTCTTTCTCTCCCTTCCTCTTTCTCTCCCTTCCTCTTTCTCTCCCTTCCTCTTTCTCTCCCTTCCTCTTTCTCTCCCTTCCTCTTTCTCTCCCTTCCTCGTTCTCTCCCATCCTCGTTCTCTCCATTCCTCGTTCTCTCCCTTCCTCGTTCTCTCCCTTCCTCGTTCTCTCCCTTCCTCGTTCTCTCCCTTCCTCTTTCTCTCCCTTCCTCTTTCTCTCCCTTCCTCTTTCTCTCCCTTCCTCTTTCTCTCCCTTAGTCTTTCTCTCCCTTCCTCTTTCTCTCCCTTCCTCGTTCTCTCCCTTCCTCTTTCTCTCCCTTCCTCTTTCTCTCCCTTCCTCTTTCTCTCCCTTCCTCTTTCTCTCCCTTCCTCTTTCTCTCCCTTCCTCTTTCTCTCCCTTCCTCGTTCTCTCCCTTCCTCTTTCTCTCCCTTCCTCTTTCTCTCCCTTACTCTTTCTCTCCCTTCCTCTTTCTCTCCCTTCCTCTTTCTCTCCCTTCCTCTTTCTCTCCCTTCCTCGTTCTCTCCCTTCCTCTTTCTCTCCCTTCCTCTTTCTCTCCCTTACTCTTTCTCTCCCTTCCTCTTTCTCTCCCTTCCTCTTTCACTCCCTTCCTCTTTCTCTCCCTTCCTCTTTCTCTCCCTTCCTCGTTCTCTCCCTTCCTCGTTCTCTCCCTTCCTCTTTCTCTCCCTTCCTCTTTCTCTCCCTTCCTCTTTCTCTCCCTTCCTCTTTCTCTCCCTTCCTCTTTCTCTCCCTTCCTCTTTCTCTCCCTTCCTCTTTCTCTCACTTCCTCTTTCTATCACTTCCTCTTTCTCTCCCTTCCTCGTTCTCTCCCTTCCTCGTTCTCTCCCTTCCTCGTTCTCTCCCTTCCTCGTTCTCTCCCTTCCTCGTTCTCTCCCTTCCTCGTTCTCTCCCTTCCTCTTTCTCTCCCTTCCTCTTTCTCTCCCTTACTCGTTCTCTCCCTTACTCGTTCTCTCCCTTACTCGTTCTCTCCCTTCCTCGTTCTCTCCCTTCCTCGTTCTCTCCCTTCCTCTTTCCCTCCCTTCCTCATTCTCTCCCTTCCTCTTTCTCTCCCTTCCTCTTTCTCTCCCTTCCTCTTTCTCTCCCTTCCTCTTTCTCTCCCTTCCTCTTTCTCTCCCTTCCTCTTTCTCTCCCTTCCTCTTTCTCTCCCTTCCTCTTTCTCTCCCTTCCTCTTTCTCTCCCTTCCTCTTTCTCTCCCTTCCTCTTTCTCTCCCTTCCTCTTTCTCTCCCTTCCTCTTACTCTCCCTTCCACTTTCTCTCCCTTCCTCTTTCTCTCCCTTAGTCTTTCTCTCCCTTCCTCGTTCTCTCCCTTCCTCGTTCTCTCCCTTCCTCGTTCTCTCCCTTCCTCGTTCTCTCCCTTCCTCGTTCTCTCCATTCCTCGTTCTCTCCATTCCTCTTTCTCTCCCTTCCACTTTCTCTCCCTTCCACTTTCTCTCCCTTCCTCGTTCTCTCCCTTCCTCGTTCTCTCCCTTACTCGTTCTCTCCCTTACTCGTTCTCTCCCTTACTCGTTCTCTCCCTTACTCGTTCTCTCCCTGTCCTCTTTCTCTCCCTTCCTCTTTCTCTCCCTTCCTCTTTCTCTCCATTCCTCTTTCTCTCCATTCCTCTTTCTCTCCATTCCTCTTTCTCTCCCTTCCTCTTTCTCTCCCTTCCTCTTTCTCTCCCTTCCTCTTTCTCTCCCTTCCTCGTTCTCTCCCTTCCTCGTTCTCTCCCTTCCTCGTTCTCTCCCTTCCTCGTTCTCTCCCTTCCTCGTTCTCTCCCTTCCTCGTTCTCTCCCTTCCTCGTTCTCTCCCTTCCTCTTTCACTCCCTTCATCTTTCTCTACCTTCCTCTTTCTCTCCCTTCCTCTTTCTCTCCCTTCCTCTTTCTCTCCCTTCCTCTTTCTCTCCCTTCCTCTTTCTCTCCCTTCCTCTTTCTCTCCCTTCCTCTTTCTCTCCCTTCCTCTTTCTCTCCCTTCCTCTTTCTCTCCCTTCCTCTTTCTCTCCCTTCCTCGTTCTCTCCCTTCCTCGTTCTCTCCATTCCTCGTTCTCTCCCTTCCTCGTTCTCTCCCTTCCTCGTTCTCTCCCCTCCTCTTTCTCTCCCTTCCTCTTTCTCTCACTTCCTCTTTCTCTCTCTTACTCGTTCTCTCCCTTACTCGTTCTCTCCCTTCCTCGTTCTCTCCCTTCCTCGTTCTCTCCCTTCCTCTTTCTCTCCCTTCCTCTTTCTCTCCCTTCATCTTTCTCTCCCTTCCTCTTTCTCTCCCTTCCTCTTTCTCTCCCTTCCTCTTTCTCTCCCTTCCTCTTTCTCTCCCTTCCTCTTTCTCTCCCTTCCTCTTTCTCTCCCTTCCTCTTTCTCTCCCTTCCTCTTTCTCTCCCTTCCTCTTACTCTCCCTTCCTCTTTCTCTCCCTTCCTCGTTCTCTCCCTTCCTCGTTCTCTCCCTTCCTCTTTCTCTCCCTTCCTCGTTCTCTCCCTTCCTCGTTCTCTCCATTCCTCTTTCTCTCCCTTCCTCTTTCTCTCCCTTCCACTTTCTCTCCCTTCCACTTTCTCTCCCTTCCTCGTTCTCTCCCTTCCTCGTTCTCTCCCTTACTCGTTCTCTCCCTTACTCGTTCTCTCCCTTACTCGTTCTCTCCCTTACTCGTTCTCTCCCTTCCTCTTTCTCTCCCTTCCTCTTTCTCTCCATTCCTCTTTCTCTCCATTCCTCTTTCTCTCCATTCCTCTTTCTCTCCCTTACTCTTTCTCTCCCTTCCTCTTTCTCTCCCTTCCTCGTTCTCTCCCTTCCTCGTTCTCTCCCTTCCTCTTTCTCTCCCTTCCTCGTTCTCTCCCTTCCTCGTTCTCTCCCTTCCTCGTTCTCTCCCTTCCTCTTTCACTCCCTTCATCTTTCTTTCCCTTCCTCTTTCTCTCCCTTCCTCTTTCTCTCCCTTCCTCGTTCTCTCCCTTCCTCGTTCTCTCCCTTCCTCGTTCTCTCCCTTCCTCGTTCTCTCCCTTCCTCGTTCTCTCCCTTCCTCTTTCTCTCCCTTCCTCTTTATCTCCCTTCCTCTTTCTCTCCCTTCCTCTTTCTCTCCCTTCCTCGTTCTCTCCCTTCCTCGTTCTCTCCCTTCCTCGTTCTCTCCCTTCCTCGTTCTCTCCCTTCCTCTTTCTCTCCCTTCCTCTTTCTCTCCCTTCCTCTTTCTCTCCCTTCCTCTTTCTCTCCCTTACTCGTTCTCTCCCTTACTCGTTCTCTCCCTTACTCGTTCTCTCCCTTCCTCGTTCTCTCCCTTCCTCGTTCTCTCCCTTCCTCGTTCTCTCGCTTCCTCGTTCTCTCCCTTCCTCTTTCTCTCCCTTCCTCTTTCTCTCCCTTCCTCGTACTCTCCCTTCCTCGTTCTTTCCCTTCCTCGTTCTCTCCCTTCCTCGTTCTCTCCCTTCCTCGTTCTCTCCCTTCCTCGTTCTCTCCCTTCCTCTTTCTCTCCCTTCCTCTTTCTCTCCCTTCCTCTTTCTCTCCCTTCCTCTTTCTCTCCCTTCCTCTTTCTCTGCCTTCCTATTTCTCTCCCTTACTCGTTCTCTCCCTTACTCGTTCTCTCCCTTACTCGTTCTCTCCCTTCCTCTTTCTCTCCCTTCCTCTTTCTCTCCCTTCCTCTTTCTCTCCCTTCCTCTTTCTCTCCCTTCCTCTTTCTCTCCCTTCCTCTTTCTCTCCCTTCCTCTTTCTCTCCCTTACTCTTTCTCTCCCTTACTCTTTCTCTCCCTTCCTCTTTCTCTCCCTTCCTCTTTCTCTCCCTTCCTCGTTCTCTCCCTTCCTCGTTCTCTCCCTTCCTCGTTCTCTCCCTTCCTCGTTCTCTCCCTTCCTCGTTCTCTCCCTTCCTCGTTCTCTCCCTTCCTCGTTCTCTCCCTTCCTCTTTCTCTCCCTTCCTCTTTCTCTCCCTTCCTCTTTCTCTCCCTTCCTCTTTCTCTCCCTTCCTCTTTCTCTCCCTTCCTCATTCTCTCCCTTCCTCGTTCTCTCCCTTCCTCGTTCTCTCCCTTCCTCTTTCTCTCCCTTCCTCGTTCTCTCCATTCCTCTTTCTCTCCCTTCCTCTTTCTCTCCCTTCCTCTTTCTCTCCCTTCCTCTTTCTCTCCCTTCCTCTTTCTCTCCCTTCCTCTTTCTCTCCCTTCCTCTTTCTCTCCCTTCCTCTTTCTCTCCCTTCCTCGTTCTCTCCCTTCCTCGTTCTCTCCCTTCCTCGTTCTCTCCCTTCCTCGTTCTCTCCCTTCCTCTTTCTCTCCCTTCCTCTTTCTCTCCCTTCCTCTTTCTGTCCCTTCCTCTTTCTCTCCCTTCCTCTTTCTCTCCCTTCCTCTTTCTCTCCCTTCCTCTTTCTCTCCCTTCCTCTTTCTCTCCCTTCCTCTTTCTCTCCCTTCCTCTTTCTCTCCCTTCCTCTTTCTCTCCCTTCCTCTTTCTCTCCCTTCCTCTTTCTCTCCCTTCCTCGTTCTCTCCCTTCCTCGTTCTCTCCCTTCCTCGTTCTCTCCCTTCCTCGTTCTCTCCATTCCTCTTTCTCTCCCTTCCTCGTTCTCTCCCTTCCTCGTTCTCTCCCTTCCTCGTTCTCTCCCTTCCTCTTTCTCTCCCTTCCTCTTTCTCTCCCTTCCTCTTTCTCTCCCTTCCTCTTTCTCTCCCTTCCTCTTTCTCTCCATTCCTCTTTTTCTCCATTCCTCTTTCTCTCCCTTACTCTTTCTCTCCCTTACTCTTTCTCTCCCTTCCTCTTTCTCTCCCTTCTTCTTTCTCTCCCTTCCTCTTTCTCTCCCTTCCTCTTTCTCTCCCTTCCTCGTTCTCTCCCTTCCTCGTTCTCTCCCTTCCTCGTTCTCTCCCTTCCTCGTTCTCTCCCTTCCTCGTTCTCTCCCTTCCTCGTTCTCTCCCTTCCTCTTTCACTCCCTTCATCTTTCTCTCCCTTCCTCTTTCTCTCCCTTCCTCTTTCTCTCCCTTCCTCTTTCTCTCCCTTCCTCTTTCTCTCCCTTCCTCTTTCTCCCCTTCCCTCTTTCATTCCCTCTTTCTCTAACTCCCTCTTTCTCTTTCCTTTTTGCTCTTCCTCCTCTCCCTCCCTTTATCTCACCTCTGCTTTTTCTTCCTCTTGCTACCACTTTCTCTTCCTCTCACCATCCCTCTTTCTCTCCATCTCTTTCTCCCTCTTTCTCTCCCTCCTCTCCCTTTTTCTTTCCCTCCCCCTCCTTCTATCCTTCCATTCATTTTTTCCTCTTCTCTCCCTCCCTCTCTATATTTCTCTTTCCCTTCCTCTCTCCATTCTCTCCCGCCCTCTCCTTCCTATCTCGCCCTCTTTCTTCTCTTTTTCTCTCTCTCTTTACCTCTCTCCCGTTTTCTCCATTCCTCCCTCTCACCCACTCTGTTTTCTCCTCTCTCTCCCTTAAGAATACTTTCATTCTCTCCTTTCTTCCCTCTTGCAATATCTCGCTATTTTTATTCCCTCGCTTCGATTTTTACGATCTTTTTCCTCCGCTCTGACTCTAACCTCTGTCTTCCGCCATTTTTTCTCCCATCCTCCCTGCATCCACGCTTGCGACCGTATTGCTCCTTTCTTCCACCAAAACTCTCGCTATCTTTTTACAGTTGTCTCGGCGTATTCTATTCAACTCCCTCTGTCATCCACTTTACTCCCAATTCTTCTTCAACGATTGATCATAATCGGTTTCTCACCCAAATATGCGCAATATATTCTTTTGGCTGTAATGTGTTATATATTGTCCCTTAACTCTTCCTTTATCTTATAGTCTCTCTATCTCTCTCTCTCCGCTATCTACTACTTTTTCTGTGAAATAATTTCTCATGTCGCACTCACCTCAGCACAGTTTTTATCTGTCAATATAACATTATATATATTTTTCTAATACATTGTTACTTTCAATAATTGGTGTAGCCCTGTCCAGTGTTTCTCAACCAGAAGGTCACAGGAGTTGAGCCGGGCCGCGATAATATGAAAAAAATTAAGCTCTTTTAACAATACTTAAACTCTCGCAAAGGTTAAGCGAAAACTTGATATTTTTTAAAAATCAAACTTTATAAATAACTAATGAAAGTTTTAATAAATTGCTTCGTTTTTTATAATCCGCTAATATTAATCAATAATACAGAGTTTTCCGTCTATGTAGTCACTTATTGATATGTATATATAGATGGGTCGCGAAAACTTTCTTGTAGCTTAGATGGGCAGTTGTATCAAAAAAGGTTAAGAAACCCTGGTCTAGGCTGATAGTCTTGTAAAATAGTTTGCAAATTTTATGGCAATGAGGAAGCTTCAAGGAAGTCTGGTATAATGCTTCCGACTTTATATTTAAAATGCCTCGGTCTCGATATTTTGATATAGATACAGCCTAATTTGTCACTATCTGTAAGCATAAGTAAATATTGGGTGCAATAAATTCTGCCAGAGACAACGGAGTGGTATAAAGAGCGGAAGCACACCGGGTAGTCCTCCAAAGATGTAAAGACTCAGATGAAAAACGCTTCGGTCTCAATATTTTGATGTAGATACAGCCGAATTTGTCACTATCCGAATGTATAAGTAAATATTGGATAAAATAAATTCTGCGAGAGACAAAAGAGTGGTAGAAAGACCGGAAGCACTCCGGGTACTCCTCCAAAGAGAAAAGATTCAGATGAAAAACGCTTCGGTATCAGTATTTTGATGTTGATACAACCGAATTTGTCACTATCTGAAAGCATGAGTAAATATTGGATACAATAAATTCCTCCGGAGACAAAGGAGTGGTATAAATAATGGAAGCACACCAAGCACTCCTCCAAGAGCGTCTTCCATCAGCAGAAAAGTTGGTACTATCTGTTTTCTGGTTGCGGAAGGAATAGTGATTGTCACGAAACTGAATCGTAGAGTAGGGCGCTATATTGCTGAAGCAGTCTCACTAATTCTGCTGGAAGTTTCCAAAACAAACAAACAAAGCAGCGCAAAGGCTCACGAAAATAAAAACGACCGTGGCCGAATTGTATGCCTGTGATCTTGAACTTACTGAAAACTCGAATCATTCACTGAATGTTTTAACTTTGCACTATCTGAAAATAACCACGGCTGTCGCTCGTCACGCAGCCGAAAAATGTCCTTTGGATGAATTTTCGCCTCGCTGATGGGTGAATAAATCAGGTTGCCTGGAGTTTCTGTGGTCTCATATAATCGAAAATCAAGTCTATATAATTTAATAGCATTAAAAAGTTGTCCCGATCACCTTTTCATTGCAGCTTCGCGGACCGCATGAAGCACTCTCATGGGCCACATGTGGCTCGAAGACCGTAGGTTGCTGACCCCTGGCATAAGTGTTTGACCATTATTGTCGCATTCAAGGGAACTGTGTTGAAAAATTGCAAAAAAAACTAAAATCCAATCTCTTTGTACTTAATGCATTTCTTCGTGCAGTAGTTGATGCGTTACTTCTCTTTTCTGAAATATATTTCGCGTTTATTATTTCTCTCATTCTCTCAAACTGCTATCCTAACTTTCCCAGTCTCCCTTTTATGTCCCCTTTCGAACTTTCTCCATCTTTGGAGGCGTTTCCTGCCATTATCCCTTTCCGGTTTAACGATCGGGAAATGCTTTTTGGAGGCCTTTCTCAGAGAAATTCGGCGAAGGAAAAAGTCGTTGATCCATTCCATTTCGACTGTTTGAGTGTGGTAGTTAAGAGGTATAGGATGGACTCCGTAAATAATAAGAGATTCTCTAAGCTCACTTTTTTGTTTCTTACTTTTGATGAACTGTTTTAATGGAGTATCTCCCTTAAAGATTCAGGATTAATCTAGAGAAGTTGACTTTTTTATTTGTGTAATATTTCTTTCGCATGTGGCCTGTAATTTCGGAAGGAAAATTTAATAGTGATTAATGTCCTCATATAATCTAATTAAATCACTATTATGAGATACATTACGAAGTCCCAAATCCGACAATCTCGGGGCTTGTACGACGTGCTCGTAGGATTTTCCAGTCTTTTACAAAATAAAATATGATGATAAATTACTTCCCGACCTCGGTGATGGAGATAGTAATTTCATTTTCGAAAACGTTTTTTGCGCCAATTCGGTGTTTTTTGAAAATTTAGTTATTTCGTATATTTGTGCTTTTCTAAAATAATTCGAGTATTTTTGGTTGCCGCAACTCGCAAGTAATTTTCTTATGGAAAATTTTGTGAAACGTCCGGATTTCGGACTGTACCTTATTTGTAGGTACTTTCCAAGAAAAAATTGCGATAGAATTAAGCTCCACTTGTCCTATATTTTATGTTATTGATCTTCTGTGTTTTAATAGTCTGAGCTGACAAGGAATATAAAACGTTTACCGTTAATTTTTAAAATCTTTCATAAATAACATGAGTTGCATTTTATTTTCGCATCGGAATTTCATGAGGAAGTTTACGGGATCGTTTTTCATCACTGAATATTGAACAGTGTATTTTAAATCTTTCGATAAATATTACAGCTCACATTTCAATATTTATGAGGCACAGAAGGATGTTGGATTTTTAAAAACTTTTATTCTATTTTTGCTGTATTCAAAATTTAATTGAATAAAATAAATATCGAATAATATATCTCAAATGTTCTTAAGGAAAGATATATCTGTTTTAAAGAAAGCAAAAATGTTTTATGAAATATTCTTCCAAGGCTTATCTGCGTGTTGGCAATACTATAAAATATATACGATAGAAACGTGTTGAATAAGAAAAAGATACAAACAAGAATTTCATAACTAACAAGTTTATTAAAATAAGACTTTTTCATTATTATTTCGAATAATTAATCGCATTTAAATCAGATTTTTTTGAAGCTAATAGAAAGTTTTATACTTATTAATCTGATGTAATCTCTCTTTAAACGCTTGCATATTGTTCCAATTAAACATTACACGTTTAAAAACCACATTCTTGTTTAGATTGTTTTATTGGGATATATTTCTATTAAAGATTCTGTGAACTTGAAGCATTCCAGCATCCTTCAATAAAAGACCCCATAACTTTATTTCTAACGAGTCCGTATGAAGACAGAACCGGAATCATTGAAAACTCGAGTAATTACGTGAATTTTTTGCATAATAATTTGGCCAAAGATGAATTTTGCTTATTGAACTTTTTCTTATAAATTGGATACGGTCATTGTCAAGGGATAAATCTGACACAACATTTTTTTATATTTTTAATAAATATCTTTAACTGGTAATTTAAACGATTGTATTAAATTATACGATTGATCTACGTTTAACCCGAGGTTCTTTTTTAAATATAACAAAATTTGGATTTTTCCGATAAAATTAGTGAACCTGTGCTCATGTTGCAATTTTAGTGATTGGTCTAAATTCGGTCGTATGTTCTCTTTTTTGCAGGAAAGCAATAACTCTGTGCATTATTGAGGAAGACAGCTACGAGAAAGATGTTTTATTCTACGTGCAATTAGGGGAACCAAAGATGCTGGGAGGTGAGTTGAAAGGAGTAGCCATCTCTTATTCACTATAATATTAACAAAATATTATTCTTAGGAAAATAAAATTTACAGAAGTGACGTTTAAAGTAAATGATAATCTTTTACGAGGAATGCTGATAATTTAGTTTATTTTTTTACTCGCGAAAATATTTCATTAATAATTATCGCCTTTATTTTCTAAACGACAAAATATCGGGATATTATCAAGAAATCATACCCGCTTCTGCGATCTGCTTGCAATATTCTTAATGATGGATTTCCGGTTCGTTTAAGAACTGGAAGAGGCTTAAATTGCCTCGGCGAGATCCAGGGTACAAACCCTGAGGCACCCGAGCAATCCTTTTCTCTCTTTTGCACGTCCTCGCCGTTTGCTCCCGGAAAGATCTCGAATTTAATTGCTTTAAAACAGTATTTCCTCCTAGCTTCCTTGCGTTATTATGGCTCTTTTAAGATAGAAGCGAGGTTAATTGCTTTTTTAAAGGATCTCGGTAAATGAAGGGAAGTTTAAAGTAAAATTTTTAAGTTTTGTTTTAATAACTAAAAAGAAAGAAATTTTAAAAGATCTAATTTCCGCCGTAATACCAATGGTGGTTTCTCGATCGGAATTTAAAATAAGATAATTGGTGAAAAAATTTATTTGTGAGAAAAAAGAATGATGCGCGATGTTTGAAAAAAAAGTTTGTGTAAGGAAACATCATCCGATAAATCATTTAATCTCTATGAAAAGAGGGTTCCGTTTTTTGTTAGTTTTAAAACTAATTTGCTTAAACATAATCGGAGTAATCTCATTTACTAAAAATTCCTCGTCTGTTGTTTCTTTAGGACTTGTTTTTTTAACCGCAAAGGTTAAAAAAGCTTACGGTTAATTTTTCATTGGGTGAATAATTTAATGATGTGTCTTTCTTTTCCAGCATCAACAAGAATTTTTTGCTCATTTTTTTAGAAAATAAAAACGGTACAAAAACCAGCGAGGCGAATCTTCAATTCACTTAATTTCTTTAACAATGAGAAAATTAAACTGCCGTCACTTATTCTTAAAAAAAAGCCTCAAATTCTTTCCAATTTCTATTCTCCCCGTTAAATATACAAATGGAAAAAATAACAAAAAATATATAAATAAAGAAAGAACCCCAATTTTTTATCATGCAGCCATAATACTTTTTAAACCCAATTTATATACCTATTTATTCATAACAATGAAATATTTTTTCACTTATACCATCAAGACATTTAAAAATATATAAATAATTTTTCCCACCCCATATTTTTGTCATTGCCATCCCCATTTTTTTTAAATGCTCCTTTAAATGGTACCATTAAAAGCTCCCCATGTAATCTTGCACCGCATCCCCAATTCAGATTTTTTTTAAGTATATGTAATCATATCCTCCCACTCCTACCTCTCTCTTGTCAATGCTTTTAATGTGTCGCCCTTTTCGCTGGCTCTGCGTTTAAAAAAATGTTAAATCTATGTCCCGCTGGTGTTTTTTACGCCACCATAAATACGCTGCGCTAATTAAAATTGGACATTTTTGCAGTGTGTGAAGTGTAATCCAGGAAGCTGTGTGCCTGCTGTAGGCCAAATCTACGTGCCGAACTTTATCCTCCGCCCGCCTCTCATTCCAAATCTTCCCTAGTTACGCGCTGTGCCTATTTAAAAAAATAAATAAATCCTAACATTCTAGCCTGTTCGGTCAAAGCGATTAATACTTCGCTGCGAAAGCGATTCGATTTTGACAGTTTTATGTCATTTTTTAACGCCTTGGTATCAATAGGCTAAAAAGTGTATGTCCAACAAAATATGCTTCCATTTTTTCAAATACTAAGTGCTTTTTTCTGCCCTAAATAAGTGTAACGTGATCTAGAGTGATGCGGCTTTACAACTAAAACATAAAGCCTTTTATATTTAGTTATTTTTATATCGTCGTAAGCCACGTTGTAGCTTAATTACGTGGTGCATTAATTCTTAGATCGATGTTGTTGAAAGAATCCCACATTCACTTTACCTGCTCCTCAATGTGTTTTTCACCCTGATTTGTTGACTGGAATGATGACGTAGCAAGCTTATTCCTTCTCCTTGAGTAATATCCTGACCAGTATAGCTGAGAGTCCTCCCCACTCTCTCTCTCTCTTTCTCTTAATAGGATTAAAATAAATTCAGTTATTCGTAGAAAGAAGGAAAATCACGTAAACGTTTATGTAAGGATGTTAGTAGTAGCCGAGAAATAAAATGCCTGTCCATTTTACGTGTTTTTTACGCTCTTAGTGTCATTATTTTAATATAGTTATCTTTTTCGTTTTCCGTCGTTTGTGTAGTTGTTTATGTATTAACTAAATGGCACAAAATTATAAGTAAAGGTGTTTTTGAATTTTTTTCGAGTCTCGGAAATGTTGCAGCCAAGTTTCTTATTCCTTATGTTGTGATAATTTTTATTAATTATTCCTTTTTTGTTTAAGTATTTCATTCATATTGTTATATAGCGAACAATGCAGAATGAGTGATACAAATCTTTTTTCAAAGTTTGCAAAAAACCCACTTATGTGTTAATTCAAACGGTCTGTTAAAAAATATCGCAAAATTATTAGTTTTATGAAAAACATAGAATAGAATTACTATGTTATTCATCATAACAACTGTATGGATATTGATTTAATTTTTTCTGGATGCCTTCTATTACATGCTATGAAATTTTTGTGTCGTAATGATTTAATGTATTTTTGTAAAGGAATTATAGTTTAAACCATTTTTTGACTTAGTATGGAGTAAGGTTTTTTCCTGCATCTTCTAGATACAATTCTTGACTTTTGAGTGATATCCTCCGTTTAAGTCACATGACTGGTGACTGAAAGATTATTCTTTTAGATATATAAAAAAATAATACTTTTCTCTCGACTTCGCCAATTTGATGAAAATTTTTTAGCCCAAAAATTTATGTCTTTTTTTGATTTTTTTCTCTTTTTCTCTCTCCCGACCCTTCCCTCCTTCCCACTTCCTTCGTTTCTTATATCCTCTCATAATTCCTTTTTCTTTCCTCTTCCGATGGAAAACATTCTCTCTCAATCTCTTTTATTTTCTTGTAACTCATTTTTCCGTTTCCTCGCTAAAAAACTCAATGATTATTTTTCTCCTCCTCCGCTCACAAAATCCCCCTTCCTGAACCATTCATACTCCTGATACCTAATCTGTTCCAATGTAATCGTAACTTCAACATTTGATCTTGCATACACCTGTACCAAACCATATTTGAACTCGTCCTAAACCGAATCCTGAACCATATTTCCTTGCCTCTCTCCGAAACTTTTGTCGAACCTTGCCAAACTTAAAACTAACCTTTCCGATACTTTTCGTTTTCCTTACCTGGCACCTTAAAAAAATCTAAATCAATCTATTATTTAACCTATTATCCTAAATTTCCAAACTGGTACCTTCTATTCCCTCTTATCTCCCAAAAAATCCAAACCGTCCGTATTATTTCTCCCTTCTCTTTTTCTCTCTTTCTCTCATAAAAAAATATCCCAAACGCCAACGCCTAATCGTGCTGTGCCCACTTCTACGTACCGTGACCAACGTTGCTGGTTTGATGTAAGTGCCTCCGCCCTTCATTTGCTCCTAAATAAACCCTTTATAAATTGCCACCGCCCGATTTGTTTTTCTGTTCTGTCCACCATGTTGCCATCACCCGTGCCAACATACACCTGTACCTTCCCCCTCCCCCCCTCCAACCAAAACACAACTTTTATAGACACTTTTTGAAAAGGTTTTTATTTTGATTTTTTTGTTTTTTATATAATATTGCACCTCCCATATACTTTCTATCCCCCTACCTCTCTCCCGATAACAACCTCCAGTAACTAACCGAACACCTTAAAATGTACTCACACGCCTAGAGAAATGTGTTAGCTAACACGGGATTTCCTTTTGTTTTGTTTTCTTGTTGTGTGTCACTAGGAAGCTTTGTACGGCGCGCAGTGCCAACGGAGCGAGACCACGTTGTGGCTTGATAGAATTTGTTTTAAAAATCCGATAAATTAAAAATTTGTCACTCGAGATTAAATTGTTACGGAGATATATATTGTAGGTTTTTAATTTGATACATCAGGATTGCTGGATATTAATCTTCACATGCTTAGAAACAATTCAGCATGCATATTCGTGGAAATATTTTGAGATCGTAGTTCGTGGTTATAAATTACACCCGGACTTACAGATGATCCTTGATTGTGGAACTCGTCGTTTAAAAAAGAATTACTATTCAACTTCTTATTTCTTGTTTCACAAATTTCGCAATTTTCCGAATCTGTACATTCACACCAGAAGCGTACAAAAAATATACCGGCGTGTTTTGTTCCAAATGTTAGGTTCGCGAGTTTTAATCAAGCCAATGGTACTGTCGTACGTGCTTGCCTTTGTTTTCACTAAAATGTTCGTTGCAAATGGTCTTCATGTGCTGTTTATGACTTTTAATTTTTTCATGTCAACGCTAGAAAGATCATTGGCAGCTAAAATTCTCGGGTTTTTTGAAAAGTTTTAATTTTCTCTCATTCCCAGTTTGTTTTACGACCTCATTAATGTCTAAAAGTGATTTTTCTACCTCATCGATTTTTTTGGAAGAGGATGGAATCTAAACCTCTTTCAGAGCAGATTCCTCGCAATTTTTCGTAATCTGTTCAAGGATCGCCTAATGCACTTAACGTAATTCTTTCCCTATAATCTCTTCGCATTGGCACAGACATAACGAATTCCGCTAGACTAAAAATGTCTATCAGAAGGTCGGACGTTTGAGAACACATACATATTTATATTCATACATGCATATATATAAATGTACGAATTATCATACTATAAAACTATGCATATAAAACTTCGTCAGGTTCTTCCCTCCGTTGGTGCTGCTCGTCTTAATTGGATTGTCGTATAATTTCATTTTAGAAGTCTGTTTTAGTCCACGCTGACGTGCATTCCTGCTGATTTCTTAACCTGCCCGCGTAAAAAAGCACGAGTGCTGCTCCTACGTGTATGTACGTGTGTGCGTATTCTCTGTGCGTGCGTGTTGTGTCCAAGGGAAGCAGAGTTATCTTGTGCTTTAATAGTCTCTTGTAATGTGTGTGCGTGTGTGTGTGGATCGTGCATTCCTAATAAAAAATAATCACTCCACCGCAAAGCTGTCTATTATAAGTATGCGTGCGCGCGACGAGGCTGATTTTTTGATCACTAGATATGCGTTTTATCGAGGATTTCAAATTACTGTTTTAGATGTCGTTTTTATGCAGTGGTTCCCAAACCTGTTTGTCTACGTTCCAAAACCTGAAATCATATTCGCCTTGCGACTAGGGATGCCAACCAGTGAAAATGTTTTTATGGACAGTATAGAAAAAAATTACGGACAACCCAACTTTTTTACGGACATTAATATGTCTCAAAAAGACAAGTGAACAATATTCAATGCTGTCATTCACACATCTCAACATAAATGTTAATTACGTTAGTTTAGAGCACTTATTTGGCTTAGGGAAACAGGAAATTTCGGATGTTCAGAAAAAATTCTTGTTTCATATTTTTAATATTGAAAAAGAAAGGTTGCTTTACTCTTAAAAATATAACCAAAATGAGAACATATAACATAAACATATATTTTTTAAACCAGCGGTATTCGACCTAAATTACGCATATCTCTTTCAAAGTGATACGATATTAAGGATATCTAATGTAATAAATTAGCGAAGTACAATCTAATATTTATCTCATGCATAAAATGAGAGACTACTATTGAATGATTGAGTGTAGAAATAAATAAGAATTTCTTTCGATGGTACGTTTTGCGAATCACATTCCCATTTTTTGATTTTGATGCCTTGTTTCGAATCTTCTAATGTAAAAATCCTCGATGACATTCAAGTATTTCTAAATTAATTGAACAGTTTCAACTCTTGAAAAGAGAAATTTTTTAGCATGATCATTCCGCGTGAAATGCCTCGTCGCCGCACACATATTTAATTGGAAGCCTGAAAAAAATATCCCCATTCGATCCGCAATATATTGTCGCACGAAAACGCCAGCTTGTTTGCCTCTTATTATGCCAATCGCTCTTCTTTCTGTGCCTCATAAAGCTGCCGCCAATGCTGCTGCTGCCGCCGCCGGCTCATTCACTAACTAATTTCCTCCACCTCCATTTAAAACCGCCACATCAACGCCACCTCTTGAGGGAAGCCGCACCTAACCGGCACTCCCGCTCTTTCTCCATCCCTCCCAAAAAAAAGTACGCCCGCCCTCTCCGACTCCCGCGTGTTTGGAAACCCTCGACGTCGCTCAATGAGAGCCACAAATTGGTAGGAAATTATCCCCTTCTGGGAGTTCCGCTCGCATCATCTCCTTATCGATCCATCGAAACATGGTCGTTTTTGCCGACGGCCAAACTACCTGCGCGGTTTTTACCGTTTTTTATAGAGTAAAGATGAGCGGAGATATTAAAATGTTTCGATGTTGCCATGACTTACCGTTGTTGAGTTCTCGGGTTCTTTTTAAAGAGAGGAAACCAATGATTTCGAGAGCAGACGACTTTTTCCATTCATTAAATAATTAATGGCAAAAATCAGAGGCAATAAGTCTCTCCAAAAGCCATATAAAGGTTACATATCAGTACAAAGCAGCTCGAGTAGTTCGCCGATATTTGCATCTAACATATATTTTTTAATTATAGCATATTCTTCATTAAAATCTACCAATGGTGAATCATGGATACTTTTTACTGGAAATGAGCATCTGATTTTCTTAACCTATTGGAGAGATATAATTGGTCAGCTTAATCTTTGTATTTGACTTTCACAATAAATTTTCTTTACGTATGTAGTCGAGGCAAATTTTACATTCATCATTTTTATTTTTAGTTGAAAAACGATATGATTATCACCGTTAATTATTTTGGCGTGTGAGGAATGGTTTTTTTTCAAAATAGCTGTTTAGTTTGAAAATAAATCGCGAACTAATTCTTTGATGGTGATTAATAAGGATGTCATAATCAAGCCTGTGAATTTGTAATTCGATGCTGAACCTCGGTATTATTACGGTATTAGAAAATTTATTATCTTTTGTCCATGAATGCATTCATGGGTACGTTAAATAAAAATTGCCTCCGCAGCAATATAATTTTGTAGTAAATAACAACTGAAAACAGGAGCATATATATTTCTGTGAATTTTCTTTTCATTTCCATAATATCGTATTCAAAGGATGGGATTTGAAAGAAACATAGTTCATGAGCGAACACATTTATTTCCCCAATCTTAAATACCCGTCGAACCTCTCCCATCCGGAAGTATATGGTCCGGAAATATGGCCTGGATGGCGTTTTGATTTTTCCGTCCTATGCTCTCTCTGTCCAAGAAAGAATCTATTAAATTTTAAAACATTCGCCCCTGGTGGTTTTTCTTATCTTGCAATACGCAATTATTACCACTGTACCCAAAAAGTGAGTGATAATTTGGGCAACGTTTCCCATGATCAAATTGGATTTCAATTCCCACTAATTAAACAACGATTTAAAAGAGACATTTCTAAAGAAATGGGTAAATAAATGTGGCTAGGGGGTTCTTATCCATTTTAATATTATTTTATAGCTTCCCATGATTTGATTGCTCATATCTTTATGTTTGAAACATAAAATCGTGTGTTTAGGCAGCGTGTAGGGTAATCGTGATTTGGAAAATTCCATAGTCCGGAATTCCTCCGTACCCGAGGAGATTTTAGGATTAGAGGGGTTTGACCTATATCCAACGACCGCCACGAGACAATTTAAACGTTTTCTTCCTTCTTTCTTCGCTAATATCGTGTCCAAGTGGAGCTTCCTTTAGTTGATATCGGAGGAATCCATACGACTGCTGTGAGCGGCTCCGAAAAAATCCATTTTTAGCAATGCCCCTCCCCCCCCCAAACCTTGTTTGGGGCAATATTTCCTTACAACAGATTAACTGATTTTCGGAAAAAAATGTTCAGAATTATATTATAGTAGCTTACATTGACGTTTCTGTTTTAAACTGTTTACACCAAAGACTGTTTTCCACTCGTGAAGATTTTTTTTAACTAAAGTTATGGCTACGGTAGTATTTTGAGGCGAGGTTTGTTTGTCCCAGTGGTTCTCGAGGAAATGCCTAATTTTAAACAATCCATAGCTCAAGAGTTGAAAATAATTATCGACATGATGTCATCCAAAGCGTAACAGGATGGCGGATTTTATCGCGCTGGGTTATATGTCGATGTTTTCGGCCGCGGCCGTTATTGAATAAGGCTCTCGTAACCGTAACTCTCAACTGCTTGAGCGTTTTGCTTTCCCTATGTATCGCGATGGATAGAAATAATTCTGGAATGTTTTGGGAAATCGATACTCCCTCGCGGCGTTAAAATTTATTATCTAGGCCATGTGTGGAAGCCATACGTTGCTGATTTTGGAGATGGAAATTATTTTGGTATCGTAAAGTGTTTTGTGTAAAGACCCTCTGAGTAGAAGGTTTGGTTAAGAATTATGAACCCCTAAGGAAGTAATGAAAGCATAAGTCGCCTCGCGGAATGCGGGGTTTTAATTCGTGGAAATTGCCGAGTTTGGCAAAACCGCGTAGCGCGTATGTTATGCCTAATTGAAAAATCTACGTTTCCTGATAGGCTACGAGCTACCTCACGTCATATGCAAACGTAAAATGCGGTGAGCGACCCACTCAAGACGGCATATAATTAAATTTTATAGATTTTAGGTCAATAAGTGCCACATTTATGTATTTAACCGTATATGATCGAACCGGCGTTGGACAAGGAATTGCTGTTCTGATTGTTTGTATAAGGCTTGCTTTTAAGTAAAAAGCTTGTGTGTGCCGCTACTTCCTTATTTCTGCTGCTGTCAAACGAATGATATAGATAACTCCTTTAGCTTCCAAAACAATTGACCGAACACGCGCTTCAGCTAAAGCGAAACTGTCTTTGATGGTAATTCACCAATATATGATTATATTGAAGACATTGTCATTGTCTAATCAATGATAGTGTGAATCACTTCTAACAATTGCTTCCATTTAAGTTCATATACTTATATGGTGTAATTACTCGTTGTTCGGCTATAGGAGTAACCTATATCACTTATACGATATAAGCCATGAACTGAGCTTGCTGAATCAAATTTTCAGTGTTGCTATTGATGTTCTATCGCGGTGGCTCTCATTGTCTGCAAAAGTAAGCGTATCAAAATCAGTTATTTAAGGTGCGTAGCTAAATATAAATATTTAAGCCGAAGGAATACATAGATCTCATCAAAAGCATAATTTAAAGGTTTCGTGTCTCTTCTTTATCGCCTACATTTGCCTCTCTTCCTCTCCTGAAACATCAATCAGGCGAAAATATTTAAATTAAATAAATTTTATCACTCGGAATTAGGAAAAATAATTCTTTTCGAAAATTTAACAATTACTAAAGACAATGGAGCGAAATCATAAAAGTAAAATTTTTGTTTTTGTGAGCGAACAGTTAAGAGCGCGATGAGATTTGACTCTGTAGAACTTTAGAATTCTCGATATCACCATTCTTTGCTCGCTCGGATAATTTCCTGGGTTTATTTTTATTTTTAAGATGCCGTCGCTTCTGCTAAGTGCGCGCTTCTAATTCCTTGGGTTTCCAAACTTCCATCCCTCCCGCCATCTTCCCTCACTCCCGAAACCCGTCCATAAGCCACCCCTCCAAACCTCCACTCGATGTTTATACTCTCGAAACAGTTAACATCCACAGATCACCAAACGACACTGCAACCTCACCTCCAAGACAAGAAGGCACCTTTTAAATATATATATATATATATAATATATATATTGTAAAATGAAAATGTAAAATGATTAAAGAACTCTTTCTTCCACTCACTTGAACAAGCAAAAAATTTCCACGCACCACCTACGCATGTGGCCACTTCTTGTCCGGTAGACGGCCAAAAAAAACCTGCCGTTCTTTTCTGGAATTCAATGTGCTCCTGGTGAAATGTCCTTGTGTGTCTCTTCGCCGTGGGTGTGCTGAAGGATCGGAATGGCTCAAAAAATATCAGAAACACGAAAAGTTTGACGAATTTTGGCGAAAAAAATCCCAGTGGAATCCTTTTCTCAATTCTAGAAGTAAACAAATTTCCTTAATAATAATATGTTCGCGAATCGGTTCAAAAATTTCCGCTCCGTGATAAAAATACTAGACTCATAAATCAGTGTGGTTTTTAATAAGTTAAGTCTTTTTACCGTATTTATACGTTTTAATAAATGGTGATTAACGTTCGTAACTTAATCCGACAGAATTATACAGATCGTCTCTTTAAATAACTTGCGGTCCGCGGTAAGCACACGCTTCTCTTTTTTAATGACGTTCGCTTGAAGTAAATTAATATGCTTTTGAGGTCAATTGGTATTTTTAACTTGCATTCGGATAAAATTAGATGTTAAGATTACTGTATTTGAAAAAATCAATTTTTTATATTTTTTGAAAGATAAACTATAAGGTAATTCATTTAATTGTATTTTCTCCTGGAAGATATCTATTTATCTTTACTTTTAAATAATATAGATCATTTTAAACTTTATTTCCCGAGATAAATAAAGTATTGTAAGAGATGTTAAAATTCCATTCAAAATATTAGAAAAATTCTACTTTTACTTATTTTTTTTTAATTATCACTCTCAATTTTTGTCGGGTGTACACTATAAATATAATATATCAATTAAAATTATATGTACCTGTGTAGCTTGGAAAATTAAGTATCAGACGTAATTTTTATAGGCTTCAAACTATGTGCGATTTAAAATCTCACATAACACGTAAAGCCTTGCGCAATATCTCTCTCTAGGAAATTTTACTGAAGATGTCGCAAATTATGGCGGGAGATTATTTCTTATGTAGAATGTGATTCCGATTATACGTGCTACGTAACGGCATGACACCCTATGAATAATTAAAATAATTCGAATGATGTGAAACTTAAGTTTTCAAATTTCTAAGTTTTTCTGGTTTATATGAAAGATCTTAGTTCTGAGAGAGGTAAAGGTTTTCTTTTACGTCTGAAACTGTATTTTCCGAACAAGTATGGGTCAACCAGAGGCCATATCATGTAAAGGTAAATTTGGTGATTTTTTAGAACACTATATCCCCTCCCGTTATGTTTTTGCTTTCAAAAGCCCCACCAATCGGTAAATATTTGATTAGTCGTTACTATGGTAATGCTCCTGTTATTTTTGAAGCAATAATAATAGCTGCAGCATTCTTTTTTATTTTTGTCATTTTAAAAAGTGGTTTTTCAGAGTAGTTTCTTCCTCTGCCCATTCAATTCCGCAAATAATAAACAGTTGTTGATGTCACCTACAGAACATCCATTTTTGAAGCATTTTCATTACTATTTTAACCTTGACAGTTTTATATTTTTAAAACAAAACAACATCACAATTGATTTTTACCAACCGGATTTTGACTTTTGTAAAGCTAATGCTGTTATAAAAAAGCTTGAAAAATTATCCGTTGTGTTTAAAATTCAAAGCACGTACCCACTAAAAAATGTTAATTTCCCAGGATTTTTTGTTATCCTAAATATTACTTAATGTTTTTTCTCGATCCTAAACCTTCGCATTTTGGAGGTATATTTAATCGCGTTAAACGCGCATTTTTCATAACTCGATAACATAATAAATAAATACTAATGGCAGTTCAATACGTCCTTTAAAGTTCGCCTCCGACCTACTTTTAAGCGATAATATTGGTAAGCCATTAACATGGTTTTAAGTGTGGTGATTATAAAAAATAACTAGACTAACTCAACGAATTGAATTTGGTTCACAGGTGATTTGAAAAAAAACGTTAAAAAAAATCTTCTTCACTGTTTATCTCGTCCACGAACACTCGGTAACAGTTCAGTTCTTTGTTACATAATACCACGCCTTCAGGCACCAACGGCATCTGTGTCATTCCTTCAAAAGCATCATTTTAACGTTGCTAACTAGTAATAGCAAGTCTGTAGAAGCCCCTTGTACTAACCGTGCTAGAGCTCACTGCCTGCGTAGTTTTTCACATAGAAAAGATCATGTGCAGTACTAACTTGAGATTCTGAAAGTGGCCCTGGAATGGATATTAATCACATTTCTCTCTATATGTTGTGAATAACAAAAGTAACCAAAATTTGTACATAATAAAGTGTTTTGGATATGATTTTAAATCAGAGAAAAATTAATCTTTTTTTCCGTGTGTAAGATGATGTGACGAAGTTGGCAATTCTGATGACTGGATGTTGTTTTTTGTAATGTTGATTTTCAATTTCAAAACTCTTTACTGTCAATTCACAAAAAAGGCCCAGCATAATTATTTGTTTCATGTTACGATTTCGGTTGTTTTTGCAAATATGAATATTTAAAAAAATCCTATTGCAATCTTCAAGCCTATTCAAAACAATAAAAATTATTTATCAGGGCCACTTTGCATATGAAATATTTTAAATGGATGTAAATAAGTCTATCGTTATTGTTTTTCCTTTTTGCATTATTCTATGGAATACTTTAAATTACAGTATATTACAATAAGTAGAGCGCCTTTGTTTTCAATGCTTTGGAAATGGTACGCTTCTTTTTTGATATCGGAGTCGATTTGAAAAAAAGCAACGCGTGTTCTGCTCTCTTTTGCGTCATTTTTAAACGACCCTCCCATTCGCTGTTCTCGTCATGTATGGCATTTATCTTATTTCTTCTTTGCTTGTCCTTTTTCTCCGCCTCTTTATTCTTTCTCTCTCTATCTCGTCTACCGTTTCTCTTTTTTTTAATTGCTCTATTTTATCTCTTTCTATTTTTTTCCTTTCCTTCTCTTCCGACAATTCTCTATCCACTTTTTCTCTTTCTTTCTCTTTTCTCGTCTCTCGCTCTCTCTCTCTCTCTCTCACTATCTTCACTTCTTCCGACCGTCCGGGAATCCCACCCGCCTTTCTCCCAAACAGACGAGGCAGGAATGGCTGCCGAAGCGGAGAAGAAGAGACCCGAGGACCTCACGGCCGAAGACAAGATGGCGCTCCTCGGAAGGCCCAAACTCGGCGAGATCACGAGGGCGCAAATCCGAATTAAGGAGAGCAAGGAGTTCAAGGTCTCAATTGGTTGGGCGATGCGTCGATACGTTTGCCCGAATACTCTATTTTTGTGTATTTTTTATATTCTAGCCAATCAGCTCTCTACAATTGATGTTATTTTAAAGTTTGGCACTTGGACAGACGGAGTGAAGACAAAAAAGTAATGACAATGTTATTTCCTTTAGATTTAGTATTTCCAGAGTGGCTACGTTCCTTGGCGATTTTCGGGAGCAGTCGGTAGTGAATCCGATATCTAAGATTAAATCTCATTTTGATAGTGACTAGTCGTTATATATTTTAACTTATCGTTAAATAACGAAGTTTTGCTTACTTTCGACGCAATTGGCAATAACATTGCCTTCGCTTCTCTGTAATTTTCGTTTTTTTATATTTGCACGTCCGTTTGTTCATTAATGGTCTGCATTTGGTATACGTGATAGCTACTCCCATGAAAAAATTCAGGAATGCTCTTACTCTAGGATCAGAGATTAACATTATTCAACGGTTAGATATGGAAGAGAAAGCTGCATCGTTTTGGGCGTATATGTTCCTTGAGTGAATCTAACATATGCATAATAAATGACTCCGAAAAAATTAGATTCATAGCTCAGTCATGCCTAAGTGGTTTGTGACGCAACCCAACATTCACTGTGTATAAAGATTAAGTTCACATGACAGATTCACATTGCACGGATTCATATTAGATGGAACTTTTTTCTGAAAGAAAGAAGAGGGCCCGGAGTATATGTGGATTCACGACTTTCCGCATTTCTCTTCCTCGAATTTTTTCCCCCCTTGTAATTTCTTTCTCCGAAATCGAAAATTGCATAGTAAATTCTATGAAAATGTGACTCAGCGTGCTGAATGTTTCAACTATTACACATCAATCAAGAAACTAGTTCGCCCTTGGATGATTATTATACCTTCAACCTACTTAGGCTATCATTCGTTTTATGCCATATATATTTTTCATTATTCACGTAGTTGTTCCTTCAGAGGTAAACTTCGACTTCACTAGGGGGGTGATCGGAGCGTAACAAGACTGATGGGTACATTTAATTAAAAAGACTTGCTATTATAAAATTTATTTACTGCCATTTAAACACTGTCCTGCCGTCATAATACACTTAACCTATCGTATTTTCTATTTATCAAAGACGTTAAAAATCATTGTTTGATAATTTGTTGAGTCTATCCTTTAGCAGCATTGTGTAGCTCATTATGACACTCAAGATATCGGTAACTATCAATTCTTTTATTAACTTACGGGAAGAAAAAGTCGCAGGGTACTATATCTGTTGTATGTACCATGACCTCGAGCACAAATTCTTCGATAGTTTGTTGGAGAAAACCTGAGGCTGATGGAAATGTGCGTTAATAGTGGTGAATGATCCATTCGTGCTCACCAAGATGGAGATGTTTTTCTTAACTTATGCCTTTGGCAGACTTCTTACCTCATTGGACTAGTAGATACTCGTCGTTCATTCCTTGACCTCTTGGTAAGTAATATCGTAAACGACCCAGATTTTTCAAAGAAAACGAGATGCATAACTTTTCCGGCACTTTGACAAACTTTTGCCTTCTTAGGTCGGAGACTGCGCGTTTTCACTGGCAACTTTGGGACTTCAATTTAAGATCGTCGCGATGAAACCACGACTCGTCACAAATAACAAATCTGCCCAAAATAATTGAATCTCGAAGAAGTATTACATACAGGTGTCATTTGGGATGTGTCATGCGGATGCGTTACCGAGTGCAAGTTTGGTGGTATAACATCAGGGGCATTTGCTGTATTTTTTGTGGTATAGGTCGCCAGGGCATTTGAAGTGTAGGTGGTATAAAATCAGGGGGTACTTGCCACTAGTTTGGTCGTAGTGCCAATCGTGTGTTAGTTGGGTGGTATAACATCAGTGCTGTTGGCATAAAATCAGGGTGCCCTTGCCGCTTGTAGGCATTGCATATGAATTGCATAATGGTTGCAATGAAAGTAGCTCAAGTTAGACCTTACCTTCGAGTTAATTCGAAATGCCGCTCAATTTATTTTTGTTCATAGTTTATGATTTTTGATATCTCTCATCTTCCTGTAGCGTAAATCATCATGGAAAATACCATAACTAATCCCCATAGTGGCGAATATTTTTCATAAGTTGAGGCGACGATAACTCTTCATCAATTCACCCATTTGATTAATTTTTTAATTCAAATATTGATCCATTGTTTCACCTCCCTCAGAAAAACATTTGTGCCACTTAGACACTAACTCGAGACAAACAATCTCCGCTGAATACCCTTTTCGTCATTTCCAAATCTCGGTGCCATTTTTACCAAACGCGCACAGAATATTATCTCATATCGCAGTTCTATTCGTAATTCCATGATGTGCAATTTAAACGCCTCTACAATCTATGAGCGTTTCACAGAAACTGACAAGAATGTCAATGGAGATAAAAAGACAATTTTGTTAATTTCCGATAACTTCTCATATTCATATAAAACATATCAGTTTCTTTGTAAAGGAAATGAAACATTCCTGAAAATGCGATAAAACAATGGAAATTGAGATACTTTTAAAATAAATTCATAATAGTCCAACATTCATTATTTTATCTAAGTAGAACAATAATAATATATCACTTAAATCTCCATAACCTTTTAGACGCCTGATAATTCAAACTCTATTTTCCTCGATATGTTATATTGAAAACATGTTTTAACATATACTTTATATAACCCATTTGAATATAACTGTTATGCTAAAAGAAAAATATATCTCTGCCAAAATACCTTAATCAGGGAAGCTATAAGTATGAGTTAGTAGAAAATTTAATGTCATCTATTAAATAAAAACGTTAACAAAATCCTGAATAATAAGAATTGAATGTTTTTGCATGCTTAATATACAAAGATAGAAGTCAGTAAATTTCTTAATGTCTCAAAGATTGTAATTATTTTATCTGTACAAGCAGCAATCAGTTTTATTTCTCTCTTCCGCATGGCGGATTAAATTTAAAATTAAAGTTTCTTAATGCATCAGTATGTCCCAGGTTAGAGCGTTTAAAGAAAATTCAGTGGCCAATTAATTTTCGGAAAAACATACAATAAAAATGTTACTTCTGATTGTTAAATAACGTAGTATCATACTGACATACATGTAATATTGGGAAAGACAATTTGAAAAATTCTTTTAGGAAAATTGTGAGGACAACACGTCTAATATTTAAATTGTACTAAGTGTTTATAAATTTATCTTTTTGTATGATTGCTGGTATTTTAAATGTCATCTGGAAAAATTGGATTTAATTTTTTCTCAAATTATCCATCCGCTGAGCTGTTTTTCATGAACTGTGTCTATTGATTGATACTATATCTGAAATCATTCTTTCATCTTTTTTTCATCTCTGCATTCAATGGCGATCGGCAGAACACCGTTGATAAGTTGGTGAAGCGAGCTAATGCCTCCATCCTCATCGGTACATCGTCTTGGAAGGAGCAGTTCATTGAAGCCATCACCGTTAGTGCAGGTCAGTCAAATGAAGATCAAGAAACAAGTCCCCAAAATTGACGTTTACGGCAACTGGCCTAACAAATATTTGTAATCATTTTGAGCTTCGTAAATGAATGCCAACAAGAAACTTAGCAATCGAATTTATTGATAGATATTTGAATCTTAATCGAGGGCATAATTTTTGTTGGGTATAGGACGGTTCGGCGCGACCGATTAGGCGACGGGACAATACGGCTACGGGACTATTCGGCGCCTGGAGAAAAAAGCAAGAACTTTTAATTGGGTTGAATGATTAAGGGTTGAATTCGTTCTATTCCCTCCCTCAGTTTGGGTTGAGTGAGTGGGGGTTGGATTAGTTTTACTTCCTCCCCTGGGTTGACTTGAGAGTAAGATTGTCTCCTCCACAATCTCTCAGCCTAACCGGGAGTAGGAGGTAGAAAAAATCCAACGCCCAACCACTCCCGGCGCCGAATTGTCACGTCGTCGAATCGGTCGCGCTGAACTGTCCCATTTCGATTTTCGTTGAATCAATTGCACAGCCATTTGATAAGTTTGCTTTAAAATAGAATATTTTGGCATGAATATTTTTTTAAGTGTAAAACTGTGTATTTATTTCACCCTGTAATGTATCGGCCATAAATATATTTCAATTCTGTAGTTTAAAATAACATTATAACGCAATTCCATATCTTTAATTGAAGAATTTCATAAAATAAGCACTTATTGAGTGGCAACACATCGTGATTTCTCGTGCTGTCTGTTTTTGAGGATAAATTTTCTTTCCTATCGATTATTCAAAATTTAATGGATTTGTTAAATGTAAATTAAATTAAATGAAATTCACGATATTGAAAAATAATTTGAAACTTGTGAGATCATTGGCATAGTTAAATGCGTAAAAATATCTCATAATATGGAAATAAATAACATTGTGGAATACTTGTTTTATTTTGACGACCCTTGAGTACCAATAATACCTCTGTGATTTAGGCCAAAATTAGTGATTTTTCTTCGCGCATGAAAACAACGCCACATATCAGCATATTTTTTGCCGCTATACAAAAATATTTCAACTTCTCAACGCGAAGACTGAAAACGAGAGAACGAAATAATTTCAATCTCTTTTTTAAGAGTTCGTTGCCTTCATTCAGGAAGTGTTTGGATCACGGCCCATCAAGTCTTGTTTTATCACCGATTACGGCCGACCATTCATCCATTTGTGAGCGTGTGTGTGTGCGGATGTGAGTTCGTGCAAAAGAGGCCGCATGCGTACACAAACACGCAGGAATGCGTAAATATTTGCCTTTCCAAGGTTTCACGACTGTTACGACTCAATTACCGAGTGGTTCGAATGAATAAAACGAATCATTTTCTCTCTTCTAAACGTCTCCAGAGGCCTCGCTTTGACATTGTAATTCCCGAAAAGCGATGTTCCAGCGAATATATTTTTCCCGTAAGAGGCTACGTACAAACTGCAGGTGCGCTCTTTCGGACAGATGCTATAACCGGAATATCGTCCACAAAAATTTTGCATTAAAAAATGCACAATTATAAACAAATTTCTGCCGCGTCAACTCGATCCGTGGGTGTTTATAAAGTAAATTTCCAGTATTGAGCAAATGCATTTATAAATTTACCCTATTGTACATAAAAAAGGTAGCGTTCGGGTATTTTTATACTGCGTTACGTACGTGCATGTGCACGGTATTTACTTGTACCGTACCCAGTGACGTACCTGGGAGATATGGCGTCGATGGCAAAATTTTAGGAAACGCCATGTAGAAAATTGTTTTGCTTCGTTTTTATAGAGTATAATAACGTTTCCATTAACAAAAACTTTAACATTAAAGTATCAAATTAATACTTACTTATGGGAAAATAAACTTTCGCTGTTTTTTTGCGGGAGTGTTTGGCGCCTATAGAAAATGCCGCCGTCGCCGTACCCTATTTACGGCAGTGACTGTACCTAATGACGGTATTATTACGCGGTACAATATTCTTGACCTATAACCTCGGTGGAGTAACGTTAGACTTTTCTCAGAGTGATTTCTTTATTAACTTAATACATTTCCTTAATTTATTCATTCGCGTTTATCTTGGTACGTTTAAATAGTCGTATCTATCCACCGGAATGTCCGATTAACCGAAACAGTTTCGATCCCGAGGAATCGTGTGGATCGGGAGTTAACCATATCTTTCGTCCTAAAATTAATGCAAACTCCGTGCTTAGGTAATAAAATATATCCGCTGCTCAGTTCGCCATAATGCTTATGCTGTAAAGGGAATTATACCCAAGGAAAGGAGTCGGCAATGTTTTTCTGTTAGCTGCCATTTTTTTATCAATACAGGTCAAATTCCAGTATAACGAATTCCACAATAACGAAATTTTCAGTATAAAGAACAATTTTCTTGTGTTTTAAAAATTCACATAATAAATTTATAAACATCTCGTAATAACGAAATCCTAATTTCAGTATAACGAACATTTACCGGCGATTAAAATAAGATTAATTTCATTCGTGCCAAAAAAACAACTTACATTCATCTTTGCTGTGATTGATAGGTTGGTCTGTCGCCGTAATGATGAAGAGAACTTAGTTAAACACCTATAACTGTCGCAAGACGGTCGAGTCAGCAGAACACAAGAGACTCAACCAAGGGCCATGGGTTAGGACACGTGTTTCGACAGCTAGGCCGTCACTTTCAACTGTGTGAGGATTGTTCGAGGTAGTAAGAGTATTTATACCCAGATTGCCGGTTTGATGAGTGGGAGGGAAAAGTAAACGGGGATTTTTGACCGTTAAATGATAAAGAGAGGAGTAAGAGATAGGACCTAGTTCATTGTTCGTAATGATGTTTTTGTTTATTTTTGCCAAACACCATCCCATTACAGCGGGCGATGTAAAACTTCTCAAATCTGTAAATAAACAGAAAACTAGACGCATACGAAAACATATACATTCACAAACACAAAAACATCATTACGAACAGTGAACTAGATTCTATCTTGTACTACTCTCTTTATCACTTAACGGTCAAAAATCCCCGTTTACTTTTCCCTCCCCCTCTCCCTCGCCGAAACGACAATCTGTGTATAAATACTCTTACTACCCCGAACAATCCTCACACAGATCATCGGCATTATTCCCTTATCCGTCTCGTTGACTCTGGCTGGTGTACGAAAACTCCCCCAGGGGAGTAAGTAGGTAATTCGCTGTGGTACGGAGAAAACCAGGGTTTCCGAGGGTGTCCAGGCTCTACCTAGGGGTAAACCACAAGCCTCGCTGCGAGCGGAGCACCAGGGAGGCCATTGCACGGTCACACTCATTCTCTTCCTGCGGGGGGGTGGCTAACCCGCCCCACCTTATCACCCGTTCACTCTATTGTCTTTTGTCTTTTGACAGATGGTAGTTGGTAGGCAGGGGGGTCCCGCCCCCTCCTTAGCGAGACCTCGTTACAGCGACCAAAATGCCGCTCGGCAGATCCCCGCCGGCTAAATAGATAGGGTCCTTCACTCAGATGGGCCTGCCATTGCTGGAGGAGACTTCAACGCAAAAAGTCCACGATGGAACTGCTGGACCGAGGATAAGCGTGGGAAACTCATTGACAGTTGGGCAAGAAGTAACAACACCAGAATCATTGCCCCGGTGGAACCCACTAGACCTAATCCAGGGGGGCATGGAGAAGTGATAGACTTCGCAATGGTGAGGGGACTACAGGCTCCTGCACGAGCTATGACCATCCCTTGCTTACAAAGTGACCACTACCCGGTCATAATCCGAGTTGGAGCACACCTGGCGCCACCTCCGGAGAACAGAAACAGGCTGTGCTACGGACTGGCAGACTGGAACCTATTCCGGAAGAAAGTGGCAGATGCTCTGCCAGAACGACAAGACCTGGCGGAGAGCCCAGAGGAACTGGACATAATGGCCAGCTCTCTTGCAGAAATCATCACTACTGCGGCAAACTCCGCCATCCCAAGGAAACCGCCACGACCACCTGACTACCTGGCACTCCCATCAGAGCTCCAACTGCTCATAACGCAGAGGAACAAAATTAGAAAACAATGTCACCGTTACGAGACCTCAGGGCTGAAACAAGAACTAGGCCACCTTAACCACAAAATCCGGGACGAAGTAAGACTCCTGAAGTCGAAAAGATGGGAGGTAAAGATAAAATCACTGAACTTCCAGGACGGAAGCAACTGGAAAATGACTCGCGCACTACGTGCTATGCCCACGACAGACCCGCCATTATTCATTGGCAATACAAAAATGTAAGGAGCCAAAGACAAGGCAGACCACTTGGCAGAGTACTTGGAAGGAGTGTTCCAACCAAACCCTGAAACACCTGAATCACGCGACTAGACGGTAACAATAGAGCCACTGACGCCAGATGAGGACCCAATAGTTTCGACACCATCGTCGGATGACGTTGCCGCAGTCATACGCAGACTCCCACTGGGGAAATCCCCAGGGCCAGATGGAATTCCAAACGAGATCCTTAAGAGAATCCCACAAGCCGCCGGGGAATACATAGCAGCCATAGCGCAAAGCATAATTAAAATAGGTCACTTCCCAAAACCCTGGAAGAAAGCAAAAATACGCAACATTCCGAGGGGAAGAGGGGCCTCCACAACTGAGAAGTTCAGGCCAATTTCCCTCCTTGACGGACTCGGGAAAATCATCGAAATACTGCTAATCTCCTATATACAGGAGCACTGCGAAGCAAAAGGAATCCTCTCCCCTGAGCAGTTCGGATTCAGGGAGGGTAGGAGCACTGTTCAGCTGATCCATCGGGTCGTAGAGTTCATCGCCGACTCTTTCAATCGAAAGAGTTGCTCGGTCGGAGCTTTCTTCGATATATCAAAAGCTTTCGATCGCGTCTGGCACAAAGGACTTTTACATAAAATGACAAGGATGAAATTCCCTGCATGGCAGGTGAAACTCATTTGCTCGTACCTACCCGACCGAAAGTTCAACGTGGCAGGGCGTCATGAAAACACCCGAGAGAAGAAAGTCGCGGCATGAGTACCCCAAGGGTCGGTACTAGGACCCCTGCTCTTTAATATTTTTACATCTGACATTCTCAGGATGCAGGAGGACTGGAATGTAATCTTAGCTCTGGATGCAGACGACGCAGCTCTCATTTCTCGCAGCCTAAAACCGGAAACTGCGACCAAATATTTACACCACACTAGCCACCTTGTACGCCAAATGGCGTATTGCTTTCAACCCAGGAAAAACACAGGCTGTCTTTTTCACCCCAGGCCCGTGGAAAGCCCTTACCCGCCAAACCGCCAAGTACATGAGACAAGGATACAGTGGAGTGACACAGCCACCTACCTAGGGGTTACGATTGACAAGAGACTAACGTTCCGGTTCCATGTTATGAAGGCGAACCTTAAAGGCGCGGGGACTAGAGCTGGACTACAGCCACTATACAGGTCGCGGTCAGTTTTAATTAAGACTAAGATCAGTTTATACGAATCAATTATACGGCCAACCCTAACATACGCGGCCCCGGTCTGGTCTGCCATGATAAGGGTTACCTCGAAGCAGAGACTTCAATCCTTTGAAAAAAGGACACTACGGGCGGCAATACGACCAAGGCCGGGCACGGTGCACGCCCTTACAACAAATCCAGCACCATCCCTGTACTCGCATACATAATGGACATGTCAATACAGTTCTTTAGGAAAGGAGAATGTCACAGGGAAGAAATAATACGAGAACTGTCCAGGGCCACTGCTAATTCCTGGGACAAATATAAGCGGCCAAGATCCTCCACGTGCGAGGAATCAGATCTCCCACTTTTCAAGCGGAAAAGGAGAGAATAAGGGGCGAAGGCCGCCCGAACTCTCGAGTCCCTAAATAGGGGAAGTACCGACAAGGGAAAAGCCCTGTAAGAGGCAAGATCCCTTCCAAACAAAAGACACAGAGAATCCTCACGCAGTTGAAAGTGACGGCCTAGCTGTCGAAACACGTGTCCTAACCCTTGCCCCTTGGTTGAGTCTCTTGTGTTATGCTAACTCGACCGTTTTGTGACAGTTACAGTTGTTTACGAAAGTACTCTTCCTCATTACGATGACGGAGTTAATTTTATTTCTTGTAAGTGTATTTTCATAGTGTTTCGAAAATTATTTTGTACACTGTACTTTTTGTAGTTAGAATTTTTGCAGATAACAAAGTGATTTAATTAATTAGTTATTACAGAGACCAATAAGATGGACAAAAAGAGCGAAAAACGACGACAATTCACATTAAAAGAAAATTTGGCTATTTTGGAAATAATAGACACTAGGAAGAAGAAAAGCTATGTTGCGAAAGAATTTGGTATTGCTCCTTCGACATTGTCCACAATTTTAAAAGATCGTAAAAAGATTAAAGACAAGATTAAAGAGAGAGAATTAGGACATCAAAGAAAGAAGATTCTAAATGCTTTACATTATGACATCGATAAAGCTGTTTTTGCATGGTTACAAGATGTTCGGTCAAGAAATATCCCTATCAGTGGTCCAATAATACGCAAAAAGGCATTAGATTTTGGGAAAATTTTAGGGCACGATAATTTTCAAGCAAATGTTGGATGGCTCAATAGGTTTCGAGAACGATATGGAATAGCTTCCAGGGTAATCTGTGGAGAAGAGAATGATGTACCACAGGATCGAGTTAACGAATGGCGTGCTGGTGAAATTACAAAGATAATCGCAGAATACAATATCAATGATATTTTTAATGCTGATGAGACTGGGGTGTACTATCAGTTACTTCCACATCGTACACTCACTGTTAAAAGAGATCGATGCAGAGGAGGGAGGAAATCAAAACAACGTTTAACTGCCATGTTTTGCTGCAACGCTTCTGGAACAGAAAAACTGAAACCGTTGATCATTGGAAGATACGCAAATCCACGATGTTTTAAGAATGTCCGATTACTTTCCTGCGATTATCGTGCAAACAAACGTGCTTGGATGACACAAACAATATTTAACGAATGGCTAAAAAGCTTGCATACGCAAATGAAAAAACAAAAAAGAAAAATCCTTCTCTTAATTGATAATTGCTCTGCACATAATTTGACATGTGTATTAGAACACGTTCAAGTCGAGTTTTTAACTCCAAATTGTACAGCAGTCCTGCAACCTTTGGACTTAGGAATCATACGTGCAGTCAAAATGCATTACAGGAGTCAACTTATCAAAAAGTAATTGCTAAACATTAGTTTCAAAGAATAAAGAAAAAATAGATGTTAAAGAAGCATGTGATGTGATCGTTGCGTCATGGTGGTTCGTAAAAGAATCAACCATATTAAAGTGTTGGACGAAAACCTCGATTCTTGCACATAAGTGTTCTTGAAAAGCAGACAATTGTAATAGAGAAAACTGAAACGGAAGTGGAGCATGAGGTTAGAGAAATGTGGGATTCTATAGTTGCTCCCACGGGAGTTCCGGACACAGTTAATTATGACAATTTATTGACAGCGAGTGAGTTGACGGACCGGGAAATTATTGAAAATGTACAGGAATTTCCATGTAATGCCGACATGACTGCTGTTCAGTTACCTAATGAGGAAATTTCGCTCTCAGAAACTTTTAGACAGCCTGAACAAAGTTCGTTCGTATTTGTCCTCTACTATTGATGTCCCAGAAAATATTTTCAGCAGTTAAATGGTATCGAAAATTTAATTTTTAATGGTGCTACTAAAAAAATATGACAAAATTGAAAATAACGGACATTTTGATCAAAAAATAAAGTTTTGTAATGATTATTTGCATCTGTATGACTATTTTTTAATAAAATGGGTTTATAATTTCTTTTCTTTTCTTTGTTCACTATAACGAATCAATTTGTATAGTCCCACAAGTTCCGTTATACCGGAATTTGACCTGTATTTATAATCTGTGATCCTCCGCGCGTGCCAAATTTATCTTATCCATAACTCTTGCGAAAAGATTATTATACCATAAGGCTTTCTGAATATAATTCTTTACCGTTACAGTACTATATATAATCTAAGCAAAAATAAAATTCAGTAAAACCCCAATTATCCGTGTTAATTGGGACTTGGAAAGGAAAGGATAATTGAATATCACGGGTAATCAGCATTTTTAAGGCGAAATTTGGTATAATGTCTGTTAATACTCTACAATTTTATTTATGCAAAAATATGTCACAAATAACAAGCCATACATTAAACCAGAAACGATAATTAGGGTGGAATAAATTAACAGAAAATTTAATTTCGTTTGTGGCAGTGACCATTCTTTCTGACAACAAATAATCGTCATGCACACACGCGAAAAAGGTGGTACAGTGAGATATAAATGTTAATAAACCATTCACTCACCAATAGAATAACAATATCGCTGCGAATTTAAGATAGTTTTTACTTAATAAGAAACTCCGTGAAATCAAAGAAAAAACTGCAGTTGTGGTAAAAAACGTAGGTAAACTTTTGCTGAAATGTTTTTGGTATGGTTGATCTGATAAATAGGCGCTGTTCAATAAATCGGTGAAATCCGGGTCTATTTTTATTTTTCATATGCAGTCAAACCCCGATTTAGCTCCACCGTTGGTCCATCACTGATGTTGACGTTAAATCGGGAGTGGCGATAAATCGAGGGTTATGCTTCTTCTATGTAATCATAAGATGAAAGTTCTGTTCACAACGATTTACGGGCAGTATGCGGGGGTGGCACTATACATATGGGGGGGACGCTAAATGTTGGTGTGACTGTAATCGGGAAAATTAATAACAAATAGGATTGTGGCGGAGCTCCTCTCTAAGGTTAGGGAGTTGGATGCTGCTCCGAAGGGGGGTGAAGATGCGGGGACCTCCTAGTCGCCTTGCCGTACCAAGGTGGTACCTCGAGAGCGAAGGCTGGCTGGGTCGTCGAAGAGAGAGCCGTAGCCGACACTAACCCGGAAAGGGTGGCTTCATCTTCCGAGCCCGACGGGTGGAAGGTGGCTACCAAAGGTCGCGGGAGAGTAGGGCGGCCATGGCGGGGAGACGGGAAGGCGGAAGCTGACTCTATCCCCGTCAAAAACAGATTCGAAGCGCTATCGGAGGACGGTACGACGAATTCTGTGGCCGCATCCGCTCCCCCCGATTCGAGGGATGCCGCACCTAGGGGAGGTCGGGTTGGGAGGGGGGGAATCTTAGTGATAGGTAGCTCAAACGTCCGGCGTTTAGTGGCACCGTTGAGGGAAAGGGCCCGCCGGGAGGGAGATGAGCGGGTGTTCTCCTGGTGTATTCCAGGCGGAACAGTGCCACAGGTGACGAAGGCGGTTCGGGCGGCGGTAAGTGGCACGGGATGCTCCAAGCTGCGGATAGTGGCGCATGTAGGCACCAATGACGCTGAGGATCGGGGTTCTGAGGAGATATTGGATTCCTTCGGGGATCTGTGCTCTGAGGTTCACCGACTCCGACGGGTCATGGGTATCGACATGCGCCTGACCGTATGCAGCATGGTCCCGCGGACCGACCGGGGTTCGACGGTTTGGAGCCGAGTGATCGGCTTGAATCGGAGACTCTGGAAGTTTTGCGAGAACATGGGAGTAGATTTCGTGGAACTCGGGCCGGTTCTCGAATCGCGTAGGGTGCCCCTGAACCGATCGGGAGTTCACTATACTGCCGTGGCAGCCCAGAAGGTAGGTGGTAGAATCTACGAGCATTGTAGAGCTTTTTTAGATTAGGGAGTAGGCCAGTGAGTAGGTCAATCTCGGGGTCATCAAATAACTGCGATAGTAGGTCAATACCTAGGTCGACGTTGGGACTCAATAAACTCTGCGCTAACAATAGCAATGATAACGCCTCTCTTAGAAGTCGCACCATCCATAACACAGAAAAAATTCAGAAGCGGCTCGAAAGCGACTCATTAACAATTTTAAATATAAACTGCCGTAGTATCAGGAATAAGACAGCAGAATTTCAGAATTTATTAGAGGAAACTGAGGCAGATATAGTGATAGGCACAGAGAGCTGGCTAACTTCGGATATACACGACCGAGAAATTTTCCCCTTAAGATATAATATTCACAGACGAGATAGGGTAAATAGGAACGGAGGTGGAGTTTTTATAGCGGTGAAGGACACGCTTATCAGTTCGCCAATTGAGTTTACGGAAAACAGAATAGAAAGCATTTGGTGTACAATCAACAGGGGAGGTTTAGGAAACATCCATGTATGTGCATGCTATAGGCCGCCAGGTGCAGACGCAGAAGACATTTATGAGCTAGAGGCCCAAATCAACTCAATACAGATGAAAAATAGCAAAAGTCTTACTATAGTAGGGGGAGACTTTAATCTACCCTCGATAAATTGGCGCAGTTGCAGCTTCACACCACCCGGTAGAAATCGTGAGTCATGCGAAGCACTAATAGACATCTTCAATAAACATTCCCTTATTCAGGTAGTCAGAGAACCCACAAGAGAGGACAATATATTAGACTTAATAGCACTTAATATCCCTGAACGTGTTTCTGAAGTAGTTATTGAAGAAGGAATCAGCGATCACCGAGTAGTCCGAGTTATCTTGAACATAGCATTCGTAAAGTATCGCAAGCCTAAGCGAAAAGTGTACATATTTAAAAATGCTAACTTTGCGGACTTTAAAGAGAAACTTATTAAAGACTACGCAACTTTCAGAAAATTAGCAAGCACGAAGAACGTTGAGGAAACTTGGAAAGCTTTCTTATCAGTAATTAGAACAGGTATAAATACGTACATACCAAGTAAATATATTACCGATAATGGAGAACCTAGGTGGTATAATCGGCAGGTTAGATGTGCTCTCAGGAGACAAAGAAAGCTTCACTCAAAACTTAAATGCGCCAAAAATAATATGTCACAGGAGGTAATAAATACAATTTCAAACAAGTACAGAAATTGTCGGACTTGGACTAAAAAGATTATGCGCAAGGCATTAATGAACTTTAAGAAAAAGATTCTCTGTGAACATCTAAACGAAAATCCCAAAATCTTTTGGTCTTATGTTAGAGAAGTTCAAGATCGACGCCCAACCGTAGCACCATTAAGAAACGACAAAGGAGAGGTAGTTTACGATAGCATTGATAAAGGAAACTTGTTAAACTCATTTTTTCAAAGCGTATTTACGACCGAAGTGGAGAAAAGGAAGGTCGATCCACCCGAACCAAGCGAAGAGAAGATGAACGATATACTTATATCAGCGAAAGGTATAGCAGTACAGCTCAAAATCATAAATGCAAATAAATCCCCGGGACCGGAAGAGATACCAGCTAGAGTATTAAAGGAATTAGCGTTAGAAATAGCACCTTATCTCGAAACAGTTTTCAGTAAGTCACTTAGTCATGGCGTTATACCTAAGGAATGGAAATTAGCGTTTATAACTCCGCTACATAAAGGCGGGAAAAAAGACGACCGAGAAAACTACAGGCCGATTTCGCTAACCTCAATATCTTGCAAAATTCTAGAGCACATCATCGTTAGTTCTGTGATGGACTTCTTAGATAGCCAGGACTTGCTCAGTAAATATCAGCACGGTTTTAGGAAGGCAAGATCATGTGAAACACAGCTCGCTCTGTTTGCACATGATATACTACGATCCGGTGATCGAAAGACCCAGCTAGACGCGGTTTTTCTTGACTTCAAGAAGGCATTCGATAAAGTCCCTCATATTAAGTTATTGAAAAAATTACAAGCCTGTGGAATAAATCGAAAGATAATCGAGTGGATCAGGGACTTTCTCAATGATCGGGAACAAATGGTAGTCATAAATGGATTTAAATCAGATTCGGTCAGCGTGTCCTCCGGCGTTCCACAGGGAAGTGTCATCGGTCCCCTATTATTCCTTATATACATAAATGACTTAGATAATGTTATTACAAGTAAAATCAAGTTATTCGCGGATGATACGGTAGTTTACAGAGAGATTAACAGTCCTGCTGATCAAGCATTACTTTCTAACGACCTACACGCAATTCTCGAGTGGTGTAAAGAGTGGCAATTAGAGCTGAACTTAGGTAAGTGTTCCGTCATGAGATTCTGGAGAAACAAAGAAATTGAGGCGATGAATTACAGTATAGAAGGCGTACATCTAAAATTATCCGAATCCGTCAAATACTTAGGTGTCATTTTAACAAGTAACCTCTCGTGGGACACACACATACGAAATATATCCGGGAAAGCTAAGCAAAAACTAGGATTCATCAAACGGATAGTAGGTAAAAGCGAAGAAAAAGTCAAAGAGACATGTTACTTTTCTTTAGTTAGACCGCTGCTAGAGTATGCGTCGAGCATATGGGATCCGTACGAGAAAGGTTTAATCACCGAGTTAGAGAAAGTGCAGCGAAAAGCTGCTAGATTCGTCAAAAATTGTTATGATAGAAATATAAGCGTTACAGGCTTGATACAGGACTTAGGATGGGAATCACTAGCTGAGCGTCGATCACGTGCTAGGTTAAAACTTCTTGAAAGATTTAGAACGAGTACTTTCTCCAGCGACGTCAAAGAAATAATAAGAACTCCCACCTATATCGGTAGAATGGACCATCCTCGTAAAATAAGAGAGATAGCCTGTAGGACAGAGAGATACAAAGGCTCATTTTTCCCTAGAACGATAGCTGAGCAGAATAAAACTTGCGATCAAAAGTAACCTCGCGTAGGGGCGTAAACCAAGGCCTAATTTTGGAGTTTTCCCCTTGGTGTTAATACACCCCCTGCCACACACCCTTGCGGTGGCTTGCAGGGTAAACTGTAGATGTAGATAGACATGTGCACGGGTTTCCCGTGATACATATGTGCTTTTCGTCAAATTCGCCGTAGTGTAATAATCTATTATGCTGGTGGAGGTTTTCGGGTTTCGCTGCGTTGGCGGCATTTCTGGCTCTGGAGAGCCAGAAATGCCGCCAACGCAGCGAAACCCGAAAACCTCCACCAGAATCCAGCAACGCTGCGAAAGCCTTCAACTCAAATTATTAATCTATTAATTTATTTTCTTTGAAATCAGAAAATTGTATTTCCTTATATGGTGGTATCCCTGCTTTATTGATACGCTCGAAACATGTTCATTTCAGTTTGCCATTCTATACTCGCCCTACAAGCGAAATTTCTTTTTGATATTGGTTCAGCTAAAAACTTCCAAACTCTTAGTTATAGAAAATTTATAACCTTTATATTGTGGTATCCTTGTTTAGTCGACCCGGTTGAAATATGCTGTTTTTGTTATTTATTTATATGAAGATTATATGTAACATATTGGATTAAAATTCATGCTGCCAATTCTCTATAAATACGTGTAAAAATATAATTTTACTTTTTATTGTGGTAGCCCTGCTCTTTATCTCCCCTCTAAACATCTTGATTTCATTATGGTATGTTGTACAAATCTAATATACAGAATTTAGTTGAAATCCGTTTAGACAATTCCTTCCAAATCTGTAATTACTGAAAGATATTAATTTGTAGGTGTGGTACCCCTGTTTGGTTTATCCGGTCCAAATATGCTATTATGGTTTTGTATATATGTGTAAATTACAAATTTTAAATTTTGTTTAAATTGATGAGAACAGTTCAACACAAATATTTGTAAAAAGAATTTTTTTATTAGTTATATTAAGGCAGTCCTGATTTCTATATCTTCATTTAAAATATTGATTTTGTTTTTTAATGTTGTACACCTTCTTCATAATAAATTTTGTTGAAATCGGTTTTGCGAATTCCGTCCAAATTCACAATTACCGAAAAGGTAAACTTTGCAATTGTGGCACCCCTGCGGAGTCGATATGGTCGAAATAGGTCATTTTGGTCCTATATCTACCTGATGATTCTATGTACCAAATTTGGTTGAAATCGGTTAAGCCAATTCTTCCCTGATATATGCGTACGGACGAACGGACATCACGAAGATAACAGTGCTTTTCAGCATTGACGAAAAGCACTAAAAACGCCCGGTTAATCCGCACACGTATAATTGGGATTCTGCTGTTCATATTTCTTATAATTCTTCTTATCGTGCTATACAAAAATCTCTTCGCCCGTCACCTTTTGGCACGCGTACCAAAGGTCGCCGACCCCCAGCACCAAGGACGTATTAACGACCGCCTCGAAGTTCAGGGGACGCGCGGTCCGACGACGTCACGACGAAACAAAAGTGTCGTAAACGGCGTTAAGCGAAGACCCCGGCTGTGCGCGGGAATATTCGTCGCCACGTGTTCCACATCCCGCAGGCTTCGTGGCGTGTGTGTCGAGCAATTATTCTTCATCTCCAACGCCTCCACTTTTCTCCGTCCCCTTCCCCCAATTTCTCTCTGTTACCCTGCTTATTCTGCCGCTCCGGTTTAATTAGCTCGTAAGGCCCGCTGGCTCTCTCTCCTGGACGCTTTAACTTGTGGAATCACGCGCCCGCCATATCTTCTCGCAGTGGGGAGTGTTAATGCTCTTGAGCAATCTAACGGACAATTGCAAAAAGGTCGAAAGAAAGTAATGTGAGGAACGGGATTTTTCAAGATTACCAGCTCGGCGGGAAAGAGTAATGGCTTGGGAATTTTTTTGCGTTCGCATCCAAAAATCTTTTTCTACGTGCATGAAGCGATATTTAGGCAAAAAAATATTGCGATCTTGAAAAAAATCGAATTCGATATTTTGACGAATGTGCACTTATTGGGTGGCTCAGATTCCGAAGAAGTGACTTCTTTTGGGATTTCGTCTTACTTTAATTTATCGATCGTGCGCTTCTTTAATGTCTAAATCAGTGGTTCCCAATCGTTTTGTAGGCGCGGCACCCTTTCAAAGATAAACAGAATTTCGTGGCACCCCATCCTTCAAGCAATGTTTTTATATTTTCACAAACGAGTATTAAAACCTTTGGACATGTCCATTTGTTGGTATCACATTATAATCAATTTATTAGAGATAAAATTAAAGCCCTAGTTACCTGTAAACACATCCGAACCGTTAATGTATTTACAAAACTAGTTTTATTGCGGCACCCCTAAAAATCAGCTGCGGCGCCCCAGTGTGCTGCGGCACCCAGGTTGTAAACCACTGGTCTAAACTGTTACCAAGGACCTGGTTATATTTTGTATTTATACAAGATATTACCTGCAATAGAAGCCTTGTTGAAACTAAGTATGCCGCGCAACAATGGATGATAATTTATAGTTCTCTTTTTCCACAAAATTTCGATTTACTCAGGAATGGCTGTACTGGTTTTAATTAAAACTCATCCAGCTGTATGACTTATTACCATTTAAAATGTCACCTTTGTCATATTTTTCAAAAAATGACACTATACAGTGTTGAATGACGTTATAATATGTCGAGTTTTACTTCCAGATACCGCTGAGCTTTCTCCATTGTAAAAGCAAAAGCGTTGTGGGAGAGATGCGGAAATTGATGATTTTAGGTCGTCTCGGCGCAGCGGAAGTCTTTGTGTCCAGCTAAGCTGGTTGAGGTTATGAATGTCTGAAACGCCTTTACGTGGCGCTCGTGCTCCTGAAAAGAAAGGATGCTTCATATATAGCCTACCTCTTTGCAAAAACCGGTAACATTCCGTGCGAAAACCTCTTCCTGTTGCTTGCAACCGTTAGAAAATCGTATATAATTTCAAAGTCGTAAGGAACCTAGCGTGTTTCAATGTTTTTGAACTTCTTTTACTTTTAATATTCCTCACCATCACCTAATATTAGCACCCCCACTTTTTCGAAGGGGTCTTAAGTACTTAATCTTCACGGTGAATAAATTCGTGAAGACTTGCAGCCTCGTCAGTGCCATATTTCTTAATGGCGAAGTACGTAGGGAACTACGTCCTGTTCTTTATAAATTAGCCGAATTTACAGCGATAAAAATTCTGGAAAACCAGATGCATATTTCCTCTACAGAGCAGCTGTCATCAGTAGTACAAACTGCTTCATTGGTTAAATGCGTATCTGAGTTTTTCAATCTTATTGCTGCTATTAGATTTACCTGATTTAGCAATAGGATTTAAACCATGAGGCGATCTCTTTAATTCATTTTTGTATTTGTTGCACGGTATTTTTGCGGATCAAAAGCTATTTAATTCAATGTATATGAAATACCACATCGATATGCGAATTGTTGGTTCGAATGCCTGATTAAATTGTAAATTCGTTACCCTGGTTCCACGAATATAGTATAAATTAATTTGAGAATTTTCGCAGTTCGTTCAACCATTATTGTTTTTTTGTTCCGCTGAGTTACGTCTATTTTCTGGGATGTCAGTTGTCATTCTGGTGAAATCCGCTTTTCGGCGGATATCGCTTAAACCATCAACCCTGTTAAATCGGAGTTCCTCCCGCCCTGTTTTCGGAAGCTAACATTCTGCCGAAAGACCTCGAGAAGAAGCCCTTGATAAGAGAAATCGTAGAAGCGTAGATTTACGTGTGTAAGGATTTTAAGCGTTTTTGGCCTTAATCTTTCGCTGTTTAGTACCCACGGTTAATCGAGCTGAAATTTTAAGGGAAATTTTTTTTATTACAGCAGTGAAGCCATCAAGAACCATACCACTCCTTTTTTGCATATGACATGTACGATTTCTCGAATCCCAGTCGTCATGACACAGCCACATTTTTTTGCCGTTTTCACAGAAGCAATCGTGGAAATTTTACGCCCAACGCAAATTACATTAATTTTTTCCAAAAATTCTAACCGCCAAGCTTAAGGTAATGATTTTGATTTGCTTAAGTCTTCTTATCGTAGCGAGGATTAAGGTGGAAACCTATGAGCATCTCGAACATGAATAATGTTCAGTTCAGATTTGCTAACATTTTGAGTAGTGATATTCTAAGAATTTTGCTTTCTGAGGAAATGGCGTGCTTTCACGATACTCTGTCAGAGCTGATAAATTGCAGGTCTCTTGATCCACTTGCGGCGCTGATACGAGCAGTGAGACGGTCAGCCGAGCATGGGACTATTACGATGGCCTCCATCGTTTATACCAGAGGACTCTTCAAAACTAATAAGAACGATTCAACAGGAGTGGGTCGTTAGTTATTTTTCCAATGTGGATCGGGCAAGGAAGGCAAAAAAACAAGCGCTAACATAATTAATCAAAGGTATGGATGTATATACAGTCAAACCCCGATCAGCGCCCTCCTATATAGCACCATTCCCGCATACTGGCCATTAATCGTAGTGAGAAGAACTTCTACTTTATGATTACATTCACTCTAGTGTTCTGTCTTACTACAGGTCCTAACAAGTCATTGATTGGTTTTGACTAGGGAATATATATACATGGTGTGTTGGTTTCCCGTTGCCTTCTAGACCAGACACGCACACAAGGGATGAGGGAAACCAGGTGCCCGCACTTGCCTATTCTTTGCAAAGAGCACCAAGGGGACCAACTGGTTGACGTTCCTTCCGAAAGAAGGAGCGTTGACTTTTGCGCTGTCTCCTCAACCCGCACAAGTAGGGGGACTGGCGACCTCGGAAAAATCCCACTTTCGCACGTTTCGTTTCCGGTGGCGCTTAGCATAGCAGGCCAACGCCCTTATCACTACACCACCTACACCCTCTATGATTACATAGAGCAAGCATATACCGTGTTTAACCGAATCCAAGACGAGTTTTTTTTTTCGAATTTCAGCTTTCAAAAATCGAGGGTCGTCGTCTTAAATTCCGGTATAAAGTAGGGTTACGAATGTATCGACGTTTTTTTGTACATATGTAGCATAAGATAAAATAATTATATCTACTGAAAATTTTCATTGAAAACTTATTCTCCAGATATAAATTAATACAGTATTGTTTTTATAATAAATTTTTTTTAATGATTTTCTTCTCTTAAAGAAAAATTTGGAACAAACCTTTTCAATGAATGAACGAACTATACCTATACTAAATACGTGTGTTCGAAATAAACGCCGAATACCTACAAATGACGTTATTTAACGAACTAGAGAACTATTGAATTTTATTTTTGAACGATAACGTTCAGTGAACAGTGAACTAAACTTTCCTTGTCAGTTGGCGAATATCATTTTGTAGATGTCAAAGCAAATGACTGCGTAATTAACCGGGATTTCCTCATTCAAACGTTTTACGCCATAAATTCTTTAATTGTGATTTTGTCTTAAATTCCTTTTAAATGCGTCACTTTTAACCTTAAAATGGCTTACCATGTAGACTGTAGAGATAAGGTGATGAAACTCCAGTTTTCTTCGACATACCATCTACTTATACTGTCAATGAAAAAGATGCAAAATTTGTGATAATAAAAAGGACGGTTAATGAAAAAACGCGAGTTAGAGTGCCTATTTTATCAGATTGACCAAAATTACCACCATATGTTATCCTAAAACGAAAAACAATACCCAAGGAACAAATGCTATTGGAATAGTAGTTAGATGTCATGAAAATGGATGAATGTCAAAAGAACTTGAGAGATTAGTTACATATTGTCTGGAATAAAATACCAGGAGCACTATCAAGAAAAAGAGGGATGCTTGTACTAGAGGCATTCAAAGGACACATATCCTGAAGTTAAAGATCCAATTAACACAATGAATACTGACCTTGTAATAATGCCTGGAGTTTTGACATTACAGCTTCAACTCTCTCTCGCTCTTGATGTTGTTGTCAACAATATATAAAAAGATAATTTAAAGGGTTTATATTTTGACTGGTTATTGAGTGGAGATCACCCTATAACACCAAAAGGAAACCTATTATTTCAATGCTCTGCCAATGGATCAAGGCATCATGGCAACACAAATACAGAAGCATTTGCGAGTGCATTTAAGAAGTGCTGCTTATCCAGTCCCATGGATGGAAGTGAAGATGATGTTTTGTGGGAGTCTACGGACCAAGTTCGGAGTGATAAAGATAGTGAGAGTGAGGACAATGATGAAGAAGCATAGAGGGTGATGATGACTGATGTATGGGACCCAATAAAAACCTTTGCTAGCTTTGTGGAATTTTGAATTTTTGCAGGAATCATATAATTATTAGATCATAAAATCGTTTTCTGTTTTGACAGTTCAAAAAAGGGGGGTCGTCTTAGATTCGAGGTCGTCTTGGATTCAGGTAAATACGGTATCTCGATTTTCCGCCCCCCCCCCCCCCCACTTTAACGCCAATGTCAGTGATGGATAAACGGTGGCTTTAAATCGGGGTTTGACTGTACTAGAGTATAAATAAATTCGATATGATTTAAATGACTATGGGAAACCTACGTTACTATGTAAAGAGGTTGATGAAAATGCGCAATCGTATTGAAGTATTTCTAATGATATAATGCCACCGCACGGTATATACTTATTTTGGCTAGAAATATTGCTCACGTATTATTGTTTATGTCGTTCGTATTTATAACCGGACGGATTCGAATCAAAACCAATGCAGCCATTTTTTTAGAAAATAGATCTTTAGCGAAATCGACCTGAATAAAGTACCCTCCATTTTGAGCGATTTGTTTCATTTCCGAGTAATGTTCTTTAAAAAACGGTAGCTTTCCTCAGATTCTGTTTCACCGTTTAGTCCCTGTATGGCCACGCACAGACTGCGGACGGATGTAATTCTAAAAGCCAGTTTTTTCGATCACGAAACGTGCGCATTCATCAAAATTTCCGAAAGCCCCAAATTTACTTTAACATGACAATACTTTCTCTATTTAGTTCTCATATGAGACAGTGAAATTCTTAACATTAAATTTTTACCGTCTGTAATTTGATTTTTTTCATTCATTTGAATAGTAAAGGAGCCGACTTTCTATATAGGTTGATTATGTATGTATTCGTTCTGTACCCCTGATGGCGTTGAAATTACATCGTTTTTACCTTACTATAGGACGATCTCGAATGTAAGGCGACGCTTATTTGGAAGAAAAAAATGTTTTATAAGACATTATGAAGTAAATAAATTAAACTAAACAATTAACGTTATTTTTATTTTATTCTCTAAACATTGTCATCACAATGTGCAATCCAAAGATGAACGTGATTTAAACCATACCCGACTAGTCATAAATACTCGTTATTTTTCATTATTTATTTCTTTACCAGCAAATATAAGACCGTCCCTAATCTTCGACTAAAAAGGTAACAGAAAAAAAACATCGTCATATAGCCGTATATTCAGCAAGAACGTATTTTTCATGATTTTTTTAACAGTATGATACGACCGGCCGCGTAGGTATTTTTTACATCTTATTTCGGCAACCGCTTGACAGTTTTCTCCGCTACACAAAAAATGAGCGTCGACTTTTCTTCCGAAATTTTCCCGTCACTATTTTATGTAGGACATTTGCGTCACTCGGGATAGGGTCGACATTTCGAGCCAATTTTTCTTTTTTAAGAACGTTTCGAAACTTACTGGCGCCATTCTTTTAAAGAGGGACGAATAATCTCCATGACTCATCATTCTTCCGCTCTCACTATATATATATATATATATATATATATATATATATATATATGTGTGTGTGTCGATTCTAGTTTCGGAGAAAAAGGGTAGAAAATATCGATGTCTATAAAAGTGCATGGAACGATTCTCTGGTTTAAATCACCGTATCGAGGAATTATAATTATTAATGAAGTACGAGTAGAAGTTATTTTTAATGTCGTGATTTTCGCTTCAATTTCAAAACACTGTTTGTAAATATCATCTGTAATATTCAATAAAATATCTGATGTGGCCGCCACATGACTTTCTCCATATCTGTAATATTTCTAAATATACCAAATAGGTTACATAATAATAAATATTTTAAGAAATTTCGAGAAAATTTTAGACTTTACAAAGAACAGAAATAATCTCAAACCATAGCCTTCTGATATTGGATATAGCCACGAAGATCCAACAATTAAGAAAAGAAAAATGAGCGTTACTAACGTAAGACGTAACTAAGCGTCAATTGTTAACAATAGTGGTCGGTAGGTGGCGTGATGGTGGCAGCTATAAATATAGGATCTCTTTAACAGTGCATTATATAGGAAAATGTTTCAAGCAAAAGTTGTAGAAAATTAAATTTTCTAGAACTTCTATTCTGATCCATTTTTAAATTTATCAAATATTAAAGCAAATATTTCAAAATAACGGATAAGTGACAAGAGTAAACACCCACTTTCGGTTGACCGATGTTTACTAAAAACTAATCAGTTCTTCTGACTTTTATAAAAAATGTTAAATATAAAATTTCGCGTTGACCTGATTAATAGTTTTTGAGTTAGATCACCCACAAAAAAACCCATCACATACAAACACGCACAGACATCATCGATAAAATAGTCAAAAACGTGTTCAGAGGACCTCAAAACGTGTATTTCCGTTGAAATCTTGAAGTCGATTTTTTCCATGAATACAATACTTAACCCCTATACTACGTATATGGAGAAAGTAAACATTTATTTTTCAACATAGGAGTGTGATTTTTCTTTTATTTTACTCTTAATTGATCACATAATACCGCTGCATTCATAGCTCCATACCGACGTGGGCCCATCTCTGCATATATATTGTATATATATATATATATAGTTTTTTATCCTCCCTCTCACACCATCACTACCTCCGTCATCCCTCTAGATGGCCTCTTCTTCCTCTTTTTTCCCTCCCAAAGACCTCGGCAGCAATAATCCCGAAGACTTACGCGCCCTTTTGTTCCGCCTCCCCATTTTTCTCCTCGAGACCGAGGATTAACAAGGCGTTTATGACCCAAAGTGTGTCGTGTGTGGTCTTATTTCTAACAGGAGACGACGATGACGGAGGGGAAGAAGGGGAAGAGAAGTCTCCATCGTGCACCGACTACGTCATGCACTTCGTGACGCTCTTCTGGAAGATCATATTCGCCTTTGTGCCGCCCACGGGTAAGTTGTTTATTTTTGCCGTTTTTCTCCTAAATCGCTCGTTTATTCGGTTCGTCCAGTTTCACAGACCGATCAATGAACCGATTTGCTTTTTTCCCTTCCGCTGGTAGTTTCTTTGCGCGTTTTTTTTTGTTTTTTTTTAATTTATACAAATTTGTCCTTTTTGTGAGATAAGGACGGTGAGTGCTAAATAATCTCACAACCAGTTGGTTGTGTTTTGCACTCCTTTCCCCGAAGGACGAAACAATTCGATAATTAAGAGGGGCTGAAGTCCAAAGGTTATTTTTTTCAAAGTCTTGTGATTTTATCGTTCAACGAATAATTTCTATTTACCCTGACATTCTACAGCGGACGCTGTTTTTTGCGCTTCCTTTTTAAATCGTTCATCCATTCGGTTTGTCCGTCAGTCTTTTCGAGCAATATCTTTTTATATATCTTAATATATATCTTTATATACCTGGGAAACCGAATTTTCGGGATAGGTTGATCTATGCGATACGGTGTAAATTCTACGATCAGCTACTGGGGAATAATCTATGTCTAAGTCAGAACTTTGCCAATTAATCCAGAAGAATTCATTCTATAAAGGAAAGATGATTTTTGGAGGAAAGCTCCTTTGGTTGAAACGTAGTTGTCAAGTACTGGGGTTCAATTCCGTGGGAGTTTGTTTTAAAACTAGTTTTAAATTACTTTTGATTGATTTTAGGTTTTACGTTTTGTTATTATTGCTGAGTTTCTACTGAAAATACAATGTAACATCATAATAATGCTAAATCTGAAGTTTGTTGATGCTTTTTTAAAAAAAGAGTTCACGTGTTTATTCATTTTTAAGCAAATGGTACGCGTAAAAAACATCTACAATACCTTTTCAATAACAGCACGTTCAATTTGAATTCTTCAACGCTCTTAGGGAAATAAAGTACAACAAATGAGGAAAGAACTGATGAATGAGATATTCAAGGCAATTCTTTTTAAAATAAAAATATAGGTACACTCGTTATCCGTAGTATAAAGTAATATCCATAACCCCATCTCACCATATTCCTTTCTGAGTTTGCAGAAAATTTTCAAACTTCCTGGGATTGGCGGGACCCTTAAAAGTTTACAATTCACACTTCTCCGACTCGCCAGTGCATCGACCTATGAAAACTCATGTATGCATGTATTTGCACTACACTACATATATTGTAGTAAATCTTATCAATTCCTTCAGTATAATCAGTTTTTCGAATGAGGTAAAATATTGTTATTTTTTCATTTGATAAACTGTACGTATGTGTAGATATATATGAATATATATTCGGGAAAATAATGAAAGATACGCTCTGAAATTGATCGCCCGAGTTATCTCGGACAAATGAATTTTGTAACGTTGTGGCTCCCCAAGATATCTCGGGCGAATTTAGATTCCCCCTTACATCACTAATGACGCCCTTTCTCACTCTTCACGTCCACTAGATCACTTAAACGGGTGGCTGTGTTTCTGCGTCTCCATAACATGGATCGGAGTGTTGACTGCCGTCATAGGTGACGTTGCTTCTCACTTCGGTTGCACTGTTGGCATAAAAGATTCCGTGACTGCCATTACCCTCGTAGCTCTGGGAACGAGTTTACCAGGTGAGTAAGCATTGAAAAAATTACTAACCGTTCGCTGTCATTTGTCGCCAGGAGAACGTGTTGTTGTGTTTCGTAACGGGATCATACGCGGTAACATGTACGCGCTCGCCCTACTCTGGACGAGTTTGCTTTACGACATTTTTAGCGGCCGCTACTATGCTTTTGTTTTTTTTTCTGTCGTTCCGTTATTATATTCTAAACTGTTCCCTTAAAGTAGAATCCTTACGGTTGTTTTTCCTGACGCCTTTCTGATTATGTCATTAGTTTAATACCGGGGTCTCCAACACGCGGCCCGCGTCTTGCAGCGCAAATTCAAATGTTTCTTAGAAAATATGTCACGCAAATGTTGGTAAATAATTTAAGAGGCTTAAGAAGTTTATTAAATCGGCGCTTTAAAAGACCCGCGGTTTATTGTTCATTCTCATTTATGAAAATTCTGCACATTTGAGGCACAGAAGAATGTTGTTCTCTCTGTCAGTGTTTTTTTGCGTGTCCGAAGCATTTAAATCTCGACTTCGAGTGTAATATTTTTATAAAGAATGGGTTTAAGACCGCGCCGTAGAATTGAGGTAATTTCTCCACTTGTGAAAGGTAAGGGTGAACGCACTAATAATACGAAGCGTGTGAGGAATGGGGAAAATTATTAAACGCGGCCCCCGGATTAGCTGTGATGCTATAATGCGACCCGCGGATTTGGTGGAGTCTTCATGCGGCCCGCGCACCGATGTGAGTTTGAGACCCCTGGTTTAATACGTTCTGAGGCGTTCGGTGTTTTTTTTTATTTCACGCAATTAAAACTCGAGTAAAACGTTGTTCGAGCAATTTGGTCATGCGTCCTACTCGGGAATCAAAACGTCCGTGCCGTAGAATTTGTTCTACGCAACTTTTATGTATCGTCATGAAATGTTAGATTACAGATAATTGATTGGATGTTGGTGATCGCCCGATCCGCCCCTCTCGCCCCTTGCCGCGGCACTGACTCGAACGCCTATAACTCGAATTTTCGATTAGTCGAAGCAAACATTTTTCCCTTTCTCGCTCATATTTCCTTAAAATGAAGTCCTGTTACTCGAAGTCTCCATAACTAGAAATTTTGTATGTCTTCCCTGGAGATGCGAGTTATGAGATTCGGTTGTACTAAAATTTTCCCCCAAACAAGACGAGTATCTTTAATATCCATGAAGTTGTAACACATTGTTTTTTTATTCAATTTTTCTCCTAGTAAGTAATTTTTCACTTTTATCTTTAAGTCGAAACTCGTTTCATTTAGTTCGTCGCAGTCGTGCAATGTCGCATAATTCACTGGCGACGGAGACATCTATCAGGAAAAAGGAACAACTACTACGATCACATCCGTAGCCAGATACAATTTGAAATTCCATCTTGATCTTAGCAGTGCCGCTATTTTCGACTCGTCTTTCCAATTAATTTTTCGTCCGAGTGTTGCCAAATTAATAACATCGCGATTGGAACTCATTTTGATAGAAAATTAATTCTCTTCCTCGGAAATTTTTTTGTTGAGATGATATCAGTCCAGGGTTCGGTAATGGTTTTTTCTTGGGTGCCACTCTTGATGAATGGGCATAATCTGTGACCCCCCACGCGTGCCACCCTTGAAATTTATTTTGTCCATAACGGTTACGAAAGGTGATTATTATGCTACTAGCATAATTGCCCGTCAAATATGAAGGGCATGTGCAGATTAAGTATTAAATTTAAGGTACTTCCCATTCTTCCCCCTTTCTCTCATCCTCCCTCCCCTTCTCTCTCCCTCCTATCCTCCCTCTCTCCCTCCTATTATCCCTCTCTCCCTCCTATTATCCCTCTCTCCCTCCTATTATCCCTCTCCCCCTCCTATTATCCCTCTCTCCCTCCTATTATCCCTCTCTCCCTCCTATTTCCCCTCTATCCCTCCTATTTTCCCTCTCTCTTCCTCCGTCCCCATTCTTCTCCCTCTCTTCTTCCCATCGTCCCTCTTCCTCCCTTCCATTCATAACTTTTACTTTAAAAATCAAACATTCCTACCAAATTTCAATCTTCTACCTACTCGGGAAGTAGGTATGTTAAAAATAGCTTTCATTCATTCATAAATAGTTCTCGATTCTCCCGCACTTTTATGCGCGGCGCCATGGTCGAGCCTGACAGGATGAGCTAGCTCCTCATATTATATAATAAGGCACCTTGAATATAATGCTTTTATCATTACGAGACGAAATACAATTGAAATAAAAGTAAATTTATTTTGAAAATAAACATTTTATGTGCTTCTTCTCTGTAATATCGTGCCATTGATTGCCAACCCCTGATTTAGCCTTTCCGACGCCCCCGCGCCCCCGAGTCAATGGGAGATGATGGTGCCTGTGACGCGAAACTGTTTGACATGCCTCCCCTCTTGTCCTCCCAGATACTTTTGCGAGCAAAGTGGCTGCCGTCCAGGACAAGTATGCCGACGCGTCGGTGGGCAACGTCACCGGAAGCAACGCTGTGAATGTGTTCATGGGCATTGGGATCGCATGGTCCATCGCCGCTATCTACCACGCTCTACGAGGGGAGAAGTTCCTTGTGGATCCAGGGAAGTAAGTTTCAATCGCCATCTCCTTTAACGTCAAATCCAAATGCCTAATACATTCTGTCCTTGTTTGGACATTCATTCTTACCATTCCGCCATTTGGTCAATTTATTGACAAATTAATCCACTTTTGGTGAATTGAATGTGCTTAGATTGGTTTACTTAGTCGTTAATTATCATTAGTATTTATCATTGTTATTATTTTATTGTAGTATTAATTAGTAATTAAGAATAATTCCACGTAGTGATGTTTTTCATTAGGAAATCATTAAAAATTTTAATTGTTTATTAAATTGTTTCAAAATAATGGTTTTTCAGTAAATAATTTTATATCTTTCACCTCTTTCATCAACTTCTGTTGTTTAAAGCTAATTGGCGCAGAGTATTTCCTTCCAAGAACATTTTCTGCGGAAACAGAACACTAATTATTGACCTACAGAAGCTAACAAATCGAACAGTCTCGTATGTTAAAACAAACAAGAAAAAACAAAAAATGACGGAAAAATATACTTTACAAAACAATCAAGTTAAAATGCGAATTAAAATTCCTTACGCTCATTAATTAAATGGTGAAACGAAGTTTCCTGGAATCGCTAGAAACCCTGTACAAAACTTAATCTTAAAATAAGACACTCGTCATAATATACTAAATTCGTATTAATTTGAAGCTCCAGTTGCCATACACAAAATATTAACATGTAACCTTGAGGTTAAGCAATGCTATGTTCGGTAAAATGTATATTATGTAATTTAAACGTTAAAATTTAACGATTTCGAATTTAAGGCGAAAAGAAGAAAATTTATTTTCCTTTAAAACAGTCCAGGTTCTATGATCGAACGTTAATTATTTCTAATTTAAATTTGCAAGATATCAAAAGCCTATGCGTCAATAAATCGATTTTTACGTGTTTTCATATGAGAACTAGATATTATATCCTGGAATTAAAATGTGATCTTATTTCGGGATTTTTTTCTTCGTTGCCTCTTAATATCCAAATTTTATTCTTTTACTTAGTCGGGAAGTTTGTTAAAACACGTTAAAAAGTGCCACCCGAGGCGACGATGTCAGTAATTTTCCTCGGAAGGATGGATCCTCGAGAAATTATAGTAGATTCATATATATATGTGTGTGTGTATATATATATATATATAGTACGACCCTCAAAAGTGCTGGAAAATTCTATGGAAAAATAAACACCAGTGATAACTCTCGGCAAACTTCTTTTTCTTTGAAACGGAACATCGCTAAAAATGTTATTTATTATTTGAGTTAGTCATGACGTTTTGTCATTTTCTTGTTTTAATGCTAACAGTTGTTAATTCTACAAATGTTTGATTAAAATAGGGGAAGCTTCTCTATTAGAATCGAGTGAAATTATTTTGAGCTTCCGATGTCGACGCATCAAATCATCATCAGTGGATCTATTCAAAAACCTTTCCATTTGTTCTTATTTTGTTGCAAATATATATTTTCATAATCTACGGATTAATTATATGAATCATGTTTAATGGCGATTGCCTTATCCGTGAAAAGATTGGGAACTTCGGAGATAAAAAAGTAAATGTAGGCGTGTTGCTCTGTCAACAGCAGACGAACAGATACCTTTACTTCAGGACGACGACAAGGTCATCAAGTTGTCCACGTGATACGGAATGGATGCAATTTTAACAAATAGGATGTGAAGTCTGTCGAAAGTTGGAGATTGTAAACCAACATAGATCTAGTCTAATGTAGCAATACCTTGGTTAACGAATCCTCTGAGAACAAAGCTCCTTTATAACGAAGTCGGTATTATTTGTGCAAAAATAGAAAAAATAAACAAAAACTTCGGAAACTTCATGCAAGGCGATTAAAATAGTAAAATTTAGACATAACTGACACCGTGCAAATGGCCCAGTAAGTGGGTATCGAGAAAGTGGACTATGTGAAATACCTACAGGATAGCTACAGATGACGCTGACTTGTCTGCTCCCCCTGTGTAGTTCTTACCACATAGGCTCCCACCGCAGGTGGCAGTGGTGGAGTGGTTAGAGCGTTGGCCTTCCACGCAGCGGTCCCAGGTTCGTATCCGACAGAGATCGAATTTTTCAACCTGGGATCGTCCCGTCCCCTACTTGTTTGGTATGAGAAGACAGCGCAAGCTAGTGCTCCGTCCTTCAGAAGGGACGTTAAGCAGTTGGCCCCCTTGGTGCTCTGCGTAAAGAGCAAGCTAATGTCGGCAGCGGTTTTCCCTCCTCCCGTGTGTGTATTAGGTGTGGAAGGAGTAAATGCTATAATAATTGAGAATTTCCATAAAAACAAACAATCGACTCCCACCGCTGCCAATTTGGATGAGCAATATACTTCAGTAGAACCTATTCATTTATGTTCTAATTAAATTTAATCTTAAACAAATTATTTCTGGTTTTTAGACCTTTTTATTGTTTTTGTGAGTAGTTCATGATATCTCTCTTTCTCGGGAGTTGTGAAACACATTCCTATGCATCTTATATGCTTTCTACCTCTATAACGTAGTTGCTGATAACGAAGTGCCGTCATGGACCGCATAAACTTCATTAATCGAGGTATTACTGTACACTTACGCAGTAAGTCGAGGTAACTAACTCATGAGTTATGAAATGTTGACACAGAAGAAGTATTTTTCCATTCCTCATATCTCCAAATTGGGGGACAACTTCAAGGTATGGCCAGTATAATAACCAAATCTTTTGTAATGGAAAATATTTTCTACTCATCAAAAAACTTACATTTCGAATACCGTTTCAAAATTATGAGAAAAACGTGAATTGATGAAGATCCCAATTCGCCGAATGAAATTTTGACTTTTGAGAAGGGGAAAAAATCCTGTACTTGACCGGGAATCCAAAATTTAATTTCAGATTTATGCGAACATGGACAACGTGTCATTTCAACACCTTTGTTTCTCGCCGAATGAATGAGGCTGATTCACCACATGTGGCAAGTGGCGAATGTATTGGACACCCAATCTGTGCATTGCATATTAAGAATCCACAGCATGTTGATACAAAACGTGTTTCCATTGTATTTCAACTTGACTTAATAATTCCGTCGTTCAAAACCGTTGCGGGAATTATATAAAAGAAAATAAGCGCTACGAAGAATTCTGTGTTTTTATTTAAAAGATGAAACGCGGAAGTTTTGTTTTTTAGTAGCATAGCGAAAATGGATTTTATTGATATATTTTATTGAAATTTTTTACCTGTAAATTTAAAATCGAAAACCGTGTAAGTGAAAATCTCAACCAACCGATTTCTCAGCGGAGATATGGCTCTCCGGCTGTGTACTCCAAGAAATACACTGATATTCTCTTTTTCCTTCCTATTGGAAACTGTCATCGTCGCTACAAGAAGAGGATCATTCCGGTTCAACTTTTTATCTGTGGTAAAGTCATAGGAAACAAATGAGAAGCATACCTTGGCCTTCTTCAAGCGGAATATACGGAAGGTGATGCCCTAGATCAGGGGGCGGCAACTCTTTCTGCATGGGGGCCACATTCATAGTTGTGAATGCTTCGGAGGGTCGCATTGGAAATTGCGAGGGCATCGGCGGGCCGGATGAGCGTTTATGTCAGAAGTTACCTAGAGAATCTCTGGTCTCATAATTGTGGAAATGGAGTCCAAATAATTTACTTGCGTTAAAAATTCATCAAAAAACGTTTTGAGACCTTAATTTTGCTGAAAAAATGAAACTGTTTGCATCAAATTTTACCAATCACTTTTTATTCGTAGCTTTGCGTGCCGCAGGAAGCGCTCTCGAGAGCCGCATACTGCCCGCGGGCCGCACATTGCCAACCCCTGCCCTAGATCTAGATACTTTCGGATTAAAGCGGTACTGCTGGCGAAGAATGCTGCTTGATCATATGAATCTGATTGAAAAACTTCTCAATTATGCTCCACTTGAGAAGTAACAATACTATTCTTGTATCTGTAAACATTTATCTCTAAACGTTGTATATGCTTCATGTGATTCCTTCTAAAAGAAAGTAGTCCTTGGTAGAGGGGTAGTTAGAATATCTGCCGATGTATACTAAGGTCGGTGGTTCGAATCCCGCTAAAGACATAGATGTTTGTGTTCGTCTTTGGGTTACATATAAGAGTGAACTATATGGTCTAAAACAGGGGTCGGCAACCTTTTATGCATGGCGGGCCACATTCGTAGTTTTGAATGCTTCGGAGGGCCGCATTGGAAGTCACTAGACCTTCGGCGGGCCAGATGACTTTATATCAGAAGTTATCTACAGATTCTGTGGTCTCATATTATCGAAAATCATGTATAAATGATTTACTAGCGTTAAAGCTACTCCAGGGAACGTTTTGATACTATAATTTCACTGAAAAATATAAAATTGTCGATTTTTAATTTTACGGACCACTATTTCATCATATCTCCGCGGGCCGCATGAAGCGCTCTCGGGGGCCGGATGTGGCCCGTGGGCCGTATGTTGCCGACCCCTGGTCTAAAATATCTCCCTTAAAATAAAAGACGGATTATTATTGTCAGTTTCTTCACTTTATTTTGTTTGTACTAATTGTTATTTTTAGTGCAGTAAGGACGCCGATTGCTAAAAAAAGTCACCACTAATCGTATTTTCTGCGCTCTGCCCCTAAAGGGATAAATAATTCGATGATTATAAAAAGTGCCTAAGTCCAAAATATCTTATTTTCAAATTCTTGCAATTTTATTGACCAAACAATTTCAGTTTTATTTAGTATTCTTAAGCGGGCATTGTTTTTTAAATATGCGGTCGAAAACTATTATTGCGTAATTTATGCTCCGGAAAAAATTTAAAAATTCAAAATCGCAATTTCGCGCAGACCTCGTCAAAATGAGGTATGCAATTTAACTCCACGTTTTTGACGCCAAAACGACTTTTTTAAACATTGTAATATATGAAACGTTACGTGAGAATTGTTTTGCTTTCGTACGCAACTGGAATTAAGACTAGAAAATTATTTTGTCGAATAAGTGGGTAGTTTGTCAACAATTGTTGTTTGTTTAAGGTGTTTATTTGATAAAAACCTTCTTAGATGGACGTCCTGTTATATATTGGCACTCATTTGGCGTTTGAAGTGATTGAATGATATTTTCTATAAATTGGGTGATTGCCATCTCGAAAAAATTTAATCTCTCAATGATTTTCTTGCTATTATTAATTCAATTTTTGTTACCTGTAAAAGCTTCATTTTCTCCCGTTCGTTATAAAATTCACCTTTCTCTTTTTACCAGGTTTTTTTAATACAAAACGTGCTAGTGTAATCACTCTGTCTGTCCGCCTGTCTGTGGACAATCAGCTTATAGGTGGTTTCAGATTCGGAAATTCAATACTTCGAAATAGTATTTTAGCCAAGCTACTTAAGCTGGAGGAGTGAAATCTTCACAGATTGGAAGGTCTAGTGAGGATTTACATTCAAGCTGTGCAGGTCGCTTCCTCACAGAAAGGGAAGTCAAACCAGAACCCTGAAAATTTTTAAGAAAACATGCTTCCACCTCTTACTTAACTAGGGGCACCTTACTTGTTTTACTTGTCATCGTTATTATCGATGAAAATTTAATTGAATTTAGGGGGATATCTTACGTGTGCATGAATTGACAATTTTTTAATTAAATATATCCATATGAAACTAAATTTATATTTCAATCAACAGGTAAAGCTGTACTTGAGTTCAGCAGGTGAAATATATTTGGTATTAGGAAACTTGTGTATGAACGAGTATGGTTTTTAATCCATCGAAGATCCCCCGTGAAAATAACTTTCATCTATCTCAAGATGCAAAAGTCCATGTTTGTTTAGATTTAGGGTGTATGATATCACGGAAGGATTACTTTGACCCTTATCTGATCGTTGGTAAATATTTGCTTTTCCTGTATGACTGACTGAAGTAGAACGCGAGATATTGGCGGTGACGAGTCGGAGAGAAAAGTGTCAGTTTCAAAATAAGGAAGGCTTTGCGTGACGGAGTTAAATTTTTTTCGTTCGCTGTGTGCTTTTCTTGAAAATTTTATCTCCCATTAAATTGGTAAAATTCATTTTACTATGTACGTTGCTTTTCAAAAGCGTTGTACAAAATGTAGGATGGAGACAAAATTATCTTTGTTGGCTAGAAGTTAAAATTTGTCGTCCCATTTTTCTTATAACAGGAGAGATCGATTTGAACATAAACTCACGAATCGGAAGAAAAATCATTAAAATCATTCATTTAAAATTTTCTCAGTTAATTATACATTTCAGGAACCCTTTTAATGCGATGATAACGATTTAGGTTCTTGACAAGCCTCTTTCTCGGTTAACTTCTCTTTCCTCAAAATCACGAACTTGGCTACAGAATTCGTGCTTCTCGTAACATTAAATTAATACGCAGCCCAATTTTTATTCCGCTCGAAATATTAGAGGATTCAAATTTTGTCGCATAAACACAACAATAATAATAACTTGTACGAAATCGGTTATAAATTACGCTCTTGCCTTCAACTCATATTTAAAACGACTCTCGGCTATTATGAATTCGAATTCTTCCCATTCTCGAATGCCCTCGTGATATAGTTTAAGATCTTTTACTAATGGGCTACTCGTACCGCATTCTATCGATTCGGGCATGACGTTTACAATCTTGGACTAGATTCAAAATGTGAGCAATGATTCGCCTTGAAATGAGCTCATTCGGGCGGTTGAAAGATAAAACTATTTCGCCATGACCTCGAAAACCAAAGTTGCGCCTTCCAGTGTTTATTTCCAAAGTAGGAAGTTGTTCTCGGCAGAAAAATATCCCCGATATCGAGTAAAATATACTGTTGCCGGCGCAAACGCCCCAAGAATTTTTTTAGAAAGCCAAAATTCGAACAGCGAGATAAAAATGCCATCCATACAGAGAGCAGCCCGTGTAAGAAAGTCGCAGACGTTAGAGAATTTGAACGAACAGAAAGGACAGAAATTAATGCAATGAAGCGCGAACTTTGTCCTCTGTAATAGCAAATTATATTCTTTTGGACGCGCAAGACCGTGGAGGTTCGTGGCGGATACTTACTATTCATTATTTTCCACGCTTAATGAATAAAATAAATTCTTCGCCGTCTGTCACACTTCCGTGTCCGGTGAACTACTTTTACGCCGTTCAAGTTACAGCAGCCAAATTTTGACGGATTTTTCATGGCTATAAGTTCATCCCGCTGTTGAAACATGGAGACTCCAGAGGCAGTCTAAAGGGTGCAGTTTGAAAAGCCGCCCTTCGTCGCTTCTTTCTTTACTAGTTTGATATGTTTTTGTAGGAAAAGGATTTTATTTTCCTCGATTCTTTGAAAAATACACCTATATGTAATCTTTGCACTTCTTTCGGCGAAATTCATGATTATTTGTCGCAAGAACTATTTCTAAGATGATTTGGTTATTCTGTGTGAAGAGTCTGAGAGACGAAATCTGCGAGTGAATTCAAAAATCATTAGACGCCCGAAAACGTCTTTCTTAATTTCTAAGTTTAAGAAACGTTGACAATTTACACGATTTAATATAGGAGATCGATTGTTTCTTAAAATTTCTGCCATGTGGAAATGGGAATGGTTTGTGTTGGATTTAAATAATCCGTCCAACTCATACCCAGATCCTTGCAAATTACCAAAAAGATTCCATATGTTGAATTCAAAGACTATCGATGAAGATATCTTTATATGAAGCAAAGGAATTGTCTCAAGGGAATGAGAAATATCTGGCTGTGGTTTAGCAAGATGGAATTTTATTGGCGAATGTGCTTCGAAGAATAATATTAAATTAGATCATTTTTAAGGAGAAATCTGCAAATTCTCTTATATTTTATCATTTTCAACACCAATCTGGCGAACGGTGACGCAATGTACTATGATAACATGAACATGTGGTTGGCGAAATAAGCCATTTGAAGCGATCGAAAAAAACGTCGAAAATAGCAATTTTGGCTGAGTGGCTATCCTTTTTTTTGCGTCTCCAGTGCATGTGCAATGACGTAGTAACTCGAAGATGATTACGAGATAAGATAAAGCAAGGGCCATCCACAAATATTTTTCATGCATGACTCATGGATCGATGTCTTTTCTCCCTCTTATCGTGGCCGAAGCGCCACATATGGGTTCGTGTCGAAACGAACAACACAATTTCTCACTACTTGGATTATTTTCCTTCTCGATTCTCTTTCTCTCCGGCCAGTGTGTCCTTTCACTTTCTCATTTTTAGCTGTCATCGTCAGTCCATTGATTTTTAATTCTAATAGAATGGGGTGGATATGCCGGAATTTGTATTCCGCGCAATCGCGGATAACTTGTGCTCCACTCGACTGAATGTCCGCTCGCCGCTTAGTTCCGTTTACCTTTTATTACAAGCCCGCGAAACACCCCTTTTAATTTGTTCATTTGTTTCGTGTGAGAATAATTCTCACCCTTATATCGTTGCAATACTTGTCTTTAAAACTCTCCTTATCGAGATGCTAAAACATCCGTTCACCGCTCTCAAACCCTGTTCGTCAGTGCATCTGCAACTTCTTCCAAACTCTCCCATATAGTGGGATATCTTTTTGATTTATCGCGAATTTGCCATGAAAGGTTATAGGCGCTTGAATAAGGAAACCGTCTACGTAATGATATTTCGGTGCAGTTCCGAGTATCCCGTGTTACCGGAACTGGGAGTGTTTCGGATCTTCGAAAATCCGGTTTATTTGAAGGTTTTAAAAAATATCGAGTTCTGCAAAACCGTAAAGTGTGCGCTGTTTTATTCTGAAAGTGCACTTTTTAACTGTTTTGAGTACGCCAGCAAATTTAAAAAAACCCGCGGAAGTAAATTATACGATTAAGACTGACTGGCTTACTTAAGACAATTCCTTTGCCTGCGCAGAGGACGACGCTGAGGACTTAATAATTGTGTTAAATATTTACTGGAGAATTAAATAAAAATCTTTTTAAGGGTTTCTACAAGATATTTTTCAAATTTTTTGGCCGCTGAAAATGTATGGCACCCGAAGATTTCTTCTGAATTTTATACGGATAATTTGACTTCTGGATACTTAAGGGTTGGGATAATCGGAACTCTATAAGAGGAGCTACCTATTTTAGAAGAATATGTTTCAATTTTAACATGTATTTCTATTCATATGCAAAATAAAAGAAGTATTAAAAACTAATATATAAAGTATGGCTTTTGCGACATAATATTGAGCGTCTTTTAGTTATATCGGGAGCGAGAGAGACAGTTCCGTTGCTTAAACGCGATGAGTGATCGAGAGATCACGAGCGCGCTGGTGAAAGCGATGAGAGATCGCGTTGGGACTCGCGATTTACGGCGAGGTTGCGGCGGTACGCGACGATATCCTGTATCCTCATTTTATTAAATATTATGCATTTTCCGATTTTTATTCATAACTGTCGAACATAAGTCTTATCAAAATGATAAATCTTCCAATCAACTGAAATTAAAGAATTTTTAAAATTGGTTCTTCATTTTTATCAACTGCGTTGGAAATAGACTACAAACTAAAACATTCATATGAACGTAGTCAGATCCCACTGAAAGCATTAAATTAAAGATTTCACAATAATTTTGCTATTAATTAAAATTTAATAGTATTCTTTTCATCACGATAGCATTTGAATACTTGCATTGTTAAAGATTCCAAATATTTCTATTTTATCCGAAAAATTACCTACATTCATGGTAATTTGGTGTGGTTTCAAATTTCATATTACAGTTAATTTACATTATTCTTCATTTACCAAATAAAGCAATTCTCGGGTTATTATCTCAAATCTAACTAATCTTGAAATGTAATAATGTAAACCCATGCATGTTTTCCATGTATTTCTAATGGTGGATATGAAAGAACGACATCAAAAATGAGCCGTAAAGAGGACAAATATTGGAATTTGGATAATTCTCTTTAGTTGCACTTGATGACCGATCATTCTACCAAATTTTAGATCTGTAGCAGGAGCATGTTCTTCGAGTTACAATCGGTGCAACCGACCGACGAGTTCCTTTTATTATCATTAATCACGGGTCGCTGGTTTCTCAGTGTACTAATTGTGTTACCTATAAAAAATTCTAATATAGGGCATAACCGTTACAACACTATTTTTTTAGTCTTAAATATGTGTTAAGTTTTTTAACTCGAATATAAAATTATGAATATGAAAATTCTGATTTTTATACATGATCATCAAAAACGAAAAATGTGCCGAATACTTTGAAATCTTAAAAACGTTCCTGATCTGCAGCATATATTTAGAAGTGTCTATAAATTAGTATTCTAACTGAGAAGCACGTATTTAAGGTGGATACGTAACCTCTAAACAAAAAAAAACAAAAATAAAAATAAAAGTGTAACTACACTTCATTATTTTTTTACCGACTTATTTCGTTATAACGTTAAACGTAACGGAAAACGAAATTTAGATTTTAGCGTAACGAAAAACGAAATAGATTTTTTTGTCTGTGACGAAAAACGTAACGAATCGTTTTTTTCCGTTTGCCAGCACTAGTTTAAGCGCAGTGGCAGTAACTTTATGTGACAGAATCAGAAAAGGTCTGGGAATATCCTTGTGTTTTGGCCCATCTTGAATATTTTCCGGCTCGCTGGTGTGCGGCTGCCCGTAATTAGAAAAGCAATTCTCTACCATTCATTGTAATTTGTTAATCGACCGCCACTTATTGTTGTTTAGGTGATATGTTTGTTGTTTAAAACATGGCATTTCTAGCTTACCTTCCAGAATGAAAATGGGCTTATAGTTTCGTCGTTATGTCTGCCTGTCTGTCCGTTCCCCCTATTAACATTTGCACCATTAGATTGATTTTCATGTCACTTTGTGATCTCCTGGTACTGGAGCCGAGCTCCCGACGATAGATTTGTGGCGAATAATGAAAGTCCTGGGTTCGATTCCAGGAACTATCCTTCCCATTTGAATTACATGGGAAATCTGAAATCCATCGTGCATGGTAATTTTCTTTTGCACATTAATATATCTTGGAATTGTAATATCGGAGGGAGTTTTGTACTATTCTCTGAGAGAAAGAATAGAGATTCAAATTTTTATCGTAGAATTTTGCTTATCGATCGCATTTCTTCGAATTGTACGTAAATACCGGCGTTTTTGGAGTTTTTATCACTCAGCACGAGAGTGTGGCCATAGCAACGACTTATTGTTGGACTCGGATTCGGTATAGTCTAATACATAAGCGCGTCATTTTTGACGCACAAATACGCGTGATCAATGTAATATCCCGTGAGAATGTATTTGTAATATTTTATAACGCTAAATTATGAAATTTGGGAACACAAACAGCAACTCATCCGCGGTGATTTTAAAGCTATTAAATTCAATATAACTATTAAATAAATGATTAAATGGAAAGTCAGTATTATAAGTTCCGTTTGGATCATCTTGTTGTCTTTCAGTCCGTCTAGACGGGCAATGTCTATGAAATCCTGCAACTTGGAGAAACCAAATTTTCAGGAGAGATTGGTCTATATGAGGGCTAAACAGGGCAAAACATTTGGTGGATCTAGGATCAGCCGCTAAAAATCGCTAGTGTGTGCATGCTACTACAAATGTAGGCAACCGGCAATACATCGCATCTGCGATTCTTTACTCCGATGGTAAGATATCAGTCAGCAAAAAAAGCACCTTACGTAATTTGAGCTGCAATTATTCCCTCGTTGATTATATAGAAGCCTCTGCCGTTTTTTTTTAAGGATTGCATAAATAATATTCGGATCTTTCCCATACGTTTGTCGTGATATATTCTAATTTTCTCATACTGATTCTATCGATATTGGATTCTGACGTCAGTGTCGTAACTAGAGCGAGGCAATTGGGACATCTACCGCAGGCGCAACTAAGTAAAGAGCGCAGACACTCCAAATAGTAGCAACATGAACTAGAGAAATTCATTTTTTGAAAGAGGGGGGCACGCATATGTAATAATTTGCCCCAGGAGCTAAAATAGCTAGCTGACCTAATTGTATCCATCAAAATCGCTAATCAAAGAATGATAACTGATGAAAGTTAAACATGCAGTTGATTCTCTCGGCTGTTTTTAGGGGAATGGGACAGTTCTGCGTACACACTAGTATATGTAATAGTATATCTCAGGAGCGTATGGAAAAATAACATTTCAATTTCCTACTAACAAATTTTAATTACACACTAAATGCGTTCATATTTTTGTTTTAAACAACAACATTTCCCTGAGTTTTATGATGTTTTCATCAAGAAAAACGAAACAAAAAATTTACACCTCTTTTTTAAATGGAAAATCTATAAATGACTATTTTAAACACCACGAAAATAATCAAATAACAAATGAAAAGATGTTATGAGTGTTTTGGCAGCTGGTTGGACTCAGTTTGTTTGAGTTGTTGACCTGCACCAAGCTGGCCGCACCTGTCTTAGTCCCTGTTTTTTTGTTACAGGAGGTACTTAAATTGTCTCCCATGTTATTGATATCCTTTTCGAAAAGCTTCCTATGTGTCTCTTCTTTGTGCATACGAATTTATCCTCTTCATCTGCATTCTCTAACTTCTTTCTGGCTTTAATTTGTTATGCCTAAAAAGAACATCCATACCCTCTTTGTTGTGCATTTTATTTCGCCCCATTTGCTTTTATTTGGATTGTCGCTTTCACCTCTTAGGTTAAAATTTTTAAACCTGCCTATTCGATAGTATTGGATTTATTTGTCATTTTTATACTGCTTTTTTGCCATTTCCCAGATCGGATTTTTAAACAATCGCCTTTTTATGCCCATTTATATTGATAGAATTTTAGGTAATTTCATGAAGGTGAGATTGACGGAGTGGGCACTATTATTTGGAATGCATTTTTTTCTAGGAGGAAATCATCCCATAACAATTTTGATTTCTGTTGCAGTATTTTCTAAACAATTACAACTTTTGAATAAATGTTTCTGAGAAAAACACTGATAAACTTCCTTGTATTGTTCTATTTTACCATAGGTAAATCTCAACCCCATGCTTCATTAACAGTCAATGTTTACGAGATGAATCAAATTTAGTTTAAATAATAGGTTTGATAGCATCAATGCAGACCTTTTAGGTTGGTTTGGTTTTGCTTGCATGTTCCAATCTATTGTTTGTGGTACAAGATATCACAGCTTTGGAAAAATACCTGTAAATTTCTCAGAATTTATTCATGTACATATTCAGTTTTGCCTACAAAACACGCAAGTTCTCAAAACTTACCATCTGCACTCACTAAATCAAAACTTTTTCACTTTTCAGCCTCGCTTTTTCGGTGACAATATTCTGCACTGAGGCAGTGGTGGCCATAATGGTGCTGCTTGTACGACGGTCCAAAATAGTTGGAGGAGAGCTTGGCGGTCCGTACCGGATCAAAGTGTTCAGCAGCTCATTCCTGCTCAGTCTTTGGTTCTTCTACGTCATCATGTCTACTCTAGAGGTGTATGATGTAATCCAAGGATTTTAGAAGGCTCTTAAAGGAAGGAAGAAAGAAAACAAAACCTCATGCGTTTGAAAGGAGAAAGGAAGGCCCTCTATTAATTTCCGTTGACACTGGAGTCTTAGATGGGCGAGTTCCTTTAAAAGCAGCCACCATTTAACGCCACAAGTAGCGTAAACTGAGGTGCTGCCAGTGTGGTTACCCAAGAAATGGAGACTACGCTTTTTGGTCTCACCTTTTTTTAATAAAAAATCCCCTCAAAGTATCTCTCCTTTGATAGGAATATGGGGTGGCCATGTTTTTGCCGCCATTGTCCAAGTGACATTGAAAAGTAATCGAAGGTAGAGAGAAATATATAGAGATGTAAGCTGAGTTAAGAGGAGTTTGTGGCAGGGGTTTTTTTAGTGGACATTTTAAAAAATAAAGAACAGCCGCTAATTAAAAAAAAAATGGGGAAGAGGAGATGATATGGTGTTGCCCTCCGGCGGAAGTCCGCCGAAGCTCAAGCGACCACCCTTGATAGTTTATATACACATGAGTTGTAATTCATAGTCTATCTCTCCGCCAAAAAAAATGTTGTTAAAATTTGAGAAGAGATATAAAAATATATATATACAAAAATGTGGAAAAATGATCCAAAACAAAAAACGTACACAACGGGGTTTATATGATGCAAAAAAATGGACATATTATATACAAAACATCAGTTGTTGTTAATGTTGTTGTTGGCATGTTTGTTGCTTAATTTGAATATTTAAAGAAAAAGGGGTTCTGCACACGAAAAAAAGATTCGGCGAGGAACAAAAAAGAAAATGCTAGGGACGGGTTATAAAGACGGGTTGGGTTTTACATAAAAAACGATCCCTTATTTCTCTTTAATTTTTTCACATCCTTTTCTGTGCAATTTTATTCTCGTCTTCTTTTCCCTTTTCTCTCTCTCTCTTTGTATCTCTCTCTCTCTGTTACAAACACACACATACACACACATACTGTATCTCTTCTTGTGTGCAACATTTGTAAAAAAAGAAAGGGCGCCATATTTAAGTGCTTCCGTTTCTTGTTTCCAAGAGCTTTCCCGATTGCGTTTCAACCAGGAAATTTGTAACGAAGAAAGAATGTAGGAGAGCATATGCTTCTGAACGAGTGAGTGCCTGACTGAGAAGAATAATTTTGAGTGAAAGGGGTTTTCAATGTGGAGGGGCGGGGGCCTGTTACAAAGGTTGCTTGAGGGATAGAGCGACTGGAGGTCAGGCAATAGTAATTTGTCTTCAGACCCAGGAAGACAGAGAAGTGCAGTCATCTTGTGTGTGAACAGCTACCATCTTGTGTTTGAACTGCCACCATTATATTAGTGTGAACCACTTGCTTTGTGTGTGTGTATGTTTGTGTGTGTATGTTTGTTTGTGGGTGTGCATTTGTTCACTACTCTTGTGTGAGTGTGTATGTATGTATGTGCATTGAAGGTATAAGGGACCCATGCCTTCCGTAAAGCCTTGAGCAATGAGGTGGCATCTTTGATGCATGAGTCAAACAGTCAGTTGTTTCTCTTCAATATCCTTCATTCTCCACAGACTTTTGGTAGCAGGTGGAACTTAATTAAGGAGGGAGCCTTGGAGTGCCAGCTGCGCATAATAATCGGTTGATGGGCGACTGTACTTGGTTGATTTGTGTGCATCATCCCCATTGTCCTAATGTATTGAAAAAAAAACCTCCAAGCCCCATTTCCAGTGCTTACAAAATTGTCATCACCTTTTTTGAAACTAAGAGAGAAACACCTTAATTCCCTCTTTAACTTCAATCTTCCTAAAACCTAAAATTTCCAAAAAAAAATTGCATATATAGACATTAATATAAGATTGATAACTGGCATCAAATTCCTCGATGCCTTCAAAACTCTTGTAACTTCATACCTTCCATGTGTATCTTCTATAAAATTTTACAGCATCACCTATATAATTCCCCAGAAAATTGAAAACTTTTTTGGGATCCCTCTTTCCCTTTCATTCGCACTCAAAAATGTTTGTATAATATATACAATACTTGTCTATAAAGAAAGAAAAATATTTGACCAATGTCTCTTTTCTAAGGTACTTTGCCAATTCTCTTTTAAGGTAATGAATGAGACTGTTTGTACTCTTGAAAAAAATAAATGAAATCTTTTTCCAATGATAATGTTGCTGAAAAACTGAGAATTCAGGCATGTTCTCTTAAAGCTCCTTTTTCCAGTAATTTAACTAGTGCACTTGTGATCTGAAATGCTGCTGTTTAAAGTCGACCTAGCTGAAAAAAGACATTACTTGCAAAGCAGAACAAATAATCGTAAATGTGACAACAATCAGAACCAATTCTTTAAAAAAATGCCATCCTCGCGAATATTTCATAATATACAGAATTAGCAAATGCAAATCATCCTTACCATCTACTCTTTACTGCCAAGGAATATAGATTTAAACCAAAAAAAATTCTTCTATATTTCCGTTCTGTAATATATTTGAGTGTGAATCTTTGTTAATAATCTTTTTAATATGTCTCTTTGACTTCTTAGAAACTCCTTAGATTCTGCTAATGCTTACTTTTGAGAGTAAGTATCGATATGACACCATGTGAAACTTCTGCTGGTCGTATATGACTGCTAAAAATAACTCACATAACACAGCATGGAAATAATCTTGAAAAGGACTCCTGTACTTGAGATCAAAGATTCAAGCATTTCTTCCCTATCAAATCAATGAAATCCTGGTAATACTTATTATATTCAAGAGTGTGTTGAGCTTTTACCCTGTGCATATCTTTTGCTGTAAGTGTCTAAAAACATTCTGCTGGATACCAAGGGCTTGGGCTACATGAACTGATCTCTACATACTATGTCTTAAATCTTTACTCTTAAATACGTATCAGCAGTATATTGAATTTGGTGAAAATTTTTCATAAGTAATTTTTATTTGTGCTTTGAAAATCAAATTTTGTTCCAAAATTTAAAGTCTCCTTTTAAGCAAAGTTATTATATTAATGTTTTTTAATTTGCATATTTCGCCCGTTTAAGTGTTTCTTGTTTCCTTTCAACATATTGCTCTTTCGAGGCATGTCTACCAACAACCTTTCAATCCCTAATTCAAAATATTTCTTTTTCGTTTTTTGACCTTTATATGATAGTATGCAATATTTCCATAACTACAGGCCTTTGAATGGAAACAATAATTTATGATATACCGAGAGTTTGTTGTTGCCTTGAAGAGTAACAATGTTTATTTGGATAGCCAAACAAAAGACGATGTGTTTAGCTAAGTGTTAATACCAAAGCCTTATTTTGTGAGCATGTAAAAAAAGATCCAAAGAAATACCTTGTATGAATGTTATACTGTTGATTGTGAGGGAGTGACGTAGGTGTGTACATAAATGTAGAAATATTTACAAATGACAGTTTTTGCTCATAAGAAAAAAAGAAATGATTGTACTGACTTTGAACATGATTTTATTTTATTCAAGTCAACAGCAAAGATTGTCATATTTATTGTAAAAAAATAAAACTGAGTTTAAGGTGCTGTTATTAAAAAAAATAGAAAGATGAAATTTAAAAGGATATGTTCTTCCAATATAAGAGAAAGGCATAAATTTATTTTGAAGCGAATACAAATTATTGTTGTTTGTAGTGTTTTAATTTTATTATTGTTGTTGTTGGTAAGAAAAAATATTCCTCATTTATTGTCAGCGATATTTTGGTCCTGATGTGTTTCAAAAAAATAACGACATGCAAAGTATTTCAGCACTCTTGTCATTTATTTTTGTGGCGCGTTGTTGACCAAAAGCTGAACATCTAGTGTTGAAAAAGTTGTTTGATGTGGGACAGTTACCTTCCACTCCTATCACTAACTTAATGCTGTAGCTCCATTGTTCCCTGGAGATCTCACTCTTGTACTTAACAATAAATATTAAATGACTTTCAAACATGCCATTCCACTATTGTTCAATCAATTATTTCTTCTTGGTACCAGCAGTGTTGTCAATCATCCAATTTTCACCAGATGTTAATGATGTAATTAAATGCAGGATCAGTTGTTTAAAATATTTATCTAAAAAATTTATGCATGTTAAAAATCATTTCAATCTTAGAAATAAGGTCAAATTGGAGCAATAATATTCATTTCTTTGGTGGTCAAAATAATTAGACGTTAAAAAATGTGTTTGACACCATCCATTAAATCTGCATGTTGGTAACAAACAGCAGTAGGCTAGAAAGGAAGAGTGGCACAATTCTAGTACAGTAACTGTTTGTTTGAAATATAAATTTGATACAGTGCTCCCTTCAACTTATTTTTTCATTTTAGCTGGATATTTATGTTTTAAAAGGTGACCCTCAGCATCATTGGTCTCCTGCTCTCTAAACTTCAGAATTTTTAGTTGCATTTATATTTAAATGCTTGATGCCTGTCTAAGTGTGAGCATTATATATATATATATATATATATATATATATATATATATATATATATATATATATATATATATAGAGGATAAATGGATGGTAACAAGTTGTTGGCATAAGGAGGCCCTGTGAGCACTTACCAATAAGACTTCTTAAAGTTGACGACTTGCTGAGGGTTACACACAAAAAAACAAACTTTCAGGGGTGTTCCCTTCAGCAAAAGAGAGAGAACTGATGGAAGTGACACTGGGTGGAGGCATGGGGGTGGAAGGGTAGTGTGGAAAGGTCGGATATTGGAGAATACAGAGGGAGTGGGGGAATAGCCAAAAAGGAGTGAAATTCTAGCAAAGGTTGAGGCCTGGGAGAGAAGGAGTTTAAGTGGATGTGAGCAAGCTCCCACTGATGGTTTTGGGGAGCTGAAGCATTATCGGGGAGAGTGCAAATTGTTCACACCATGAAGCAATCATTGAATTTCAGATTGTGTTTATTTGCATGAGCGGCCACTGGCAGCATTCATTTAAGAATGACGCTGTTGCAGTGGCTGTTCATGCAGATGTTGAGGGGATTGCTTGTGAGGCCAACATAAAAAGTGGGACATTGGGTGCATTTAAGTAGGTAAATGATATTGCAGGAGGCAGGAGAAGTTATGGGGTAGGTGATGTTAATGGTGGGGCTGGAGAAGGAATTGCAGGGGGGTTTATTGGGCATGTGAGACATTGGGGTCTACCGCAGCGGTGAGATCTGGCAGGGTGCAGGGGAGTGGGTGCTGGGGGTTCTTTTTTCCATGAAATGTTTGCCAGATTAGGGGGTCTGTGAAAGGAGAGAATTGGTGGTGTAGGAAATGGGACCTGGTGGGAGGATGTGAGGTAGGGTGGGTGGCTTTTAGGATATTCCTCATAATATCATGGATGCCAGGGAAAAATAGGGTGATTATGGTTGGGAGGGTGGAATAGGTGTTTGGATGGGTATGTCTGAGCAGATCTCTGCCCTCACCAGGCTAGGGCATAGGAGATATATATATATATATATATATATATATATATATATATATATATATGTATATATATATATATATATATATATATACCATTCAAATTTCTAATGATAACATATAGATAGGTGAGTAAAATTGGTAGAATTTAAATATCAATTAAAATAGCCAATAATTATATATATATATATATATATATAATTGGCAATTGAAGGAAACTGGTTGTTAATAAATTGGAATGACCCCACTAAGTATAAGGTGAAGGGTATTGGTTTCTCATGGTGGTCAACCACATTATGATCTGAAGGCTATTCACCACTGGAATCGTAGACAAGCTGCGATTAACTTTTTAGGATGTATGAGCTTTCATCACGATGAGTTCTCCTTCCATTTATTATTGGCAAAGTCACATCGTTCGTCTTGGAATTACTCCCTCCCAATCCTGCTTTGCTGAGAAAGAGATATGTCTGTAACAATCATTTCTCAGGAGAGGGCGCTATTTTATATACTACGTCTTCGCTACGCTATCGAGTTAAAGCGTTTCCCTCGATCAGATGTCACAAATGTCAATCCGTTACTTTCCTTCTTGCTCAATTAAATATCCCTCTGCAAAATGCTCCCGTCTGTCTGATAGTGGTGGCTCGCAGGCGGGTTTCCATTTTGCATTAGGAGTCTTGTGTTGGAATTCGTGGCTTGAATCAGCATCTGTGGTAAAGAGACTTATTTCTAAAAGTATCCAAAGAATTTTCCAGCAAAACGTTGAAAGTATTTCATTGCTCATAAAACCAATTGCTGTAATGTTGGCGCGATAAGGTTGCAATTAAACCCTCCGCAAACATTCCAAGCAGGGAGTGCCCCGCATAATCTTGATGTTTCATAGCTCGTGGATATAATTCATTCAATTCTTTCCGAAAATATTCAGCGAAACTACATCACTTTACGTATTCTTATCTCGTTTTCACCATATAAACGAGCTACGGTAACTGTAACTTAACGCAGAAATTTTGTAAAGGCACGATTGATACAATTTACCTAAATCATCTACGTGGGTTTATTTGTTTCACTCTATCTATTCGGTGCAACATCAAGTTCAGCGGTGACGTCACTCTCACGCAGAAGATGTCTTTGCTATCATGCGCCGGTTATGGTGGAGTTCCGATCGTAAAAACTCCAATTATCCGGATCCAATTCCGAAGAAAACTTTTGTTGCAATAAATTTTCAGTAATAAATTACAAATATCTTGTCGGAACACAGTAAATGAAAAATTAATTTATTGCCTTTATGTATAGGAGTGTATTCATTTGGTTAATGCAGGGTTTCCCAAACTTTTTCTGCAATGGAACACTTCGCAAACCCGGGAAGTTTAACGGAACACTTAGCTTATTTTTTAGGTTGGGTAATTCTACTTATAAAAATTTTAAAAAACATTTTATTAAAACAAATTATTTATTTAGTAATTATTTTTAAATATAAAACTATAATAATATAATATAAACAAAAATATGAATAAATAAAGCATTTAATGACTTTTATGATTTTGAATCCGTCGAGCCTGTTCCTGCACTTTGACTTCGTTGCAGCCATGCAACCATGAAGGATTTGTTAAAACTTCAACAAAATTTTGTACTTGTACTGAATTATTTTGTGCCTTCAAGAAGACCAATACCTCACTTCGAAGTTCATAAAGTCTTAATAGTGCCTTCCCTCTGGATAGTATGTAATAAAAGTGCTTTGTGTCCACTACCCATTTCATCGCACAAAATTTTAAATAATCTGGATTGAAGTGGTCTTGATTTTACATAGTTAATCACTTGCACGGCTTCATCCATAACATTTTTTAAATTTGTGGAAATTTTTTTAGTCACCAGTGCTTGCCTATGCAAAATACAATGACTGCTGGTGGCTCTTGTAGCTACTTTCTGGATGCGTGATACAACACCTTTCATCTTTCCTACCATTGCTCGAGCACCATCTGTACAAATATCAATACACTTCTCCCAACCTATCTCTTGATTTGTAATGTAATCATTAATACGGTTAAATATATCTTCTCCTGTAGTTTGTCCATGTAAATATCCACACATGAGTAAATCTTCTTCAAAACTTTTATCGTATGGGTAACGAACAAATACTAGTAGTACAGCTAGTCCTGCGACATCTGTAGATTCATCCATTTGCAATGCATATTCACTGCAAAGTCCAAGACGACGAATTAACTCTTTCTCTATGCTAGTAGAAAGATCTTTAATCCGTCCTGAAACAGTATTATTTGATATTTGTCTTGCATCTATTTTTTCAGCAGCCTGTTCGTTAAGAACAAGTGACACCATGTCTTTCGCACATGGCTTAATGAGTGTCTCTCCAATCGTATGAGCTTCACCATTAAGTGCAATGCGATAGCTCACGCGATAAGATGCCTCTGTTGCATTTTCATTTTCAGTTTTAGCCATTGTAATCATTTGAAGTTTGGACTTTTCTAGTGAGTCACGTCGTCTCTTAAAAAATTCCATGTCTTTTCCTTTATAATCACTGTGTATCGTTCCGAAGTGCCTGCGGAGTTTTGCTGGAGCCAAAGAACTGTTTGCGAGTATTTTATGACATAAAACACACATTGCATCAGGAGCATCCGAATTGCCAATACACGTAAATCCCAAGTTTAAATAACTTTCATCGTACTTCCGTTTTGGTCTGTTCATAGATGACACTTGTTCTTTAATATTAGATTTTGAAGAAACCACGGGTTTTCGATCATTTTCTTCTTCAATGATAGGCGTATTGGATGTATCAGTAGAAGTTCTTGGCCTTCCTTTTGTCGAAGTTCCAGTTTTTAACCAAAAATCCATGGGTAGTTTTTGAATAATATTTAAATACTGTAATAAGGACAAATTTATCAACAAAAAATTTCAGTTCAAAGTCGATCAAATTTTAAGGTTAAAAAACAACACGGACTTTCTTATGAAATTTCCCGCAGACCTTTCCCTCCCGAATTTATACACTGATGCCGAAGACTGTCTTTTGATGAAGAGTGGAGGAGAGCTGTGATTTCATTTTTAAGTCATTTCCAAATATACAAAGATGGAAAGTGCTCTTCATTTCTACTAAAATGTCCAAGATTAGATGTGTGTTTGTTAGTAGTTCAACCGGCAGCCTAGGGAGAGCAGCACTGAGTTACGATGGTAACTTATAACTAGACCGCGGATCTTTAGGTAAAAACCTATTTTTTTCCTGACTAGATATCTGAATATACAATTGTATATATACGTTTCATGAATAATTAACCCTGAAAATGTATATTTTATAGTGCCTAAAAATGCCTATTTTGACATTAATGTCTGAAAATGCCTATTTCGACGTTAATGCTTATTTTTGCCATTTCCATGCAAAAAAAGCCTAAAAAGGGCTAATTTTGTAGAAAAAATCGACAATAAAAGCAGATTTTGGTACTAGTCGTATTTTTTAAACTGACTGTACAATGTTCAGTTGAGGGTTGGGAAAATGTCTTTCACACCACGGTCATGATCAGGTGGCGAACACCAGCGAACACCTGTCACGCATCCGGCGGTGCTATTCTGTTTCCCTGTATCGCACGATGCGACAATGTAACAATGGGTTTAATCTGATGTTGCGTTAATTTCTCGTCATTACATTGTCATATCGTGTGACACGGGAAAACGAGAATAACCCTGCAGTCCATCTCCAGACCGCAGAGGATGAAGGTGAGAAGTGTGAACGTGAAAATTGTGAAAGTCCAATGCATAAAGTAGCAAGTTCGAAAGCTTATTTAATACGTCAGTGGCTACAAGAGTTCCCGTACTTCACAACGGATGGAAAAATTATCTTCTGTCAAGCATAAAACAAGGAGATAAGTACATTATAATGCTGGCTTGCAACGAATTATTGGCCGTGAATTGCTTGTCATCTACATTTTTTGTTTATACGAGCCATTTTATGGTAACTATAGACGTGGTTATTCAAAATGTCCAGCAATCTAGCTGCGGACCTTCGTAGCTCTAAAGTAAATTTTATATTTTTGTCCCATTTATTAGATTATTTCCGTATTTTTAAGGTTAATTATTTCTTCATAATTTTTCTTTATAGGTATTGAGTTATAAAAAACCCACCTAACTCAGCATGCCCAAGGAGTGCTACATAAGGCAAATGTTGAACGCAAATCGAAGATGAAACAAACGCTTTTAACAAAAACTTCTGAGGGATCCAGCAAGAAGAATAAGTTTTATGCAGATTTGTGTCGTGCAATTGTGGCAGCCAACATTCCATTCAGAACACTAGAAAATCCAACATTCAAGGGGTTCCTAGAACGATACTGCCATCAGTCGGTACCTTCCGAGTCAACGCTAGGCAAGAATTACGTGCAACCCACGTACGATGACGAAATGCGCAGGATACGGGAGGACATTGGAGATTCACATATTTGGATATCAGTCAACGAAACCACTGACGCTCTCAGCAGATACATGGCCAACTTGGTTGTTGGGAAATTGACCCAAATATGCCATCCAGAGCCTACCTCATCTGCACAAAGCAACTAGCCGAGGATACTGCCTGTTTCACTTCGGTGAAAATGTTGCTGGATGATCCCTCCATTCCCAAGGATTTGGTGTATATTAGATCCCACTATACATCCCTTGTTTGGATTATTGCTGAATTGGAGGGCTCAGGAAAACCCATCTAGGAAAATACTGCTTTGCTGAATGAAGTGAAACAAAAAATCAAGGAAGCGCCAGGTGAAGTGGGAGAAAAAGTAAGAGCAAAACTATAAAAAGTGCTACAAAAGAACTCAGGTCTGCAGAGCCTATGTACAGCAGCAGATATACTGGCAGGAAAATCCAGTGAAGTTGAGTGCAAAATTCCATTTCAACATGTACCTAAGTTGAGGTTTGCCCCCGTCTCATCAGTTGATGTCGAACGTTCTGTTTCTGCTTACAGGATGATATTAACTGACAAATGCCATAGTTTTGTGGCAGAAAACTTAGAAAAAGTGCTTGTCATTTACTGGGAGGCCAACTACGGGAAATTTGTGGAATAAACACAAGGAGGTGACAAATTCATTATGGGAATTTCGAATGAAACAGTTTATCAAACATTCTGCATAGTACTTAAATATATACTTGAATAGTGTTTTCAGTCAGTATTACTATATGTAATGTAGATAGTATTTTCTCTGTAACGCATGGTAATTTAACCATAAGAATAAGTTTCAATGCATAGTAGTAAAATATTTTTATATTCTTCGAAAACACAAATCAATAATGTTTCGTTGACTGGTATTTTTTTGCGTGCGTGCATGTTTCAGTCCTTTTTCGTGAATTAAAGTTGACAGTTGACAGAAATGATGTTGTTTTTTACTGGACACAGTTTTTGGAAGTAGTTTTTAGAGCCTATTTTACCTTTTATAAAGCCTAATTAAGCTACTTAAAGAGCCTATTTTAGTCGCCTAAAACTTAATTTTTAGAACCAAAAAATCCGCGGTCTACTTATAACTCGTGGAAACGCGCGAGTGGTTGGTACGAAGGTCCGTACATTGGTAGTGGGAACGGGGCATTATTTACACAGCGCCACTTTCGTTTAAAACACCCACACACATACATAAAGGCAGGAAATTTAAAATTACTTTTCATTTATTACTTGAAGTAGATAGTAGAAGATATTTAAATATATTGCAGTGTATAAAACCTTTCCAAATTGTCGCGGAACACCTATTCAGGTTCAGCGGAACACCGGTGTTCCGCGGAACATAGTTTGGGAACCCCGGGGTTAATGTATTAAAATTTACGTTGAAATTTTTACGTATATTTTTCAAAGACGCGGTACAGTATCACTTCATCCGAATTTTTAATTGTCCGTAATTTCGATTATCCGGATCGCCCTCGATCCCAATCAGTTCTAATAATCGGACCCCTCTAATTACGATTTTCCTGTTGACAATAAATATCCACGCCGCACTGCAATACTCCAGTATTTTAACCAAATCTGGGGAAATGTGCTAGTTATATGATGCTATTGGGACATGCGTGTAAAGATCGGAGTCTACGCCACCCATCTTTCAAAATTATGGTTCGAGATAAAGGCATCAATTTAGATCATCCTTGGGGCGTGCCGTTTTCGCCAAGGTTTACTCGCTGCTTTTCGTATATAAATGCGGCTTGATGATAAACTAGGTTCACTTCGTTCTACTTTTCCATCTCTCGAATTCTTTGCAAGAAGATTTATTGCATGTGGAAGTAAGCCCTGGATATATAGGTACATAGTCATAAGGATAACTTATTACTCGTTTTATATTTTCGGTGGACGATACTATTGGAATTTGACAAGAGCCATTTTTGTTATGCCGTGAATCGCAGAATTTACATCTTTGGGGTCCGTCTTCATTGTTAAGAATTTAGCCGAGCGGAGGTGGGGGGACATCTATTCTAGTAGATGCAATCTACCTAAAACGGTTTGGCGATCGACGTCTTGAGCATCCCTGCTAGACAGAATATTCAGCACGAACACTCGAAACAGGAATTGAAAATCCACTGATGGTAATGGAGAGAGGTGCCGAGATATGTGTACTTATGTGGGAGGAGGGAGGGAGGGAGTGGGGGGCGGCGACCAACTTGTTTCTGCACACGGGCGGCCAATAAGCACGTGCCGGCACTGACTATCTGTTCAGCTTGGTCACTATGGCATCTATTACAGCCAACAGATGGTCTTTAGAACGATCCGTGGAAGTTAGCTTCTGTCTGACTGAATGTAAATATTTAGCGATTTATTTCATTAAAAATACGATTATGCGTTCGGTTTGTCCGTCTGTCTGACACTGTAACTCCTAAACGAAATCAGCAAGAGCCGTCATTCTTTCGCCAATCGATTCAGTATTCTGGCTCGTTGGGCACGTTTTCTGAGTTTGTCCTAATTTTTTTTATAATATTACTTCATGCTAATCATACTTGTACCTATAAATAAATTTAAACATTCTGTATTAACAGTATTTAATGTCTGCTTCAGCATGTCTTTCCTTGTTCACATTATTTTGTAGCGGTGTGAACATACTTCTTTCGTTGAACAGAGTCGTAGCGTGGGGATCTGCCGCGGAGTCAAAAAGTCAAGATGGCACCCCAGTTCACGACACATGGGCGCAGATCGGCGGGGCTAATGCTATGAAGCCGCCCCTAATCAAGTCCCGCCTGTAACGGTCGCCTCCCAAACTCACCTCACGCGATGACCCTGCGTTTGTCAATATTTATTTTAAATGCCTTCAACTTCGGTAATAATGATGTCATTCGTATTTTCGCCCATTTTTAATATAATAATATGTGCTATTTTATAGTTTGGATATCTTTTCTGCGCTTTACAATTGTAAAAGGTCTTTATGAGGAGACAGCAATTTTTACGTATTTTACGTTTAGTTTGTATTTAATCTAAATTTAGAGTGAGTCAGGATCTAACAGAAAATGGTGTGGTATCTTTTATTTATACTTATGTTCAATCAAACTTCTTAATTTTAACAATTTTAGATGTATTATATTTACATTTATGCAGTTTTTAAGTGCATTATAAAAGTTTTTCTATTTTTTACACGATCATTTTTTTATCTTTATACCTAATCTTTGTGAAAGGTCAGCTTAAATGTGTTCAGCACCGATTCTTACATGAGGAAAAGACTCTTGCCTACCTCGTGCGATTATGATGGTATCCGTACACATTGTGACAGTTAGGTATTTGAAAATACTTATCCAAAACCACGATTACTAACTCAGAGAGCAAAACCCACAGAAAAAGTTCAATGAACAATGAAGTCAACCACCCAACAAAATATAATATCAATAGGAAATCCGCGGGATCGTTGGCCTCGCTAAGACAACTTAGGGCTGGTGGTGGGGAATCACATGTTCAATATTATTATCGTCTTCATAGTCTTCCTTCACTTCATACAATGGGAATGTAAAATTTGAATAGAGTTGAAAGCGCTGCCCTCAGCAGTAAAATATGTATGGAAGAAATGTAAATCTAAGAAACGCACCAAATAAGGAACTAATGGCATATGCACCTGAGCCTTGTATGTATGTATGCCCAGTCAATTCGCTTCTCTTACAGCACAAATGGGTATCTCAGAGGTAGTGCAATGAATAACCGGGGAGGGAGGAGGGAAACCCGGTGCCGGCATTTGCCTGCTCTTACGAAGAACACCAGGGGGGCCAACAGCTTAACGTCCCTTCCGAAGGACGGAACAGCTGAATTTGCGCGGTCTCCTCAAACCACGCAAACAGGGGGCCGGGTGACCTTGAGACAGCAGTTATATCAGAACAAACAAACGGACAAACAAATAAACAGACAAAGTGTACAAGGACTCAACAGAAGAGAGCTCGCTTTGCTCGACCAATCATCATTGTAGTAGCTTTCCCACATTTTGAAAGGTTTTATAATCTCCAACCCAAACTGTTCTCTTCATACTCTCAACCCCTTCACTTAATGCATTTCTATTCATATCTCTTTGTATCTTTCCCAACATCCTCCTTTTAGCATATCTTCGACTTTCAAATTTTGACCCACCCATTTCTTCTGTTTTCCATCATCACTTTACTTAATTAATCTTCCCCTATTGCATTTAAAACGTCATTTGTTTTTCTCCTAGTCCACCTAATTTTCTCCAGCCTGCGCCAAATCCAATTATCTACTGCCATCGTCTTCTCTCATAGTCCATGTCTCGTACCCACATAAAGCTAAAACTCAGTCTTAACGTTTTCACTAAACCGCTTTTTAATACCTACATTCAAACTGACTGTCGACGGCTATAGCTGTCTCATAAATGCCTTCTTTCCTTTTCCGATTCTCATTTCCTTGGTACTACCGCCCTCCTGAGTCAGAATTACATTTATATGATTAAAGTATTCCACCTGTTCCAGCCTTTCCTCGCCCACCGTAGCATTCACCTGTAATTTCCCTTCTCCTGGCAAATCTCGTGGCTTTAGTTTACTAAATTATATAATACTAGTGGTACCCGCAAAAGCTTTTGCGAAGTCAGCCAGAAAACTGCATGTTTAAAAGTGATAATAGCCCATTTCTCCTTATAAAATTAGACAACTGACATTTTGAATTTCATATACGTTTTTATAATTTATATGTGCAATTTTAATTTATTCTCCCTTACAAAAAGGGTAACATTCCAGTATTGAAGTAAACGTATAAGATTTTTTATTTTGGATACAAATCGTTTAAAATGCCCACGGTCCACACGCAGCTCACTGAATAATAATAATCTGTAATTATTAACGTTGCAATCTATTAAGTTTGACCTTGCTACAACTATAATTTCGATGCTTCATAAAAAGCGCAAAGCGAATATCTCAATTCTTTCGTCTATTTAATGGCTTAATAGACGCTAATTGAATCGGAGGAAACAATGCGGGTCGTTTTGGCAACACCCGAAAAGAGTACCAAAAAGCCATAAAATATCGAAAAGAAGCGCGTGTTTCTGACAAATTCTTCCGTGTGACATGTAAACATGGCAAAAATTAGATACTTTATTGTTTTAGCCGTCAAATGAAGATAAACGGAGAAATTCGGTCCATATTTACGTATTTTAATGAATGAAGAAAGTAAACCTTGCACCTTGAAAAATCGAAACTCCCATACTATAAATATATGGGAATATATAATTGCCTCCTGCAGTCAAACCTGGGACACGTCCGTAAACGAAAATAGTTTTCTCGAGTTCTCCTCATTGATATAAACTAAATGGCGTTTCTCTATGACAAACTGTTCAGGAGATAAAGGGGGGGACAGACAGCCGGACGAACAGACATTGAGTAAATATATGTAAAAGAAATTATTTACATAATATCCTTATTCTTTCCGTTCATCCGTTCGTTGGTCCGTCCGCCGGAACACTATACATATCTCCATAAGAGAGCACTTAAAAATCCTCTTTTTTTCACTGGCACCTTTTTTCTTTTGCAAAATTAAATTTGAAGTAATTGGCCTACTATCCTTGGACAGGGACCATCTTAAAGAAAACTAAACATAGATTCTTATTCTTATCGCAGATTTTTGCCTTCGTTTCGAAATCGCTGAAGTTATACGTTTAAATCAAATTTATTTATTTTTAACGGTATGTTGCCTTGCCGACCGTGTCATTGTTAAACCTCAAAATTGTATTGTCGTCTTTATACTAAGTTAGGGAGATACCCGTTCTACGTACTGTTTTCATCCGGAAATAAAACATAATTTATACATTATAGCTATTCTATTTGAATCATAAATCATCATCATCATCACCATGCTGCTGTCCGAAGATAGGTTTTAGCTGAATCGCTGCCTCCATCTCTCTCTCTCCCTAGAAGCCTCTTTTATACCTCTATAAGTACTATACTCCTGCTTTATATTATCTAATATTCCTATTCTTTTTCTCCCTCTTCTTTTGCTAATTTTGCCTTCTAAGATCGTCCTTTGTAAACACTGTCTTCTCAATATCTGCCCTATCCAATTTGCTTTTCTTTTTCTGATTATTTTATTAGCATCCTTTCTTCTCCCACCATTTCTAATACTTCTTCGTTTCTCTTTCTCTCTGTCCATTTCACTTTCATCACCCGCCTCCATACCCACATTTCAAAACTTTCTAAATATTGATGTACTCTGTAAACCCGCCAGTAGCCTCTTCGGCAGCGGGTTCTGCAGCGGTTTTTCTCACAGAGGAAGTTCCGCGGTGGGTCTACAGTTGTGCCTCTTCGTCATTTTGGGATGCCTATTCCCAATCATCGCCTCCATTTCGTCGGAGGCTGGTCTTGCAGGTTTTCAGTAGCTGCTCTGGGCCTCTTCGTCCAGTCCCAGGAGCTGACCTGTACCTCACCGATCGCCCGAAGCTCGTCGGCACCTTTCAGCAGCAGGCAATCATAGAACCTCCTCACCGTGTCTCGCAGCCTCTCCGAAATCGGGGAGGCTTCTGCTGCATCAAGGAGGGTGGTTGTATTAATGCTGATAGGAGGCCGTAGTATTATACGCAGGTTGGTGTTTTGCCATGTTTCTAATCTGTTCCTGCAGCCGCCATTAAGTCTGGCCGACCACGCAAGCGCTCCGTAGAGTACGGCTGGCAGAAGCACGATCTTGTAGAGGCGCAGCTTTAGCTCCTTGCTAATGTAGGCATTCCTCAAGATGGGGAAAAGTGTAGCCCTCGTGTAATTGGCCCGCGTGATGATCCTTTGCACATGGACCTTGAAAGTCAGTCCCTCGTCCAGGGTGACACCCAGGTAGAGCGCCGACTCGTCCCATGAAACCGCTCGGCCGAGGATAGAGATCGGCTCTGGCGGATCCAGATTCCGGTTATGGTGGAAGAACACTGCCTGAGTCTTCGAATGATTGATCGCTATCCGCCAGCGTAAATAACACTGGGTGAAACTGTCGGTGGACCGCTGCAGGTAGGATGCAGCAAGGCGAGGCTGTTTCGATCTCGCCAAGACCGCAGCAACATCTGCGAATAGGGCTATCTTAACATTACAGTGACGGTTGGTGGGCAGGTCGGCGGTGAATATACTAAATAGGAGAGGAGCAAGAATGGAGCCCTGTGGAACGCCAGCTGAGATCCTCCTCGGCGATGAAAGTGTTCTGCTCCAACGCACGCGGAAGGACCTTTCTAGCAGGTTGGATTTGAGGAATTTGCAGGCCCAGAGTGGGAAGTCCATCGCCTCTATCTTGCTAAGAAGAACCGCGTTTCAGACGCGATCAAAGGCCTTACTCACATCTAGGAATGCCCCGACCGCGCATTCTCGCCGGTTGTAGGCATCCGTGATGAAGTCTACTACTCTCACCAACTGCTGGGTCGTAGAATGGTCGGACCTAAATCCAAACTGCTGAGGAGGAAGGATGGAGTGCTTTTCAATATGGCTAAGCAGGAACGGCAGGATCGCTCTCCCCCATGTCTTGCTTAGGCCAGACAGCAAGGAGATGGGTTGATAGGACTCCGGCTTGGATGGGTCCTTCCCCGTCTTTGAAATGCAAATCACAACGGCAGATTTCCAGCTGGCAGGGAAGTGACCAACTCGGATGGAGGCATTTATGAGATGAACCAGTGCTAGGCCCGCAGCACGTGGAAGCTGGCGCAGTACCTCATTCGGGAGAACATACTCTCCCGGCGCCTTCCGGAGTGGGAGACGCGAAAGGAGGGTCGTGACGGTGGCTAAGGAGACGGCTGGAGGCTCGCTTCCGGAGACGGCAGCTGCGGTGGGCAGGTCATCGATGTTTAGGACCGGTGAGTCAGGCGATGGCGGATTGTCAACGAATCAACTCTCCAAATAGGACGCCATACACTCTGCTTTTTCTTCACTGGTTTGCGCTGTTGCAGTCCCCGTTAGCAGCGGGAAGTCCTGAGCCTTGTCAGCACGCAGCGCACAAGCCATTCGCCAGAGGGAGCCATCGCGAAGGTTGAGTGACTCCATCCGCTTCCTCCAGGCCTCTTTGCGGAATGCCTGAATCTCGTCTCTGATTCGATGTTGCATTGCCGTTAACCGCCTTCGCAGGTCCGGAGTGTCCCATCTTTGGAAGAGTCGACGCGCTCTGTTCTTCTCCTTGATATCCTGGAGAATCCAGGGCGGAAAGTTCATGTAGTCCGTTGGCTTCCGGATCCTTGTTGGGGCCTCAGCCTTCAGAGATTTCTGGATGTTGTCGGTCAAATCAGTGGCCAGTTGGTCAATTTCGGCAGCATCGACTGGTTCGTAAATGTCCTCCGGAATGGAGCCCGCTAACCTCTTGCGGAAGGCCTTCCAGTTCGTGTTTTGGAGGTCAAGGCTGATCTCCGGTGTGGAAAATATAGTACGGAGGCCCAGGTTTACCACAACCGGGTTGTGGTCGCTGCTCAAAAAAGGCGCGCTAACCATCGACAGCGATGTTCTAATAGAGCGGTGGAGGGCAATATCCAGGACTTCTCCGATACCAGTGTGGTGTTATCTGGTCGGCTCCATGGGTCCTGTTGCCTTCACTCCTTTGGCATCGAGCCACTTCTTGAGCCTTTCTCCGCGTGAATTTCCTCTACGCGAGTGCCATTCATGATGCTTTGCGTTAAAGTCCCCAGCTGCAATCGTGGGGAGATTGTTGCAGAAAAGTTGATCAAAATCTTCTGTCACCAGTTGAGAGTTCGGCGGCTGGTAGCAAGAAGCGAGCTTGAGTTTTCCCTAGGCGTGTCGACGACGGCCAGTGTTGCTTCGAGCGATCGCAGAGCAGGAGTAGGAAGCAATGAGGCATCCAGGTCCTCCCGGATCAGCATTGCCGTGCCGCCCGCAGTGTGCGGGGACGGCCTGTCATTGCGGAAGACTTTGAACCCAGGAACCGTCCACCTCCGTCAAGCACGAAGGTGAGTCTCTGAGAGGTCAGCACCGAGTTGTAGTCTACGGTGTTGGAAACAACCACCCTGGTGAAATCCTTCGTATTAGAGCAAACAAAGTCTTTATCTGTTACGGACGAGCGGATGGCCTCAAGCATGAGGCGGTAGTCGACGACGTCGTAGATGAGGATGGGCGGCGGTCGCTGCTTCCTCACCACAGGGGTTTGCTCCGCATCCATCGATTCCGGTTGCGGTTGGCTTGTGGATGGACCAGCAACACTGTCAACAAGCGCGTCGTATCTGTTGGAAACAGTTACAGTCGGCGTGTTGGGTAGACTCTCAGAGAAGCGTGGTTTCTTGGAGTTTCCCGCCTTATCAAGGGGAGACATCACCTTTCTAGAGGATGCTGAATCCTTCTCGGACGTGCTGGGCTGTGCAGCTGCTGCTGGGTTCTTCACTCCAGCAGGGACCGAATCCGGTTGGCAACGGCCCTTTTCAGGGCCGTAAATTGCTGCTCGCTGTTTGCTGCTCTCCTCGGCGGTGAGAAAAGGCGTCTTCCTTCTGGAGGAGAAAGCTACATTCTTCCCAGGAGTCGCGCCAGGTGTGCTATTGGCTGTGGAATCCATGATGATGGATTCGGGTGTTGATGAGCAACGGCCCCGTTCAGGGCCACAAGAGGTGGAAGCCAATTGGCTTGAAATGTTGGGATGCCCACACTACTGAAGAACAGGTGGGCTCTGAGTCACTGATGAGATCAGAATCTTACAGAATCCTCAGAATCTCTCCAACGTATTCAACTCTCGATTGAGGATTGATATCCCGCCTCCTCCTTCTAAATATTTTTCCTCCTTTCTCCTTACCGTCCACGTCTCTGCACCATAAAGAGCTATGCTCCATATGTAGCATTTTGCTAATTTCTTCCTTATTTCTAAATTTATTTTCTTGCTTGTGAGAAGCTCCTTCTTCTCGTTAAATGCTGCTCTTGCCATTGCAATCCTACTTCTGATGTCCTGTGCACTATTTCCATCCTGCGCTAAAATACTGATATTTTGAACTACTTACTTGTTCCAATTTTTGGCCATTTACCATTATATTTAATTCTTTATATTCCTTTGAAACCACCATGACTTTCGTTTTTTCGGCATTGATCTTCATTTCACATTGTTGGCCAACCTCCACTAGTCTGTCTGTCATCCTCTGAAGATCTTTCTCATCTTCTGCTATTAATCCCTGATCATCTGCATATTTAATGGTGGTAATACTTTCACCTCCTATCTTAAATCCTCTCTCTTCCTTCAACGCTTCTTCTGCTATTGTTTCTGCATAAATATTAAATATCGCTGGTGAAATAGGACATCCCTGCCTCACTCCCTTCCCTATTGAAGTACTTTCTGTTTCTTCTCCTTCAAACCTGACTCTAATCTTTTGATCAAAGTAAAGGTTTTTAAGCAGTCTTTTATCTTTCCAATTTATTCCTATTTTATTTAAAATACCCAACATTTTATCCCATTTCACTCGGTGAAAAGCTTTCTCCTAATCTACAAAACAAAAATAAATATCTTTATTGACTTCTAGCGCTCTTTCTATCATCATCCTCATATATCCTATAGTATCTCTAGTCCTTCTTCCTCTTCTGAAACCAAACTGATTATCTTGCAGCCTCTTTTATAATTTACCATCAATTCTTTTGGTTATTATTCTGGTTAGCACTTTAGCTGTATGAGAAATTAAACTAATAGTTCGGTAATCCTTACAACTTTTTGCATTGTTCTTTTTCTCTAGTGGTACCATAACAACATCTAAAAAATCTTCAGGCCATATGCCAGTATCAAATACTTGGTTAAAGAATTTTGTGAGTTGCTTAACTGCTTTCTACCCCAAAACCTTAAGAACGTCCACTGATATATCATCACTCCCAACAGCCTTCCTTCTTTTCATGTCATCAATTGCTCTATTTACTTCAGACTCGAGAATACTTGGTCCTAGCTGATCTTTTGCCACATCATCTTTTTCATTTAATTCAATATTTCTTGGCTTTCCTTCTTTGTCATAGAGCACCTCAATGTATTCTTTCCAGGCTTTCTTTACATTGTCTGGCTCTGAGACTATTTTACCACTTTAGTACATGATTCCTTTACGTCCTATCTTTCTTGCCTTTTTCTTGAATAGTTCCCTTGCTTTGCTATACATGAGGTCTGTTCTACAAATTCTTTCACACTCGACAATCTCCTCGCTTTTCTCATTTATCCACTGTTCTCTGGATTTATCTGTTTCCTTTCTTAAAGCATTATTTAACTCCTTGTACTTTCTTTGGCCTTCTTCAGTGTTACTGTTCTTACACTTTCTCCTCTCTTTCATTTTTTGCAGCATGGCTGCTGTGACCCAGGGTTTTTTTGTTTCGTTCACCTGTTATCTTACCTACTTTCTTTTCCATTGCATCTTTAATGTTGCTATGGATGTATCTCCACTCCTCATCTACATTGTTTCTATTTTCTTCAGCTCTCTCCCCCAACCTTTCCTCCAGCTCAGTCATGATAGCCTCCTTGTTCTTAAGGAATTCCTCTAAGTTCCATTTCTTGTTAACTCTTATGTTTCTCTTAACGCTCTTCAGTCTACATTGTATATTTGCCACCAAAAGGTTGTGGTCAGAATCGATATCTGCCCTGGTAATGTTTTCACATTTTTAATGCTATTTCTAAATCTTTCATTGACTAGTATGTAATCTATCTGGTATCGTCTCTGGTCTCCTGGGCTTCTCCATGCATAATGTCTCCGCCGGTGATGCTTAAACCATGTATTAGTTACAATCAATCTATTTCTATGGCAGAATTCCACAAGATTCTCCCCTCTTTCATTTCTCTTCCCTAGTCCATATTTTCCCACTATGTTATCTTCCTGTCCCTCTCCGACTACACTGTTCCAGTCTCCCATTACTATGGTGGTGATCCTTCCTTTTCCCTCCTCCTCCTCCAATATCTCCATAATCTGTTCATACATTTCATCTATTTCGTCATCAACAGCATTAGTCGTTGGCATATACACTTGAATTATAAGCATTTCCACTGGCTCCATCTGAAGTGTTACGGCAATTAATCTATCATTAACTGTCACTACTTTGCTAATTATTTCAGCTATCTCTTTTCTCATTATAATCCCCACTCCCCTTTCCTTTTTCTCTCCTTTAATCCTTAAATAATCTTAAATTCGTCTGAATTTATCTCGCCTTCTCCTTCCCACCGAACTTCACTAAGACCTACTATACCTACATTATTCCTTCTCATTTCCCTTTTTAAGTTCTCTACTTTACCCCCTGAATTTATAGTCCTAACATTCCATGTGCCTATTCTTAATTTCTCACTACTTGCTTTCTTCTTATTAATGTTACATTTCCTCTGTGCATCCCCTAGGGTAGCCCCCACCCGGAGATCTGATTGGGGGACTATTTTACCTCCGGAATATTTTACCCCAGAGAGATCCATAGAGGTATTTTCAGCTTTTCAGCCTATCATGGGAAATATAATGAGGTAGTTTCCCCTTGCTTTCCTCATCGCAGTTTCACAAGAGTGATTACCCATCTGTAGCTGTTTAGATCCACATGATCACCACCTACAGAGGTACTGTGCAAACTGCTTGCCTTGCACAGGGGGATGTACAACCCCCAAGACTGCTTCTTAGTCTGACTCTTCCCCTCAGACCTTTCCGACTTGGATGGTCCTACCAGGAGAATTATCTCCCGCTCTTTGGTTCATAAGAGTACACAAACCCTCCCACCTCTGTAAGGTTATGCAGTCCTTAGGGAGGGAAATCATAAATAAAGTCCAAAAAATAGATCATATATTTGCGCGAAAATGTCCCTGTATGAGGCTTCGTTAAAAGTAAAACCCGAAGCTTTTGCTTTCGTGAAGACAGCGTTGTTTGTTTGGTCGATAAAACATAAATCTAATGGTCGTCTAGCGGATAGTAAACAGCAGTAAATGTTTTTCTCCTCCCCGACGGCGTGTGCTTGAGACGAGCGCGGGAGGTATGAATCGTAATTTTATGGCCTTTTTCAGAGAGAGAGAGACAAAGCATTTAGTCGCGTCATAAAAGGGTGTAATTTTTCGCGAATGTGGAATTTATTGCTACCGACTCAGCCGAGGAGGTTGAGTCATTTCAGCTCTCTCCGGAGCGGAAATCGTCATAAAATTTACGGCTTCGTGTTTTCGAAAGGAGTTGAATTCCTAAGACTGACTTAGTTCTCTTAATAAACTCCCAAGTCATTCCTTCTTTCTACCTAGATAATGATTTTTAACCTTTCGCCTAATTGCCTGAGCTTCGACTTATAACGTTAAAGAAAATTTTCTTGATTACTATTACTAGCTTCAAATTAACCATTCAAGTAGTCTTAACTTTTTCGCAAATTCCCATTCTATTGCCTAACTTTTTACATGGTTGTCTCACCGACGACAAAGTTATTCACAGTGATTTGTTCTCATTATTATAAAATCACAACTTCTTCACACAAACTCTATAGTCCAGTTATTTTTCAATTTTACTTTGGTGTAAGTATATTGTATTTCGCCATTTTCCTCCATAACCCCTGTTTTATTTTTCAATTTAGTTGGTGTAAAATGTATAACGAAATAGAAATAAGATGGTCCCTTGCTTTTTTGTTTCATTTATGTTTTCAGTAAATCATATTTTAACCCACCCCTCGATAAACCTCTTTCTCTCTCTCTCTCTATTTTTCTCAGACTTCACATCCGGCTCTAATATTCAATGGCGTCGTCAAAAAATTGTCCAGATTGTATTTATGAAATTCTGTGTTTTTGACACAGCTAAGTCATCTGGCGGCTTTACTAAAGCCATGAGAAAGTTTATAGTGGCACAGAAATTAATTTCTAAAATGAAATCAAAAGGCCTGCTTTAAATGTGGATATCGACGTTATCTTTTGCGTCTTTTGAAAACTGAGCGAAATATTTTACTTAGGAACTGATGACATTTTTCTGGAGAGAATCTAATTTACCCATCGCATTACATTCATCTAAATCCTTTTAATAATCATGTTAGAGAGTGGATGCCTTTTTTCATTTTTAAAAACATTAAGATTCGTATATTTTGATTTTTAAGACTTCCTTGCATTACTAGATGTTCATAATGAAGCGTCTCTTTTCATATCATTGAATAAAATCTGTATATTTATGGACCTTTCATAATCATTTGTAGATATAATTTCGTCAATTTTTTTCATACCAAAGGTTTGTGAAGCGATATTGTCCTCACAACGTATTTGTACTGCCACCTAGTAAGAAGATTAAAAAAGTTGAAAAAGTAATAACTGAAATAATCACTGTACTTGTCACTTCGCACGCTTCTCTTTCTCTTTGTGATAGCGTTTGGCTTTCAGCTTTTTTTTAATACCTCACGGGACTCTCTTGAAGTCGTTCTCTGAATGAGTGTTAAGAGATCACCGGCCAATTGGATTCCAACTGCAAGGTGAGCAGGATATTTATTTTTTAAATTCATTTAATTACGGACGGATGAATGGGTCCAAATAAGTTTACTTCTTCGCAAACGCTGATTCCAAACTGTTACGTTCACTTTTTTCCTCGATACTTACATATTTCTCTGAATCGCCCATTCGATGAATAACATTTTGTGTCTCAGGTTATGTTGCCTTCATAATGATTGCAGATTGGAAATTTTTTGTCCCTCTTGTCATTATTGAATCGCTTTATGGTTCACTCTGGTTGGCGCAACAAACGGATTGACGTCATTCGCTGATTCGCTATCGTTTTGCTGTTATTTGTAAGCATGCTTATTCATCCAGCAAACAATGCACGCATTTCTGTTAATAGAGCATTAGAGAATGAATGCTAAAGGTCATTTTATTTTCGAGTACAACTTTATCCAGATTATTTCGAATTAAATTTGAGGCAGGGAGTGATAAAATTCTTTCCAAGGATTCAGAAAGGTCTTGACTTCCAAGTTGTTTGTGTTTCATATATTTTAGCCGTTTTTGCTCCTTCTAAAGTTGTTTAGTATATTTTTAATTTCTTATATTCTGTCGATCGGACGAATCTTTTGCTTGCCAAAAATAATGGCCAATATTCCCTAGTTAGATTATTGGTTTCCTTCGTCATTTTGGCTAAATAGCCAGCTAATTGTGATTTCCACGAAATACCATCACTTAGGGAAATTTTTTATTGGCGTTGATGTTTACAGACAAGGGTACGTATACTTTGAAGGTGGTGACTCAATATTTTTATAGGAATATCCGGGTTTCTCAGGAACAGTCGTGAACTTGGAGCTGCGCAGTCATTTTCAAGCGCTACACTGCTGATATTCTCGCATAAAGAGACCTGAACGTTAAAACAAAGAAATAATAACAATGTTGAATTCTGTAGCAGATGGTGGACTGTAACATTCTTACATTTTTGTCTTCTATAGTGGATCAGTTCCACAAAAATACGCTACTAAAGTTAGTTATATGAACATGGATGTTTTAGACCTAATATTTTTTCTAAGCACCTCAGTGTATAATTTTAATTCGAAGGAGGCGTATTTAGGCGCGTTTCATTTCCAACGTGAGCGTCTAATAGATTCGTTCTGTCCGTCCGTCCGCGCGCATGTTCGTTCTACGCTTCTAAAGAACGGATTTCCATGAAATTTGGTATTTAGGACTCGTGGGCAAAGGCAGTAAGAAAATGGCATAAACGGTTTACATAACCCGATCAGAGATGCCACTTCACCGGAAACAAAAAACGTACTTTCTCTCATATAACTTGTTAAATAGAATTAACTCCTTAGCCGTAAAATTCAAAATTAGAGACACACAATGAAAAAGGGGGGGGGAGGAAAGGCAGGAAAAGGCGAAAGACAATAAAAATTATAAACTTACAGGTTTAGGGGTTGTTACTCCACGCCAGGGACCTGATGTCACTCACACATTCACTCACTCAATCGCACAAGCACTAATCCTAAAGGTGGAAATGGAAACGGGACCGGGTTTGCGAGAAATTACTCTGCGCCAGGTACCCAAAAAATTACACCGATGGTAGAAGACCCGATCCCCCTTTCACCTCTGTACTTTGTACTTCCCTTTCACATCAGCACATAAACATATAAATACCGCCTACAACACTCCCACCCCTCATTACACATCAGCTACTGATGATGAGAGCATTGCTCTCGAAATACGTATTTAGTACGTTAACTCAATTTTAGAGATCTTGTGTGCGTGTATTCGAGTGCTTGCGTGTGTGACTGTTTTGTCTGTTAGGTCCCTGTCGTTGCCGGAAGACACATAAACCTACAGGCCACTGTGCGCGATACTAGGTCCCTGGCGTGGTTTAATCTCCCGTAAACCTAGTATCATTTCCCCGTTCCTTCCCCTTTTTTCCTTTACCTCTTGGCGTGTACGTGTGCGTGTGTTTGTGGTTGCTTAGTAGGTCCCTGTCGCGGTCGCGGACTCACAAACCTTCTAGCAACAGTGTGATTTTTTGGGTCCCTGGCGCAGAGTAATTTCTCGCAAACCCGGCCCCGTTTCCTTTTCCACCTTTAGGATTGGTGCTTGTGCGATTGAGTGAGTGAATGTGTGAGTGACATCAGGTCCCTGGCGTGGAGTAACAACCCCTAAACCTGTAAGTTTATAATTTTTATTGTCTTTTGCCTTTTCCTGCCTTTCCTCCCCCCCCCCTTTTTCATTGTGTGTCTCTAATTTTAAATTTTACGGCCAAGGAGTTTATTATATTTAACATCAATTTCGCCGTAGTCTCCATCTTTACTTATTTACTCATATAACTTGTAAAACATTAGTCATACCGAAAAGTTTTTCAAACAAAATTTATAGAGCTAGTAAAATAGAATGTTTCATGACAAATGCTTTTTTATCGTAGGAATAGCACTTTTCAAGAAACTGTCATAAGAAAGTCGTAATTTGCTTCGAGAATAGAAACATTCATGCATGTAGCATTTTACTTAATTGTTGTCAACGGAAACAATCTTCGTTGTAATTGAAGTAAATAAGATCTACTACAATCACTAAAATACGTTAAATTCCCTTACGTTCGCATACAGCATTTTTTAAGCGGAAGAAAATGGATTATCTACGCCGATGAAGAGAATATAAACGTAAATATCACTACTTAACTCAAGCGAGGGAAGTTTTAAATAATTTTCGATTGTTTGATTAATTGCAACTGATTAGATAATAAATCGGTAAAAATGTAATATTTGCCAATTATCATTTCTGATATAGGTATAGTTTTACAATATTTGGTCATTGTACTAAAATTACGTAAATAGGTTTATTAATGCACCAACTTAAGGGAGGGAAGAAATTTTTAGCACACAGGAAGACATAATCAAGCGGTGATGTTTCGCTGTTTTATGGTGTGCGTTCCTTCAAATTGTTATGTCGCATAGTTTCAAATATGTACTTCATCGCACGAAACGCGCCTACTTCTGATGCACAGTACCTAACTTGTATCTCCTTACCGAACATTTCACTCTGCCTGTAAAGTAACTCCGCATCACTCGCTTTTTCCCGGAACAAATACGGATGTGTGACGTAAAACCTGATCAAATTAACCCACGCCCATTTTGTGGACGATTTTCAACGCGCGTTTGGCTTACGTATTTATTTTATTTTTTTCAATCAAGCGTGAACGCGCCACTGCCCGAAACGTTTCGGTACGATTTCCGAGAAGAAACCGGCCGCTCTTATCTCGACGTATTTGTGCCTCGCCAAACACTTTGGGAGATGTACCACGTTTATTAAACCTTATCAGATAAGGCAAACAAACTTTCCTCATCTTCCACTATGAGCCTTTTAAAGGGAGACTTTTTTGAAAGGGCTTGGAGCAGCACCTCTGCGCAGCTCGCAGCGATTCCACGGGACGTTCTCGTGAATTTTTTAGAGCAACTCTCATCACTACTACCGAAGCAAGCTAATACAAGCCAAATTTTTAAAAATAAATAAGACACCACGCGTCAAAAACTCGTTTTTCTTATCTTTCTACTATCGACCTTCACATTGCCAACGGTGATAACAGCGCAACCCCACAGTTTCAGGTTAATGTTATTCCTAATGTTACATTTTTGCCGTCTTTTTTTCCCTTTCAGGTACACTGAGCATGTAAAAAAAGCGCTGCGATTCAAAAAACATTCTGCATTATGATTTATATACTACACGCTATATTTGCCTCTTCGTACGAAAAAATGTTTCTTTTTTCGATTTCGTCTATATGTCGTCTGTACGTGGCTCTAGGCGCTAGACCAGTGATGAGCAGCCTTTTCTATATGTCGGGCCGCATTGGTGGTTGGGAATTCCTTGGCGGGCCGCATCGAAAGTTGTCAACGCTTCGGTGGTCCGGGATAAACTTTGAATCGGACTCTAACTAGATATCCTGAGGTATCACATCAGTGAAAATCAAGTATAAATTAAGTTTTATGGTTAACATTTCAATCCCAAGTATTTTGTTGTCGTAATTTGAATGCATGTGATATGAATTTGTGTGTTCAATTTTACGGATTACTTTTGAATCATAGCTTCGCGGGTCGCGTAAGACGCTCCCGGGGTCCGTATTCGGCCCGCGGGCCGTGGGTTGCTCACCACTGCGCAAGACGATCTCACATAATCTGATGAATTCCCATTTTTAGGCTGGTTCCAAAGAAAACAGCCTTATGAAATGGTCCTGACTGTGTGTGTCCCCTACTAACAACTTTTGCACCAATGGACCGACTTTAATGAAACTTGGTATGAGGCTTGTGCTGCCAGGGCCCACCTCCGGGCTATATTTTATTTGGCGAAAATTGAAGTCCCGGGCTCGATTCCAGGAAAACCTTTTCCCTATTTGTCTTACATTGGAAATCTCAAATCCATCGTGCAGAGATGTTTTCTTGAATACTTTAAAATATCTTTAAATTGTGATATCGAAGCGAGATTTGTACTGTCCTAGGTGGAAGAGAACGTAGATTCTAATTATTATCACAGGATTTTGATAATTGATCGTATATTCTTGAATTTCTACTAAAACAGCATTTTTGCGTTTTAAATCGCATTTTATCGGATTGTTCCCATGGAGACAATTATTACCGAACTCGGCTTGAGCATAGACGAGTGAACAAATGGGTTATTTTCCACTCGACTACCCTTCAGCGATGGACAGTTGATCCATACATGTTAGCAAATAAACTTTAACATTTATTAAATTCGTTTATTTAAAAAATACATGCAAAATATAATGTCAGAAAGAGATTTTGACATTGCTTTTAGTATTTTAAACATGATAACTTTGTATTAGTTTGTTTTCAAATTTTTCTCTATCATCGATAAGCTATGAATTACAAATGGTATTTATGGTATGAGAATTCCTTGGAATGACTAACACATACTGAAACAATAGTAAATAAGCAAAAACTCCTTCGCCGTAAAAAAAGAAGAGAATACACTCACGCTGCAGGTTGCTGGTAAACGCCGTCGCAGGACCCAAGTCAAAAGGAGACACACGCACACACAGAAACATGCAAAATCCACTCACACAGTAAACTCGAACCAAAATTCAAACTAGACACCGATGTTTCGACAGCCAAGCTGTCATCTTCAGTAGTGTGTGGTGTCGGAGGAAAAAGGGGGTATATATACAAGGAGTGACCGTTGGAGAGAGGGAGAAGAAAGTGAAAGGATTTGGAACGGTTAAGTGAGTAACTGAAAAAGGGGGGAGTGAGGAATAGGTCCTAAATCGTTGTTCATAATCGTGTTTTTGTTTTTGTGTATGTAGATGCTTTCGTATGCATCGAGTTTATTTTATTGGTCAATTGGTTTGAGTAAGGATAGGTTTTCTGTGGTGATAGGATAGTGAGTGTCAAAAATATGAGTTGCAATGCTTTATTTGTTTATTCTGTTGTTTTTGTAGTGTGCTATGTGTTCATTAAACCGGGTTTCCAGTTTTCGTCTAGATTGTCCTATGTAAATTTTGTCACGCAAACTGCAATTGACTTGGTAAATGCCTGATTTGTGGTGATTTGGAATTTTATCTTTCGGGTTTGTCAATAGGTTGGATAATTTATTTTCGTTGACAAAAACCGGTTGAAGATCAAATTTTGAAAGCATGCTTTGGAGATTATTTGTTAGTTTCGGTGCATATGGTAGTTTTATGTATTTTTTCTTTGTGTTTTGGTTTGTGAGTGTGGTGCATGACTTGATTTGAAATTTGTGCTCGTGTTTTTGAATCATTTTATCGATGATTTGTGAGTCGAATCCTTTGTGCAATGCGCAGTTTTTAATAAATTTAAGTTCTATGTAAAAATCTGTTTACGAGAGAGGTGTATTTAGTAGTCTGTGAATCATGGAGTGGAAGGGAGCCAATTTATGTGAGATATGATGCTGAGAGTCCATATGAATATGTCTTGGTGCGTGTAGGTTTTCTGTAAATGTCGAATTGCAGTTTGTTATGTTTTCTTGTAATGAGCAGATCTAAGAAAGGAAAAGATGTATTGTTTTCTATTTCATGTGTAAATTTTATCGTGTCGAATTGTTGGTTGAGGCATTGTATGAAATTAGGGATGCTTTCTTTTGCTGTGTCAAAGATTGCAAAAATGTCATCTACGTAACGAAGCCAAGTTTTTGGAAAATATGGGAAGGAAGATTTACAAGACTTCTCAAAATTAGTCATGAAGAAATCAACCAGCTATGAAGGGATAAAACCCATAGTGGTACCGTTTTTTGCTGATAGAAGGTGTTGTTGATTTTAAATATGCCTTATTGCATGCACAGAGAGGTTAAACGAACGTATTCTTCTGTTTCTTCATTAGGAATATTCATTTCTAATAACCATGTCTGTAGGAATTCTATGGTTTCTTTGACAGGCACGCTTGGGAATAAGGAAGTGACATCGAAGGAAACTAAGATTTCATTATCTGCAAGGCGATGAATTACAGTACAGAATGCGTACATCTAAAATTAGCCGAATCCGTCAAATACTTAGGTGTCATTTTAACAAGTAACCTCTCGTGGGACACTCACATACGAAATATATCCGGGAAAGCTAAGCAAAAACTAGGATTCATCAAACGGATAGTAGGTAAAAGCGAAGAAAAAGTCAAAGAGACATGTTACTTTTCATTAGTTAGACCGCTGCTAGAGTATGCGTCGAGCATATGGGATCCGTACGAGAAAGGATTAATCGCCGAGTTAGAGAAAAGCGAAAAGCTGCTAGATTCGTCAAAAATTGTTATGATAGAAATAAAAGCGTTACAGGATTGATACAGGACTTAGGATGGGAATCACTAGCTGAGCGCCGATCACGTGCTAGGTTAAAACTTCTTGAAAGATTTATAACGAGTACTTTCTCCAGCGACGTAGAAGAAATAATAAGAACTCCCACCTATATCGGTAGAATGGACCATCCTCGTAAAATAAGAGAGATAGCCTGTAGGACGGAGAGATACAAAGGCTCATTTTTCCCTAGAACGATAGCTGAGCAGAATAAAACTTGCGATCAAAAGTAACCTCGCGTAGGGGCTTAAACCCAGACCTAATTTTGGAGTTTTCCCCTTGGTGTTAATTCACCCCCTGCCACACATCCTTGCGGTGGCTTGCAGGGTAAACTGTAGATGTAGATGTATAAGTGCGGTGTTTTTTATTCTGTTGATGAAATCTTGTGTGTTCTTGATGCGAGAGTCACAATCTAGTTGTATTTGTTTGAATTGATAGTTTAGCCATTGAGATATTTTGTGTGTAGGAGAGTTGATCTCTGAAAGCATGGATTTCATAGGTATGTCTGATTTGTGTAATTTTGGGGACAACCGGATTGGAGATATTTAATTGAAGATTGAGTCGTTTATCTATTAAAGGGAGGCATGTTTTCAGAGTATTTTTTGTACTAGTTATCATTTGATTCTAAGCTAAGGAGCTGAAATTTTTCAGTAATTTAGAGCTTGATGCAAAAGCGTACATACATATTTGAAAATCTCCCAGAAGTTGTTATTGCTGCCGTTAAAATTTTTTTAACCTTAAACAATTATTGATTGGAGGCTTGGTTATTATGGCTACTAACTAAAGGTATAAACCACTCCTTCAGTCATAAAATTTATTGGAAGGGCCAATGCATTTCACCCACTATGTGGGCATCCTCAGGGCAAACCTGCTTCGACAGTGACACGAGGTCTCGTGTCACACACTCGCTCACACGCACACATGCTCACACGCACGCACGCTCACACACACAGACACACACACACACACACACACACATACACACACAAACACAATCACTCACAGCCGCGCTCATACGCACCCGCTCACACACACGGTCATCTCCAAACATGAGCGAGCTCAAAAACGTGCCTTTAGTTACACTTCAGCACAAAAGAACGAGCCCGCTCGATATATAATTTTAAGCGGAATTTTAAGGTTCGATTGAGCCGATGATACACCTGACGCAGCCGCGAAAATTAATTTCACTCCTCTCTGAATCTCTAGTTTAATATTTAACCAAGATCTTTTTAATCTAGTTCATAGTATCCGAATGAATCGCTCCACATTATGATCAATTTAGTTTCGCTTTATATTTACTTACAATCGTTTTATTCCACTATTGTTCCTCTTCTCTGGTCACTATTTAGAGAAACATAATCCAAGTTTTCATGACATTTTTCTGAGTTTTTATGTTTCTCGCTCCATACAAAGCGAAATTCCTTTTTTAGAACGTTATCGATTTTTTACTTTATATTTCTCGTTAATATACGTTTTTCCTTCTGAAAGCGGTTTTATCTTTCACTATACTGCTCTTTATTCCATCGGTGAATTTTTCAAGTCTTGCAATGATGATGATAGTTAAATCTTCCACACGTAGGCTTATCGTTCTGTGGCTTTTAGAGCGCATTTCTTTTGGCAACTTCTAGGTAATCCTCAGGTCACTCGAATGAGGAGATAAAACATATCTATGACATATGACCGATGACGGAGATCAACTCTCCACAGCCTTGGGCGATTCACCGCATGTGGCGAGTGGCGAAGTGGTTGCTCTATATAAAAAAAGTGTTGTTTTAGTTCGAGAGAACTTTCGAAGTATTCTTCTTCTCTGAATGTAAATAGCAAATCACTTTTATATCTGATGGACTCTTAGGCTTTTTATCACTTTTTTAGGACTACGGATAAAATTATGCTCAGGAGTGGATAAACGGTGAATGAATGGAAAATTCACGTGCAATGATCATTGTTGTGCAAGAAAACTTTATCCGGCCACTGAGCGGCAGCACATACATCGTCAATGAGCTATATTTTGCGTCTTCAGACGATAAGAAAAATTCCGAAAGCATGGAAATGAAAAAATTGTTGTTCCTTCGGCGGATGTTGTAAGAGATAGACGGCAGCTGATTTTCAGCCTGAAATAAAGCATGATTCTCGCACCCTAATTTTTATAGCGGGAAAATAGAGAAAATATTAATCCTGTAGCAATCTGGACCACCATATTTTCTACTGTAAGAAAGTTTCGACGACAATAACAATAAGATAATCCTGAGGAAAAAGAAAATCTGAGGAAGAGAAACGTGGAAACAGACTTTGGTCGGGGATACACAAATTTTGACTTCAATGTGCGCTATAATACATTTCGAAATCTTTTTTTCCTCTAAATATTTGGAGATTACAAAAGGACGGAAGCACTTCTCTGGAATGTTGTAGATGCCATACAATGAGAAAACAATTTTTGGCATGACGTTTTCTATGTATATTTTCATATTTTCATTGTACATTGAAGTAAGTGAAAATTAGAGTATTTTAGGTGTAATAAATGGTTTTTAAAGTGTATTGTGTGCTACCGTTACAAATTATCCGTAGGTCGTACAGTTTTTTTTATAATATACCAACTGTATTGTGAATAACTGCGGTAAGAGCGTAGATATATCACTTGTTTTGTTGACCCTGGCATAATTCTGGCTCCCTAATTTTTCTAATACGTACATTCTGAGAAAAAATGAGAGAGAGTGAGTGAGCACGCTATAACAATTCTGTTTAAGTTAACAAAATTCCATAAAATTCATTTATTCTTTTCATTCTCCGAAAAACAGACTAGACATGCCCATATGTGAAATGTGTGTTGATAAAGTATCTTCTAAAGAAGCGGCTTTCAGTCGGTGTGTGGCCGAAAACTTTAATGGCGGCTCTTAAAAAAAAAAATAAAGTAGATTTTGTTAAGCAGTTTTTGCCTTTCTCTTGCGTCATTTTTTATATCAATAAAAAGAATGTTTAGGCTAAACCTCTTCATCATTACTCACCACTTCTCCTTTTTAGCGTGCAGTGCGTCACGCATGTCAGCATCGTCCGTCATGTGTGTAGCTACGGGAAAAGGGTTTAGAAGCGTTTTTCTAAAGATGTCTCTTTCAAGTTTCCCAAAAACTTTCAATGCACGGCTCTTTAGATAGCAATCCATTCTTCAAATATCAGTGAAGTGATTTTCCAGCTGTTGCTAATGCGTGCCACTTGAAACAGGTAGGTTTGACTTGCATGATTTCTCAAAACAATCGATAAAAGATATCCGAACCTTTTATTTGTATTAATTCTACGGTCTACATTAAATGCTTTATTAGTCGATCTGTATCTATAAGATCCTTAAACAATTTCTTTCTTCAAAATTTTTAATCGATAAAAATTATTTGTTTTTCAATAGGTAGTTCAATCTAGATTTCTTGCTATGCTCTTAAGACTTAATTTATTTCCGTCTCTAATTTATCTTAAAACTAGCTTCTTTATCTATAATTTATTTATATTATAATTGATAAAATATACGTTAGGCTTCCATCGATATACGTGATCCATAGAAATAACTGCATTAATATAGAGTTATCAATCTGAATAATTTATGAGGATTCATCATTGTTTTATTTTTATCTCCATTTTAAATTAAAGGAAAAATTTACGTTTCTGAGCTATGTGTTCGTCTCAATTACCCTAAATTTTTATCAAATCACCATATCTGTTAAAATCCGCGTAATTATAAGCTTAACTCTTCATTCTTATGTATCTGCATAGTTATGAAGGTTTATATCGACTTAGGTCTCTACTAGAAAACAAATTTATTTACACAATTCAGCAAGACTTGTGCGCCTATTAATTCCACACACACACACACACGAATGAAGAAATACCAGTATTAGCGTTAATTGCATGATATGGAATTTCACCATGTTTCCATTGCGAACTTAACGTAACAAGTCATGGAAATGAACATTGTCATTTAACTTTAGGGTTGCCATAGTTATCCCATCTTGATTCCTCATCAGAAATACATTTGTTTAATTCACCCACTTCTAGGGTTGCGACAAAAACCGAATGTGCTCGCAATGATGTTTTTGATTTTGTCGACAGAATTTCGAGGTGAAGAATGTATTTCGTGAATTGACAAATGCAACAATTCAGCGAAGAGAAACAAAGAGATTCTATCTAGTGTGCTTTTCTTAGTTTATATTTGAAAATTGTTCTTACTTTTTTCAAGGATTATTAAGTTTTATCTTTCAAGTTGAAGAAGCATAAAGGTCGTCATGTTAATGATAAAAAAATTTAAATCAGTAGCGAGGACTATCAAAGCTTCTTGCTTACTCTTTTTCCCGCACTATTCTAAATTCAAACTGCGAGATATATAGCTTTTTCAGATCAGAGGAGTGGATAAATAATATAAATATAAAGCTAAACTTGACATAAATAATACCGTTTGGCTCAAATGTCTCCTTCAGAGGGACGACGTAGAAAGAAAATGCAAATAAAAGTCATTTAAAAGTTTCTTCCTGGAATATATTTATACATGTTGGCAACGGAAAACAAGAAAGCGTTAAAAAAATAGAGATTACCTCACCTAAATTTAGAGGACGTGAGCTCATCCAATACTTGAGACTCATACGATCACACCGACGTTGGTGCGTCACTGCTCCAGGCAATCTTGGAAGAGATTTTACGCGGAGCGTTTCGATAAATTAGTAATCCATGGTGTCTTGCAACCCATCCTCCCACTCGTTTACGGCGGGATAAATCCCTCGCACAACGAGACGGAAAAGGATGTTATCCACGCAGTAATAAATTCCATTGGGATTCTTTATTACTTTTCATGTAGTTTACTCATATGTCCCTAAAATTTACCTTTTAAAAATGCCGTCTTTCGTGAAGAGGAATTCGAACGTTCTCTTAAACTTATACCTCTTACATCAGTTTAAATAATGTCTCCTAAGGGCTTTAAAAGCGATCAACTTTCTTTCAGGATCAAGATATTTACCGATTGGGCAGTCTTGACCCATCGATTTGATTCCCTTAATTGCCAAGATTGCACGAAAAGTTGTGAAAGAAGGAGCTGCCTGATCACATCTTGGGATTCGCACCGAGTCGTACAAAAATCAATATTTCAAAGTTTTGTTCTTTCGAAGATGCAATCCCGTCTTATTTCGTCCCGATTGGGAAACCGCCGTGCTGATACCGAGAGGAAGGCATGCGGAGGATCTTTTGTTTTCTGCCGAATACGTATCTGCCGGGTTGGATCGCGCATGCGCGAAGATAACGTATCTTCCCACCTTCGTATATCTATCTGCCCTGTATCCCTGTATATAACCGCGAGACAACCTTCTCGAGGCCTCACAGAGTAACGTGCAGTGACTGCAGACATGTCCCTTTTGAGTTCGCTATTGTTCCTGACCCTTTTCGCGTCCGCCTTTGCACAGTTCCCCGTTTGGAACGCGACGCGTGTGGATAAGTTGGACTGGTGGCAGAGCGCTGTGATCTATCAGATCTTCCCGCGATCGTTTAAGGACAGCAACGGAGATGGAGACGGAGACATAAGAGGTAAAAGTATAGGCGGAGAAACTAAAATATGGCGTCGATTCGTCGCTTCGGAATGATTTTGGAACCGTGACGGAAGGTGTGGAGATGGATGAGGCGACTCCGCGAACGTTTTTGCTCTTTCTCTCTCCAGAAACAGTTTTTCGGGCGAGCCATAGTTCGGATGAAAATAAAATAATTAAAAATATTTTTTTTTAAATACAACTTTCATATTTTGCCAAAGTAAAAAATAAAGAATATGATAATAAAAAATTAAATTATTAAAAAATAACTTTTGTTTCGCATCAAAAAGCAAAAAATAAATTTTGATCTACTAGGCTTGGTTTAAAACTTTTGTATAAGTTGTATGGCTTTGTAAAAGTGTAAAAAGGTTATAAGCCATATACCTTTTACAAAAGGTTTAAATCGAGTCTTGTGAATCAAATATTGTTTTTTTTTACCGTGAATTGTAAAAGTTATATTTTAAAAATTTTATCTGTAATTATCTTATTTTTTTACTTTTTAGTCTCGGTATGTAATCTCCGGTGGAAATTCATATTGCTGCCCATTTTCACCGGAGATTTCAAAATGCCGCTAGATGACTAACATACAAAGCGACGCTGAAGAATACGAAAGATTGTGCAAATTTCGCTTTGTTTCATGGTATACCTCGACAAAGTGCACTATTAAGTAAAATTTTTGGATTCTTAAACCACCCAGCCTTTGATCCATAAAGATCTCTTACTGGTTCCGAGCTATTAATGATTTTATTAGGCCTTCTACAGACCGACATATAACTATACATATATATTCGGTGATCTCAGTATAAAATTTATTAAATAATATCAATTTTTATTGTGAAAGTGATCGTCCTCCTGCTCAGAAATAATTATCCTTTTTTCCTAATGAACTGCAAGGCTACGGAATTCCGCGCGTTCGATCTTCAGCCATTATGTGTCTCCCCCAAATTTTTCAGGATGAAATTCAGCACCGGGACGAAAAATATCTCAAACGTATTACAATGTATAAAACATACTGTAATTCGGATTATGACTATGGCTCGTCCGGTAGAATTGCTTCTTAAATGTGACTGACACTCGGCCCTGAGATGAATTGAGATACAGAATGAATCATATGAATTATACATCACGTAGTGTGTTGTATTGTTTGATCCGGATAGAATGATTTCAATTGTTTTTCGAGCCAGGAAAAAAACTAAATTCTGATTTCATTCTTTCATCATCTTAAGTGTGTTAAATCTGTCGACGAATTATAATTCTCGTGAGAAAAATGGTTGATAAAGAATTATGTTTCTTTATTTTCGTGATCACAATCCCAATGGATTAAAATGCATTATTTGCCAAATCGCGAGAAGCGACGTATGCGAAACTTCAATGTACTCAGTCATGAATTAGAGCTTTTCACTCTAACGTTCCGTTTAACGAATTATCAGTGATTTTGAATCGCGATTTTTTCAACTCTACTCTTTTTCCCATTTCTCGTCATATTTAGGCATTCCATAGTTTTAAGTGCGCGTCTCCTAATCGATTCCTTTGAATATACCTGTGCGGGGCGCCGATCTTAACTACAATTGCTGTGCGCGAAGGTGATAGTGTACCGAAATCGTTATCCACTCCGATAAAACGTTACATTACGTATTTATTTAAGTATTTCACATACAGCTTAGGCCATTTTACAGTGAAATGTAAAATAAAATATAATATAATAAAATATTATTAACAAAAATATTAAAATTAAATTATCAGTGGTCTCCCCTGTGAAACAACTCATAAGAAGTAAATTCCGAGAGATTTTCTTCTAAATTAAAAAAAACCTATTGTGAACTATGAGACTCGTTTTATTAATTGATTAGAAGGCATATAATGAATGTATTTAATCGTAATTTTATTTAAGTAGATTAAATAATTAGCGGTAATGATCTCCCGCGTGAATCATGTCGCTATTTTTTGGTCGGTTAAACCGAAAGTCGGATAAATGAGGGTCGGATAATCGAGGTTTTATTATAACAGTATATCACACGAAGACACTTTTTTGTCGATATTTGTTTGAAGTGACGCATTTATGGACGCGGTAACTGTTTCACGTGGAAACAAAAGCTCTCTGACACAGAATAGCCCAAGCCTATTATTCGACGCATCATTTCTGAAAATATCATTTGATTGGGTTTTCATTCCTCTCGGTGACTACTACAGATTTTTTTTAATCTCCTCCTTTCGAAAGGTATCATAAATAGTTTGAAATACATTAAAGACCTTGGAGTCGATGCCGTTTGGATATCTCCATTGTACGAGTCTCCGATGGTGGACGCCGGCTACGACGTGTCGAACTTCACGAAAATCGACCCGAAATATGGAACGTTGGCAGACTTCAAAGAAATGGTGGAGGAGATGAAAAAGCTGAGTAAGTAACACAGTCGCAACCCGGAAATTCGAATTCATGACTTGAACAATGAAAATTGCCAAGCAACCTTGTTTTAACCCTTTTAACCAACGAGGTGAAATTATGATCGCATTGTTACTGATTTCGAGCTGCGGTCTCCCAGACCGCCATTGTTCATTTTTATTATGTATTATTTACACGCCTTCATTATGTATTTACTTGTAAGGAGCCTTCAGCTCTACTGTGGGAAACTTGGAGAAAGGTTAAAATCTGTTATATGTTGGATAGTATGTGCGAACAATGGAAAATAACATCGAATTAATAGATTTATTTAGTGACAGAAAATTTCGGCATTATAGTTGACTCTTCCATCACACTCATGATAATGCGCCGTCCGCTCGCGCAGCTAACAATAGCCTCCCTCTCTTCCTTCTCGGGGGGAGCAGATGGAGTAACCCGCAACAATCGGGTTGCTATGGCGACAAAAACTTTCGCTGCAAAAATATTGTTTGTTGTCCAATGCAAAATTCTGGACGGATTCAGCTAGTATGTAAAATATGACGGTATGAAAATAAAACTGAATTTTATCAAGTCCCTTCTTTGTATCTTGATCTTAAGTAATATTAAAGCGCAAATAAAAAATATACTACACTCGTTCTCACGTTATTCAAATGGAGGAAATTAAATAGGAGATATTATTTTTTTATTGCGGTGGTTGGAATTAATGACCTCCTAGAACACAATCTAGGTCACCCCGAATAAACGCCGGAATCAAATCATTAGTTGCGAATTAATTCGCCAATTTTCCTTGATGAAGATTCATCTGGAAAGATACTACCATTATCTAAAATTGGATTTTCTGTGTTAAATTATCTGCCACGAGGGTTGAGAAGTATTTAAAAGAAAAAGTACTTAATACTTCAATTCTTTGTAAAATGTAAACTAACTGAAAGAAAGGTGTCGATGTACTTTGTCACTATAACTTAGTTGGTGTCTCACATACCGCACATCAGCCGCCGAAGGTTAAAATGTTTTGCAGGTTTTGTTATTTAAAAGAAAAAGTACTTAATACTTCAATTCTTTGTAAAATGTAAACTAACTGAAAGAAAGGTGTCGATGTACTTTGTCACTATAACTTAGTTGGTGTCTCACATACCGCACATCAGCCGCCGAAGGTTAAAATGTTTTGCAGGTTTTGTTAATCGTGTGAGGAGAACCATCATTTACCAATGACTCTTTATTCTTTCACCCGAATTTTAAGAACTTATATTTACTTAAATTATGCCACAGCAAAATAGTTCTACCCAATCAGTATCACATCTCAATATTATAATCATACCACGTCTCAGCTGTTTAGCATTCATCTCTTTATCATAAATGCTGCAATTTCAGTTTCAACTGAGCATTTTATAATCTCGTGTGGCTTTTATCCTACCAGAATATCATCCCTCCAAGGACATTCTATAGAAGCACTTCTGTTTTGGTAAAAACTCTTAAATTATTCTCGCGCTATGATAAATTAACAATTAAAGAAATAAAAATCCACAATGCACTATGATATAGTTCTTCATCAAAAAAGATGTACCGAAAGCGAATATCATTGAAAAGTTCCACGCTCTCTTCTAACAATATTTTATCAACATTGGCAAGAAGAGTAGAATGTGGTTTTCTCGAACAAACTCAGGGCAATAAAAAAATACTGTACAGCCATGGCTGTCCTCCTCCAGTCCTTCTCGGCTGGAAGAGGTCGCCATTACCCGACTACGTATAAGTCGCTATCGGTGGACGCACAGTTACCTATTGCGATCTGAGGAAGCCCCAGTTTGTGAAGCATGTGATGCTGCACTGACAGTGTCACATACCTATTTTATTAGACTGTATCCAATACCCACGAACCTTTCTGTCGCTCTGGGAGATGATCCTCATTTAGTAAATAGAACCATCTCATTCCTGAAAGAGTCCAGAATTTTATATTTTATTTAGATTTACGTAAATAAGTTTTTAAACTTATTTAGTATACGATAATATGTATAATGTGGCACCTTTGTATTACTTTCCTATCCATCTTTTATAAATTTTAAGATTTTAGCGACCATGATAGGCTCTTTTACAGCCTTGTGGTCATTTTACTTTTATTTATTTTTTTGTTGTCGGGAGACCCTTATACAGTCTCACCGACATTTTATTTCACAGATTGTGGGAGGCCCTTTTATAATCCCTCTCAATCTGTTTTTAACTAATTTATTTATTTACCACATGAGACACGTCACTAGATTTATTTAATGTTGTTCCTTTTAAATCATCTGTGTTGAGCGGCACATAAATAAACCTTTCTTGATAATGAATGAGTTGTGTGAGTAAAGGTAGGGCGATATTAGCCCAAGAGACTAATTCGCCATCCGACGCACACACTCCCTTCTAACAATGCTTTGTTTTGTCTACATTTTCTTTACAGACATCAAGCTAATTATGGATTTTGAACCAAACCATTCAAGTGATCAGCATGATTGGTTTAAAAAATCCATAAAAAAGGATGCGGAATACGTAGATTATTATGTTTGGAAAGATCCGAAATTCGATGATAATGGGAAAAGAAAGCCGCCAAACAATTGGGTAATGTACAGATAAAATATTTCATCTTAATGTGTCTTTAAAGTAACCCGCCAATGGAAATGGTTTATGTTCCTCCGCCACCAAGGATTATCATCGGAAAAGAAGACTGATAAATGTTGAGTAGTTTGAATCAAATAGCATAATATAATAGAAAGATCTGATGCTTTCCTGGCGAATCGATGCGTTGAAGAGTTCCCGGGTTTCCAGTCAGGTGATATGGTGTCAACGGACTTTTCGGCACCTTCCTCAAGTGCCATCATCCACTCAGGAGACCCCTGAAGATGGCACTTGAGGAAGGTGCCGAAACGTCGGTTGACATCATATTCACCTGGCTGGAAACCCGGTAACTCTTCGCCAACATAATATAATATTTGAATTATAAATATCGATACGTGAAAGAAGTACGAACTCGCGATTTTTCGTAACGCGTTTATTTTTGCGAAGCCCATTTTTACCCAGTGCTGATTTTTTCCAAGACTATAACTCCCGCGTTGACTAAGCTACACAAATTATAAGATTAAATAAGAAAAAGCAACATAAAATATGAAATTATTGCCTTACTGAGAATTCGCTTGATCCCTGCGCGGTTTAACATTAAATGTTTTTTCGTTAATCCATAATAATATTTTTTAACAAGTGAAATTAGTTCTGCTCTGTCACGTTGTAAAACTTTGTTCTTTAACTTCTGCTGGTTTCTTTTTATCTTTCCGCAAACCTAAGCGAAGAAATCATTAAAATCAAAAGTATCGTTGATATTCCCAAATTATTCCCATCGATGTGTTTATGTTCTATGCCAATTTCCTGGTAGAATTTTTCTGTAGCTTTATTTACTTGCTTAATAATTATTATTCTTCATTTTTTATTTATATAACGTTTTTTGTTTCGAGTTTCAATCTTACTTTTAACTAATTTTAATATGAAATTTTATAAAACCTTGAACAGATTCCGTACTATTCTTATATGGTATTGAAATGGAAGGATGGGGTCGAAAATAACCCCCTAAAAATTATTTTTTGGAATTTTTGATTTTTCCTTTTGGTTGTACCCAATCACCTATCATCTTACCAAATCTCAGTCCTGTATTTCTTTCAGAAGTACCTAAACATTTATATCCTCCTATATCCTATGCACGAAGCAGGTATTTATAATAGACTAGCTGGAGTACCCAGCGTTGCCAGGGAATATTTAAAGCCAAGGCCAAGTGTAGTTCACGCGACTTTCATACAGAGTACCCGTCATTTCCCGGGACCATTTAAAGCCACCGTCAAGTGTAGTTCACTTGGCATCCGGCTGATGACACAAACGTACCGTCTAATGGTGCTGACTTTATTGTAGCGTAATCTTTAATGCGCTTGTAATACAGCACCTCCCCCCAAAATGTTTTTATCGTCATATAGCCAATGTTACCCAATGGATAAAGTTATACACTTATGCGAAGTTTCGTGAAGATAGCTTCAAAGGTGTAGATTTGTTTTGCGGAAAAACAAACCGAATTTCAGATTTATGTATTAAGATAGACCTATTACAATGGATTTTTCACAGGTGATAATACAAAAAATAAAAGTAATGAAAATATGCTGTTATAAATTTAGTGATAAATGCACGACTGAGGTTTTACTAATTTCGCTACAACTACAAATTTTGTTGTGTTAATCAGACCATCTAGCCGCTGTTTTTCCATCTTCGTCCATGTTTAAACGCGCAAACATAGAGTTTCGAAGATTTCTCGAGAGTATTCTTAACGCCTCGCTCATAGAAAGGAAACTTCCACCGTATCACAGCTGAAGTTTTTTTATGAGTAAGAACTTCCCTTTGTTATTTCTACTCGCCCTAAACCAGGAACCACAAACTCACAAACTGGCCGCATCAAGACACTACCAAATTCGCGGGCCGCGTTAAAGCACAGTACCTTATCCACTGGCCTCATTCCATGTTACAGGCTTTCCCAGCCTGAGGAACGGAAATTAATTACAAAAAAGTCCTTGACTTTCCCTCCAAAGCCCCCCGCTGTATACTATGCTTTAAAATGTTAATTAATAAAGTACCTTACGTATTTGTTCTTAATAAATAATTGCCTTTAATTTGTGCAGTAAAAATAGTTCAAACATTTTTTTCGTATTTTATTTTTATCGTATTTCTTTTATTTTGGTGTTCAACGCCAGATATTTTGGCAGTCATACTGCTTCCCCACAGCTCATGTTGCCTCCCCCCTCCTTACAGTTGGAAGGCTAATTACGTCCATGGGTGTAATAATTAGGTTTGAACACTAAAATACGGATATTTTGAAAGCACTGATTCGACACGCTTCTTAAGTTGTTTAGATTATTTACGAAATTTTACGGGAAATATTTTATAAGAAATATATTTGCGCTTGCACCTTATATAGTATAAAGTAACTTCTTTTGCGGGCCCAGGGCCCGTCTTTTTTCACTCAGGATCCGGGTGCAAGGTCTACAAATAGAGCCCCCTATCAATTTATTATTTGTTAAGGATATAGTTACAATAAAAACGCTAACAATAAGTGCTAAAATCTATAGATAGGTATTTATTTATAGTTATGGGTAGCATATTACAGGATTTATAAACACATTTCAAACAAATTACACTTTATAAATACAAAAAGTTGATGCTTGCATTCTGCAAGCATTTCATCTCACCTTGATAAAAAATTAATTTTTCAGAGATAGATCATTATTAGAATTTTTTTAAATTCAAAAGTTAGCACCTCTGCACGGATTTTTGTTTCTTCCATATGGAACAATATTAGTGTAAAAGCAATTCCTAAAATTTGTAAGTTTAAGAATATTATACTTTTTCCATTTTTTGCTACTAATGCCACATATTTCTGCCAAATTTTAATGTTGTAGAATATTTAGGAGTGCAATGATATTTATCTGATTGTTTAAATTTAAAAAAACTTTTAACGGCCGCAATTACAACTTTTTGGATATTTTCAAACATTAAAGAGCGCTCTAGCACCAAGGTCTAACTAACTGAAAATTTTTAGCCCCCTAGTTTGCCCCTTAGTAACTAAAAATTTATCTATTTGTTTAAATTTTTAAAATTTTAACAGTCAAATAAATTAACATATCAAAATTTCTATAATCCCTATTCGGTTATTTTATAAATTCTACCTTTACAAAAACTTTCAGCTTCGTAACACTTTCATAAATACATAAACCTTAAATATTTGTCTAAACAATTGCGAATTATTAGAGACCGTATTGTTGAACTTTTTTGAGATTTTCGATTTTCCTAGTCGGTTATGCGCATAGTCCTACCCACATAAATTATATTTCACGACTCTAGCTAATCTGTAAGTACCTAATAATAGCATAAAAAGCAAATATATGAACCTCTGCATCGATTTACGTGCTTTTCTTATGGAGCAGAAATGGGGCCAAAACAGCCCCTTAAAATATGAATTTTCCCTATTTCGGACTTTGCTGTTTGGTTGTGACCAAAGTCGTATAATCGTGCCGAATTTCAAGTCTCAAACTAATCTGGAAATTCCTATGTTCCCAGCTGAATAGCTGGATATCAAGAGAGAAGAGAAACCGGGTGCCGGCATTAACCTACTCTTAACGAAGAACACCAAGGGGGCCAACGGTTTAACGCCCCTTCCGACGAACGGAACGTTAAATTTGCTCGGTCTCATCAAACCACACAAACAGGGTACTGGCGACCTTGGAAAAAATCCTACTTGCGCAGGATTCGTGCCCGCTGCCTTTTCAAGCAACAGGCGAGTAGCAGCTAGCGTCCTAACCACTGCACCACCGGCACCCCTAAAGTGTTATCGCCGTCCTTATACACAGGTGGACCTCTCACTTTTTGGCTGTTGGATTCGTTCAGTCAATCACCTTTGGCCGCTGAGTCCGTTGAGTTGGGACAATCACCTTTAGCCGCTGAGTTGGACACTCCGTTGTTAAAAGAGAGGAATCTCTTCCATGTGTGGCTAAGATGGTAGCCGTCGTCACGATTGTAATTTAGGGGTCGTTTTTCTATGGCTTCGCGGATTAAGCGTGGGAAATAGAAATTCGTTCCGGCTAACACTCGGGTCCTGATGTGGAATGTTCCGCAATGGCTGATGTTTTCCATTGTTTGTTCTGTAATGCCCTCTTATGCTCCTTTATCCTGCATTGAATTGATCTTCCCGACTGCCCCACATAGCTCTTCCCGCAACTGCAAGGCACCTCGTAGACTCATTCCGTCAAGAGTGGGGGAAGCGGGTCTTTGGCGGGTGGTAGATGTTCTTTTAATTTCCTCACCGTCCCGAAGCGAGTAAGGATGTTAGCCTTTCGCATTAATCTGGCAATTCGGTCCGTCGTTCCCGAGATATAGGATAGCATGGCAAATGCCGTAGGTTTCGGCTGAATGCAATCTTTTTCGTTGGTCTTCATTGTCCTTTCGATATATGAAGATTTTTATCCGTTGTTTTTTAAGGTATGGAGCAGATTTCCCTCTTCTTCTCTCAGGGACTCTGTGTCGCATGCGGTTTATGCGCGGTAGCTGAGCGTCCTGCTCACGGAGGCCTTCTGTTGCGGATGGTTGTGTGAGGCCGCATGCAGGTATCTGTCGGCGTGGGTTTTCTTACGATGCACTGAAAGACCGAGGGTCCTATTTGGTCTCTTCCTCACCAGCACGTCCGGGAACGGGAGGCAATTGTCTTGTTCGATCACCTTGGTGAATTGTATGGCGGGATGTACGTTGTTGAGCTATCGGTGGAAATCTTCTAGTTTATCCTTCCCATGTGGCCATGTGGCCATATGACAAACGTATCTTCCACGTATCGAAGCCAGCATGAAGGGCTTAGGTGGCAAGACGCAAGGGCTTCTTCTTCGAATTCCTCCATACAGATGTTGACGATGACGGGCGAGAGAGGAGAGCCCATAGCCGCCCCATCGGTTTGTCCGTATAGTTCGCCGTTCCACAAAAATAATTATTTATGAGACAGAATTCAACGAGATCAGGATTCTCTGTCGGTAGTTCTTCTTTTGTCAGTTTTCGGAGAATATTAACGGAGTCCGCCACCGGGACTTTCGTGATGAGGGAGACGACATCGAAACTGATTAAGATGTCACTGTCCCCGACAGTCAAGTTCTTCAGTGTCTCAATGAAGTGTGCCGAATTTTTTATGTAGGAATCCGTTCGGCCGACGAACTGCGAGGAACTGGGCCAGATTTCCGCTGCGGAAACCTCCAATCGAATATTGGTGATGATTTTTTCGTAATATGCATGATATTTAAAATTAGAGTAAGTTAACTTATATGCTTATGGGAATAAACTTGATGTTAATTCGATTAATGAAAAATGAAAATATATATTTGGGTAACTCGAATTTTCTATAACTCGAATAATTTTTGCTTTACTTTGAGATTCGATTTATAGAAGTTCCACTGTATATATACAAATATTTAAAAATATATTTCCATGACTTGAGTTTTCTGTCTCGAATAATTTTTACTTTTCCTTGAGATTAGAGTTATGGAAGTTCCGCTGTAATTCGTTATGGCGGCATTAATCTAACATATTATAACCGGTGTCTCTACGTGCGTATATTATAACCGCTGTGTCCTGCGTCCCTGCCTGCCTACGTCTGAAGCTTTGAGAGACCCCACCTTACCGGATAAACGCAAATAAACCGGGAACGGTCGGCTTGATTTCGACAAATATTTCGGCTGAATACTCAGCGCGAACTCCTGCAGGTTTTAAGTGAGTAGTCTTCCTCCGGAAAGGCATGAGTTCGATACCAGAATAGTTTTCGTTTTTTTTTATTTGATTAACACGTAATCGGCTACGAATAAGATTTGTAGACCTTTATTCTTCAACATTTTAAAATATCTTACGATCGAGACTTTGGCTCAAGATTTAGACCATTCCACGCAGATAAAAATGAAGATTCTTCTTCTTACCGCCGATTCTGTTGTTTAATTCGTGTTTGCTCCTATTTTAAGTTTATATTCGATTTGCTCCGATTTTTCAACATTTCAATTGTTAACCTTTTTGCATTATTAGACTTGGACTTTCAAGTGCATTTTCACTAAGCCTACAATGAAACAAACGCATTAAGGACAATAACCGATTGAAAATTTATATGAAAAGTTTCGTGTAAATATAAAACAATTGAAACACGTAGCGAAGAAAAGAAACGATTCCAAAGCATTGTAATAATGGAAAACTTAATATTTCAAAAAGAAAGATATTTCACGCATACATTGAAAATATCGTTTCGTTTGCAAGTTTTATTGTGCAGTTTAAGCAAATTACTATATTGATAATGTTTGTGATTAATTTCTTTCGATATTGACGCGTGGCCGGTGCACTGATTACTTATTATTAAACAAACCGCAACATGCGATATGCTGCACCATCAGAAATATTGAACAAAACAAAAAATATTGTGTGCCGGTAGTATAAATCATGTAGGCATGTGCTTTTGATTATGAAAATGGTGTGAGCTATAAAATTATTTTAAGAGGGGCAATAAAAATGGTTCAACACATAACACTCTTTGTAACAATTTTACTTTTTCATATACGTAGTATATTGAGAAAGTATAGTTATCGCGAAAAAATTCGTCTTCGAGATTTTGATGGAAATAGACGTTTTAGGTGTCCCTGAGTTCAAAAAAGTGGTTTTCGCCATGCCGCCGTCTGTCTGTCTGTCGGTCTATTCGCCGATCTAGGGCCCAAAAGCATACATAAAATCGAATGATATCTCGTGTTTTTGCAATATATCATCTTTTGCAGATCTATTTTTCATAAAAATGATATTGCACAAAAATAAAGGGTAGTTCATTTTTGGCGATTTTTTGAAAATTTGTTTTACTCAAAAATGGCTTAAGATAATTTGATTAAAATCATACCAATTGTAGAGCCTGATGTCAAAAATAATACTACGCAAGCCATATATCTCCTGAACACTCTATATGCCGTCCAGTAGCTTTACAATGTACGCTAAGCTATCTTATGACGTCACGCCTCCGCCGCGATCCATTCAAACTCTTACTACAGCCTTACGGTTAAACTAAATCGAATGTTATCTGATAATATCATCCATAAAAGACATCCTGATGATACAAACGATATTGCGCAACAATTAAGGGTAATTTATTCTTGGATATTTTTAAACAAAATTCGATTTACTCAAAAATGGCTGTAAGGATTTCGATTAAAATCCATCCAAACTTATAGCCTGATCTCACAAATAATACTAACTAAGCCATATGTCCCAAAAAGTTACTAAAATTCGTCCAGTGGCATTATTTCTGTACAAGATGCTCGGCGCACGCGTCAGAGGAGAGAGTTAATTTCGGGGCAAAAAGTGTAGTGAGATCAAACGTATATACGTATATGAGAAAGTTTGTGCAATGTATATTACGCCGTTTATTTTGTCATAAGTACTATCGCATTAGGTAACTTAACGCAAGGGTCTCTAGATGTTTGCAGAAACTACTGCAACGGGCCCCTAGTTTCCGTTAAAAGCCTTAAATCACTGAAATCGTAACGTATAATATCAGGTCCCTTTAAAAGAATTGAGGTCGTTGCCATAGTATTTAAAGATTTCCATTGTTGAAAAGAGAAAGAATTAACACTTTTTCGGATTTAAAGTAGATATTTACGCTAATTCGGTATGTATTTGAATTCTGCTTTAAAGAATTATGAACTCCGTTCTTTCAGCTAAACAACTGTTTTTTCCGAATTGGTATACCAATTTTAAGTAATTTAAAAATGTATTTTTAGATAGCCTTGCACTGAATCCCATGCTTTTCTTATGGGGTATTGAAATGAAATATTTGGGTTAAAAACAGCCGTTAAATATGAACTTTTTTGTAATTTTCGAGTTTTTTTAGTTGGTTGTGTCTAAAAACCTATAATCGTGCCAAATTTCAAGTCTGTAGCTCATCTGGAAGTGCCTAAACATTAGCATCCTCTTAATGACATATCATAAGTAAGAAGCGTGAATATAGTATAGCGATATGAATGTTTCTAATGCACTGCCTTTAGGGCTCCTATGAGACGGGAGCCCGGGTGCAATGTGCTCCCCTTAGAACAGTGGTTTTTAGACTTTTAACTGTCGCGGCCCCCTTAAATATCATGCGGCTCCCTTTCAATAGAAAACAGCAAAAATAAGAAACTTGAATACAAATTTCTTCATTTCATATAACTATTAATTATTTCTATAATATCGCATTTCCTAAGATTTCCTGATAAAAACATATTATTCATGAAATTTATATTTCTTGACATTTCATCTCACATCCAGAATAATTTTACAGCTTCCTGGGGGGTCGCGGCCCCTACTTTGAGGAACACTGCCTTAGAAGACCGGCACTTTGCGGGCCGCGTAAATTGCTCATTGCGAGTCGCGTGCGTGTGCTTCGCTAATCCGGAATAATTCACCTACAAAAGGTTTATATTTTAAATCCGCAGTAATTTTCTCTTCCAGCGCGTATTCACTTTTTAGCGGTTGCTTTCAAATCCGCTAATGTAATCGTTTTTTCCGTCACACTTCCGTGTACCGTGAACTACTTCTGCACGGTTCAAGTTAGAGCAACCAAATTGTGAGGGGTTCTTACCGCGGTCGAAATTTGGAGACTACAGGGATTGCCTAATGGGTGTAGTGGGGGGAGGGCACAATTAACAATGAAACATAAAATTACTGAACAACTTCTACACAGTTGGAGCAACCAAACTTCAGGGTAGTTTAGGCTATTGGCAGTCATAAACTCTATTGATTTTGGGATGCATCCATTTTAATAATCCCTTTATAACAATCTATACGGGTCCGTTCCTATGATAAATTTTCGTTTGGTTGAAGTAGCTACAGTAACAAAAGCGAAGCGTTAAAACGTCCAATTTACTTTCGAAAAGGAATACAGTTAATGTTACAACTGCTTAACTGCGGAGAAGTATATTTTAAATAATTTTCGATTGATATTGGGCTTTACGTTTTTTTATTGCTAAGTTTCTAATGAAAATACTGTGTGAGAAACTCTAAATGTGATTTTAGTATAATTTACGAAAATTTGTTTAGTTTTCATAAGCCACTAGTTTTAAGAATAAATAGAAAAATAAATTTTGTGATATTATAATGTACACCTATGTTTTTTATTTAAAAAAGCCTCCATTAATATCTGATTCATCAGTACTTTCCTTACTTGTTTCTCTTTCATAGCTTAGCGTCTTTGATGGATCAGCTTGGACCTACGTTGACGAGAGGCAGCAATATTACCTGCACCAGTTCTCCCCAAACCAGCCGGACTTCAATTTGACGAACAAACATTTGGTGGAAAAACTTGGGGTAAAATATTGAAATATATGTATTCCGATAACTGATAAATTCTGTTATAAGGCCATTAACGTATTGTTTCAGTTTGTAAAATAGTTCGCTGCGTTTTGGAGAAAAATAAAACCATTATGCCGCGCAAAATTTGCGTAACATATAAGCGACAAAAAAGACGAAATCACATACTGTCTCGGATACGTCCCGTTTTTTCGCTCTCAGTACGAGCAATGTCCTAGTTTTGTAGTTTTAGAATCAGGTCACTCTGTATGTGGATGTCGTAGCTCTGCCTTATGCCCCTCTGAGGGCATGTGCAGCAAATTCAAATGCAAAATGCGCACGTGTCGATGTCAAATTAATAAATGAATTTCTTGAAACAACTATGTTTTAAATACCATCAGCGATGGTAGCGCCTCTAGCTGTTAAACAATGAACTGAGTAGTACCAACTATGTACTAGAGCTCTGCACAGGCCTGTTTTTCTAGGCCCGGCCCATACAAATTCGGACCCGGCCCGTGCGTTGTCGAAGAAATTGTAAGCCCCTGAGACTACTCACAGTCCGTTTAAAGCCCTTCGACTCGAAAAATGTAATTATTGTATTCAAATTTTCTACAAACATTTTTGAGCTGTTCAATGATTGAAAAAGAATTTTTTAATCCACATATTTGCATAACTTTTAAGACCATAAACAAAATAAATTACTATACAAAATACACAAATAAAATGTTATAGGCAGAAACTATATGTTAACCAATTTGGTACGGATGACGAGTCACACTCGTTCTTCGCTAACGATGGGTTAGTTTACCTTTAAAAGAAAGCATGCCGCTTTTTTGCTCGAACCCATTCAGTACGGACTAGTATGCCTCGTCCTCCATACTGAATGGGTTAAATAAAAACTTATGCAAATCGTATAAATTTCAGACTCTGATTACAATATTTCGGCCCTTCAAAGCCCGAATTTTTTCATAACAACCCTAATATATCCAGCTATTTTTAAAGCCCGGCCCAGGCCCGTAATGAATTCCGAAGGATCGGCCCATACCCGTCCCGTGCAGGACTCGAGTGTCAACTGTATAATAAGGAAGAAAATAAGTGCAACTGTTTTCGAGGTAGCGGGAGTAAGGCAACAAAGTAGATGTGTGTAGATATGTTATTATCAGGAAACCCTAACCGCTGCTAACCTAACCATGCCCTCTCCCAATGGCATAACCCAACTAGAAGGCGAAACTGATGTTGACGACAACTTTTGATGATGGTAGCAGAACAAAATATAAGCGATAAGAGTGAAAGGTGACAATATAAATGAAGGGTATGGAATAATAAGGTGAACTAGTTATGAGCATAACATTAAAGTGACTAAAGAGTGAAAATAACATGAAAGAAAAATGTAGGAGAAAAGACTATCATTGCAGCGTAAAGTGAGTACGAATAAAAGTTGGTAGTCAGGGCCATGCAAATGGGGGGTGCATTGGATGCGCCGCACCAGGGCCCCCGATCTAGTGGGCCCCAATCGAGTGAGCATAGAATTTTAAATGTTTTTAAAAAATTGTTTATTTTGACTATTTATCAAAATATAATAATATTAAAATACATAAAACATATTTTTGTAAATTCCCTCTGTGTGTCAAGTTGATGATAACATTTAATAATGTCTATTATAGGTGATTGTTTTGTTTTGACACTTTATCAAAACATAGCAATATTGTAATAATTATATTTTAATAATATTAAAATAATTTTAATAATTAATACTTAATAAATAAATGGTCCACTTAATTTTTTTGTCTCAACATAAGTAAACGAGGCCCCTTAACCCCTTTTGCATCCAGGCCCCCAAGTATCTTTGCATGGCCCTGCTGGTAGTATTCAATCACTGTTAAGCCAATATTTGTTTAATAGCTAAATAAAACGTAGAGCCAAAATGTGCATATATTTTTCACCTTGTTCTCTTGTTTTGAGAAATAAAAACAATCTAAGTCTTTAGAAAATAAAGTATGTTATTAGTTTATATGTGTTTCCTTACAATTATTTTGTTTGGGACAGGTACATGCTTAAATCCGCAAAAAATATGAATCTTCCATTAACTTCAAAATACGGATAAAAATCAGCTGAGATTGCCATCTGTTCATTTTAATGTCAACCTAAACTCATCCAAGCTGGTAAGTTGACTAGCTGGTGCCATTAACTGCTCTGAAAGACGCTGCCAGTCAGTAACTCGGTACATTTAAATGTAGACTATCAAAATATTTTTAAATGTTTCATTCATAATTATATGCCATCAAATGGATCAGAAACCATTTTAATGGGATTTTCTCAGATAGCATATCTGATACATAAAAAAATTTCATCTCAGGATGTCTTGGAATTCTGGCTGAAATTGGGAGTGGATGGATTCAGGATGGGTGCAGTTAACCTCTTGTTTGAAGATCCAAGTTTTCCTGACGAACCACAAAATGTTGGCTCTGGAATAACTAATTCCAGCTTCTACAACTACCTCAACCACACCTTCACAAAGGACCAACCAAAAACTTTTGACATTTTAGAGTACTTTCGCAAACGACTTGACAACTACTCTGCATCTACTGACAACATCACAAGGTAAGTGAATTAAATTCTGAAGACTGACATTTCACTTCAGCATAGATTACTTGTCAACACAACATAATCCTCTAGGAAATTGATATGGGCAAAGCAGCTAACTTCATTTTATTTCTCCACCCCAGCTTAAGACTATTTAATGGATTACTCTGTTTGTATCTTGGCATTATGAGATGTATGTTAAATTTGGGTTAAGGACAAGTTAACATTTCTGGCAGGAGACTTGCAGAAAAAATCGGTGCACCATATATTAGACAAGCTTCATCACATTCATATGCGTAGCCCTTACAAAATATCACAGGTTATAGCCCTTACAAAATATCACAGGTTATATCACTGGATAACCTAACCTGAAAACAAATGCTGAAATCACATCATCTAACAAATATTTTTATTAATTGTATTTTTTGCTTGTCAGGGTGATGATAACCGAGGCATACACCAGTATTGAAGAGACACTGAAATATTATGGTAATGGGAGCAGGAATATATCGCACTTCCCTTTCAACTTCAACCTGGTTGAAGACCTTGGACAAGAGGCAGACACCTTTTTCGTTGCAGTATGGAGTTGGTTGAGCACCCTGCCAGCAGAGGCATGGCCCAACTGGTTGGTAAGAACAATTTAGATTAAAACTTAGCCAGATGTAAATAGAGTGTTATGTAAATGTAAGCAATTTATTTTTATTAGGGTCCTACCCAAGGAATGGGTAAGTTTGGGGTGGCAGCCATGGGCGACATAATCTTTGGTGTGCATTTCACGGCTAGACATCCATCCTTTACTTGCAAGTAGCTAGATAAATTTTATCTATTAAAATATATATCGCTGAACAGGCTGATTATCAGTGGAATTTCTTCCATTTTTTCATGGTCAGTGTTTTAATTTTTAATAAATAAATTAACATGTACCTTTAAAGGACATCTTAAAGTTATCAAAAGTGGTAAATGAAATATATTCTATACCGGAGAGTCAAAGTATCTCAGGCTATTACTGTATTTGGTATATATTATTCAAATAAAGTGCATTCTATAAAATTTCAATAAAGAAAAATTATTTTTATTCTAAGTATGCTAAATTAAACTAACTAAGCTAACTAATTAATTTAACAACTCTGTGAACCGAATTCTATATCAGTAACCTCATCTATTTACTTTCATGTACATTTTTTATTATAACAAAAATATATACAATACATTTATTCAGAGCGTTGTTTATATTTTTAATTAATGTTTCAAGATTCAGTAACTTTTCTTGTTCGAGCTTGGTTACAAAGCTTGCAAAATGGACTTGTTTCAAAGTTTATTGTAACAAGAATCGATTTTCTTCTCTTAATTTTGCTTGTATCAATATTGCCCATCACCAAAGACTCATGATGTGGGGAATGTTTATTTGTTATATTTTTTTTTTTAAATACAACAGAGAGCCCAGGTTCTTTTAACTCAGATGTAATGCAATGCATATTGTTTTCAACAACAAAAGTTCAGATAATGCTGTTAACGTGGTTTTGTCGAATCTGATATGTGGGATTTCAAATTGCTGAGCAAGATAGAGACTTTAAGGAGTTCTTTGTTTAAAGGGAAAGGGTTTAGGGATTTAAGAGGGGGAAAGGCTATGAAGGGATTTGAAACACAACCCTTCTTTCACTGTGTAAAGCTAGGTACATATTACAAGGAGTCAGATTACATGGAACCTTTTCAGGGTGCATCCTCTGTGTTATAGGAAGACTGAGCACACTGATAGTGTACCCCGAGTAAGGGATGGCCCGAGGTATTTTGGTGCCCTGAGCGAGAAACCGCTCTAGCCCCTTCTGTAAATTTTTGTTCAGATATTTTTAAAAGAACTCGTTCATTTATTCATTGCTCCGTGAAATAATTGATAATGAAATGGAAAATTAATTTCGTCTAGATTCCTGGCTGTTCTGCAATAAAAATTCGTAAGCAATGTATACATAAATGATCTGGATAGCGCCCCCAAAACTTTGGTGCCCCTGGCAGTTGCCTGGCTCACCCATAGCTTGGGCTGGGCCTGCCCCAAGTCTTCAGGTCGAATCTGATGGGTTGGGACTCTTAAAAAAATTCTTAAGACTATTCCATTCTTATTCCTCTAGATTGTATGTCTCATTTCTTCTGAAAGATTATCCAAAACCTCTGTGGCAAGCAAGTTTATTTCCTTGTTTACCTTCATTTTGGCCAGTGGCTCTTCACACAGCTTGGTGCGGAATTCTTCCACTCTTTTAAAATTAATTTCCTGCTGCAGATAATCAAGTCGTGTCCCATCCTCACTTGCCGCCAACAGTCTATTACCAATCAATGGATGTATTGTATTTTGTCATTTTCTTGAGTAAATTTCTTCAATTCTTATTCAAGGGATTTCTTGATAGTTTGCTACAGTTCTTCAAAGAGAAATATTTGAATGGTTCAAATCTCTAGATTTCTGTGGTCAACCAACTCCTAAAATAACTGACGGGAATACAAATCCGTAAAAAGCACACACAAAAGGGCCATGGGTAAAATTTAAAACTCTTTGTCTTGACTGCTGGGAGCTCGGCATGCCCTCCTCTTTGTTCCATCTCACCGACACTCCTGACACTCTGGCTTACTCTCCCCTTCCCCATTTTCCTCTGCCACGTCACATCACATGACCCACGGACAGATCCAAATCAAACCACAGGGGAAGAAGTTAGTTACCCACAGCAATTCAAATCTCAACAGTTCCTTTTAAAAAAACTTTATTATGTAGAAGTTGTTACAATCCCCAAAATCGTCAAGTCAGTCACCACGTTCATTTCTTTCTCCAGAGTCCAGTTTTCCAACCACTCTGTCATTTCTGCCTTTGTCTTGAAATCATTCATGATGTGGCGGCTTCCTTTGTCTGGTATTCCAAACCATTTTAGGGGTATCTAACTTAGCAGTTGGGCTTCAGTCACAAGTTAAGGTTCGCAATACCTATCCAAACAAAAGTTATGACCAATGTATTATTGTCAATCGCAACAAAGGACAGGCAAATGGAAAATTCCAATATGAAAAATATTGCCTAAAAGTTCCCTTTATCACAACTCATCTTGATCCAAAATAAATTCTAATAATAATTCTCATGTAAAATAAATCAACTATAATAACTGCACTGTAGAAAACTTTTACGTAAACTACATTAAAGTTATCACCAGTTGTTCCATTCCAAATGGTCTTTTTAAACCCAAGCAAAAATGGCTGATCTTTCTCCTTTTCAAAATTTGATTTACATAAAAATATTTTCATTGTTATGTTTGATGACATGACTTGGCTGACCATAATTTATTCACAAAAGGTAATTCAACTCCTCAATCCACAGACAGGTAACCATGACAAGGGTCGTGTGGCGACTCGGTACCAACCTTATCTAGCCGATGTTCTTAACATGATATCGCTTCTACTCCCTGGCACTGCCATAACTTATTATGGTGAAGAAATCGCAATGGAAGATACTCATATGACATATTCCGAGACCATGGACATAAAAGGTAAAATGGCTGGAGTTGCTCGGTTTCAAGAAGTGTCGAGGGATCCTCAAAGGACACCGTTTCAGTGGAATTCTGAGAAATTATCAGGTAAATTTATCCATATCTCTCTATATTATAACTGTACTATCCTGCCTAGCGCAAATTATGTCAAAATTATTTCTTACTTCCGGTTGAGCTAGAAAGCTGAAATTTTGCATACTAATTGTTCATGCCATACTAACAAAGGTAAAATTGCGAAAATGAAAAATTTTTAAGTATAAGTGCCCAGAAATATTTTTGAAAATACAAAAAATTCCCATAAGATTAACATTGGAGCTTTCTTGCTATCAGGCATGCGTATAAAGAGGACGTTAACATGGAATTTGGCATTCAAACTTAGCATGTATACAGTAGAAATCGCGAATGGTCTAGCTAATTTTGATGAAACTTTAATTATAATACTTAGTGTGAGTTTCTGCATGTGACAAATGTGCAGTTGTCTAACATAAGTGGATGGGTTTGATGCCAGGATAGTTTCCATTCTCCATTTGATTAACATGTTAAACAGTGTAAGACATCTTTCATTTGCTCTTTAAAATTACTTTTAATTGTTGTAGAAATTAGAAATTTGAACCATAATACATGCTAAAGAACACAAATTTATTTTCTACTGTAGATTTTCAAATACGATGGCAGGCCAACAGATAGGGAGAGAGTGGGAGGGGAATGGGAGGAAGGGACAGAGAAGTCCAAAAAGGGCTAAATATAATTTTCTATCTTAAATATATGCCAAAAGGAGGAGGTTCAGGGTTGCACATGGGCAGCAGACGAATTCACCTAAGAGCGAGGCACAGGGTTGACGCGCTTAGGGGTGGATCCCCTAGTATATAATAAACATTATAAAAAGCTAATTCTGTATTTTTATCTGTCTCTAACCCTGTTGTTGTAGCAACAAAAACAAACAAATCCTAGAAACTTAGCTCATTAGTGTACACAGTATGCTTCAGAAATATCCCACAAGTAAAAGTAGAGATTCATTTTTACCACAGGCCTACAAGCAATTCACAAAATTCAGCTCGACAATCTGAATTGTCTCCACTATTATCATGCACCATTGTTGGTATTTATATTTTTCTCTTGATAACTGGCAGAATCTGATGCACACTGCTTTTACAGGTACAGGTCTCATGAGCACACTGCCTATCACACTTTCTAGGTCAGGGGTGTCCAACTTATGGCCTGCAAAGGGTTTTTGCATGGATTGCAAAGCTATGATGAAAAAGCAATCAAGAAAATTTAATCCACAAATTCATAAATTTTTATGGAAATAAAACTTTCAATAAATGTTAACCATAAAATATTTAGATTCGTTTTTCATTTATGTGGCATCTCAGAATATATAGATTACTTCCGATTTAAACCCTAATTCAGCCTGCCAAAGAATTGGCAATTTCCAATGCGACCCACCGAAGGACTCCTAACCACCAATGCAGCTCACTATGTAGAAAATGTTCGGCATCACTATTCTAGGTGATCACATGAAAGCCTGCTGCACTGCTACTGATAATTTATCCATGAGTTTCGGGACTTCCAGAATGTCCTTTATGCACATCTTGCAATGTAATGTCAACCTCAAACTTATCAGGTTATCTTGAAGTGAACTTTTGGTGGTTCAGCTTCCCATTCATGTTTCTAATGTCTTTACACCTCTTTTACATTACCCACTTTCTGATAACACTGAAAATCCACTTACATTGCTCAAATGTCAGATGAGGGTATGTCATTTCAATCTGTACTGATTACCCATTAAGAAGTGTGTGCCATCATGAGGTATTACACTAAAACATTTTAGCGCTACTCTTGTAAATTAATAGAGACAGTCACCCTTCTAACTACATTTTATCATGTTTTACCAGCATTCAAAATCTGTATATATTTTTTGAAACTCTCTACATGTGCATTTACAAAGATTCAGCTTTTAATTCCACCAAGAATTGCCCAAAAGAATGTGGTGGCCATTAATGTCTCAGTTCTCTGTTTCACACATACGTGGCCAAGGTGATGACAGAGAAATTGGCTTACTATAGGTAATAAGATTCCTATTTATTCTTGTATCACTTAGTTTGTTGCTAAGTTGCTGATCTTACCCATCATACTCATTGAGGCCAAGTGGTATCTGACTATCATAAATGTGGTTAGATAATCATCCATTGTCCCAGTAGATTGTGTGTGTGTTGATTTTTTATTTGGAGCTACGATTAGGAGAATGACGAATATGACCAGTAATATTAATACCATCAGGGTTATTTCATCTTATTGAATTTTTATTTTACTAGTCTCTGAAAATGTCGGTTCTATTGCTTTCCAATCACTAAAAGGATTCACCAATGGGATGTCATCTTGGCTACCAGTCAATAATAACTACTATACAGTCAATGTAAAGGACCAGAAACTCAAAGCCAACAGCCACATCGCCATCTACAGAGACTTGGTGCAACTAAAGAAGCATCCCGCTGTCCAGAATGGACATATGTTGATGGCCTCCATTGGATCTCGGGTGCTAGCCTTCAAAAGGTTTGTTTAATCTTACTCTCCAGAAATAGGTTTTTGGAGTATAAACCGTCATATCCAGTACTCCAAAAGCTGGCTTCTCACATCTCCAGTTTTGATTTCTTTTTTGACATTCCATGATAAAATTTTGTTGGAACGTAAGCAACCTGAATGGATCATAAATTTTGCATCTATAAACTCGTTCTTAGAGGATTCCTTTTCATTTTTATCAAAATACATTATTGAAATGTATCAATAATAAACCATGCATCTACTTTCCATAATTTAGCAATATTATGCTTGCCTCTGAATTTAGGATAAATTCATATAACGAAACATCATTTTTCTGACAAAGCCAAAATTATGTTCTCTCATTGTTTAACCATAAGATGCAAATGCTGGTTCACAGCTGGTAATATAATTTAGATGATTGAGGAAAGTTTCTTGTTTTTATTGTCAAATTTCATCTACATATCGAAATCACTCAAGTTGTACGTTTTAATCACATTTAATGGAAAATTTTAAGCTTTTTAAAAATATGTTGCCCTGCTGACCATGTCATTGTTAAACCTTGAGATTGTATTGTCGTCCATATACTATATGGGTAAGGAAAGCATGCTTTGAATGCTTTTGTGCAAAAGAGATGGCGCCTAAATATTTTATAATATAAAAATCGTTTTTTCATTAATTTCTTTTCAGTTAACTTCTCATTGAAGTTTTTTGTAATTAACTATTTTTATAGTTATTTTCATAGTTATTGTTGCAGTGAATCTTATAATTTACCGGAGTTATAAATTTGAATCGCATATATGAGTCACACAAAAAGCCATTCCTTGACATGCAGACCTTTTTCATTTACATTTTAAAATATCTCAAGGATATAATATTTAATTTAGTTATGTGAAGAGAAGAATTTAAATCTCATTCGTAAATCTCCAAAAATTATGTTTTAATACAATTTTTCACATTTTCATGCATTTTATTTATATTGGGCCACTGTTGTCCCAATTGTTGAATTACATTCTTGGCCTCATAATAAATGCACCAATTTAGTGCTTTAACACGGATCAGATTTTTATACATGGGTATAACTTATTTACTGAAACTATTAAGTAATTAGAGGGAGGAAGGAAAAGAGAATGGGAATGAACAGAAATGGAGAAGGAGAAAGAGGACGTAGTATTTGTGTATGATTAAAAGGAGCTGCAGTACAAAAATAACATTAATAAATTATAATTGATTATAAAATATTTTATACTATCGAATCATGCACCTTTGCCAAATGGTGGGAAATCATAAAATTAAATATAATGTAAATTCAGTGGATTTCTTTAAATAATAATACAGCAAATATTTTGAACCGAATTTCTAATAGGATTGAAAAAAAAAACATTTTGAGACTTTCATTTAAATTCCTTTAAATAAATCCAATTTTCAGAAAAAAATCAAAATTACTATATGTAACTAAAAGATGATTGCGATCTTAAAATGTAGTTAAAACTCATTGCAGTTCACATAACTACATATTTAGTTCATAGTAAGTTACTACACATTTTTCCTTTAATTCTAAATTGACTGTTCATTCACATTTTATCATGTTTTCACGCATTAATAAGAGTAAAATAATTCAATTATTAAGTTATATTCTTTATGCATTATATCTTATTAATTTGATTTTCCTCTTATTTTGATAATCATTTAGCCTCTCTGATAATAATTATTTAAACAATATAATTAAAACAAAAATTACTTTCAGAAACAGTGATTTGATTGTGCATGAAAGCCAAACCAGATTATAGCAAATATTACTGATTTTTCGTATCGAAATCAAATGTCTTTGGAATACGTTTAAGATGATTTCATAGAAGAGAGAGAAGGAGGGAGGAAAAAAGGAAGGAGAGAGAGGCAAAGGGAGAGAGAGAGAGGGAGTAAGAAAAAACATTAAATGTCCCATAAATTAAAAATTGCTTTGAGCATATAAGAATTGTATAGCATAATGGATTTCTTCTCCGTACAATTTCTATTTGCCCAAAACTATTTTTACTCTCTGTAACACTCAATGATGTGAATTTGATATTTATTGTTTACTTTTTAGTGCTAATACAAGTTGGTTTCATTATTTTTTTATTTCAGTTTAATACTTAATTCATGCATACCCATCATATTTGATGTGCAATTACGCTAGTTATTTTTAATAATCAAGCAAACCAGTATGTTTTAAGTCACTTTACTCCAGGATGTAACAAGTTGTATCTGCAATCAGCTGTTTTTCTTTAATTCTGGCTTACCACAATGTATAGGTTGCGGACCTGTTTTAAATAGAGGAATGTATGTTTAATTTATGCCACACAATCTTAACAATCCTGAACCCTCCGTAATACTATATAAATACCTTTTCTTCTCCTAGGTTTATCAAGCAAGATGAAGAAGGAGTTCTGGTGGTTGTAAATTTGGGTGACGACCAACTGGAGAGCATTAATCTAGGTTACGTCCTGGATTTATACGAGGTCAAGTTAACAGTTAACATCACCACAGAAAACACTACATATAAAATAGGGTGAGTATCCATTTGGTGGACGACAGAACCAAAACTCAATTCCACCATTCATTTCAATATTGACTCAATTTTTGTAAAACCTCAATGCCATAGTAACCTTAAAAGTGCATTTTAAGAAAGATTTAAGTTAAATGTTATGTAACGTAATCAGGGCCAGGAGTTTATTATGGATGAAAATAAGATGATTGGATTAAGTGCTAAGTGGTTTGGTTTAAATAATTCTCATTCCCAAGAACAAATAGGCAACCTAACACAAAAACTTTTGACTGGTACTGTATTTTACTAACAATCTATCTAGATATCCAAGTATCTTTCATTGAAACTTTGAGAGAATTTATAGTGGAACATTGTTAAGAAATTTTCCAAGGGGCCAGAGGTAAAAATGCGGGAAAACTTCTTAGGGGGAGAAGAACTGTGAAAAGGAACAGGTAGGTTAATAACTGGTATACTAAAAATTTAGAAAATAAAAAAAAAACATTTATTTATAATTTATAAGAAATTTTCTTAAACTATTTTTAGTGGTATTTTTTAAATCCACTAATGTAATCATTCTATTCATCCATCCATCACACTTCCTGTCTGATGAACTACTTCTACACTGTTCATTTTAGAGCAACCAGATTTTGAGAGATTGTGCATGGCTGTAAGTTCTTCTCGGGATTGAAATTTGGAGACTCCAGGGGCAGCCTAAAGGGTGTATTTTTTATTTTAAAAAAACACCCTTAATTTCTGAATCATCAGTTCTTTCCTTACTTGTTTTTAAATATTAACCCAGAGTGAAATGCTTAGTATATTTAGGCAAGAGTTTTGTAGAAAATAAATCTATTTCCTTAATGCATTTCAGCACTGATTCGGGAAAATCAGAATCACTGAATGAATTTCTGAAACACAGACAAGGCATAGTCTTCTTCTTCTTTACTCACAAACACGTTTTGGTTTTCATTACAAACTTCTTCAATACTTTGCAATGCACAATATTTTGTACATAAATATAGTCCTTGAATCTTACACTAAAAGTCCAACTTCTGTAGAAAATCCCATTTATTCACACAAACCTCTTCCTTTTCTCCATCGTAATCAATGTCACATTCAATATTATCCTGAATATGGTCATAGAAGCCAGCATTTTTAAAACAACTGGTTACAACTGATAAACTAACCATATCCCAGGACGCTGACAAAAAATGCATTGCATCCAGCACAGAAAGTTTGAAATTCCTATTTTTTTGGAATGTTTGTGTTCATTCTAAGATGCTGAAGCTACCTATGAAGAGTAGGACATGTAAAGCAAAAGGATTTTTTCATAGTTCATGTAATGATTTTCTGGGGCAGGGAAACACTATAGCATGGGTGTCCAAACTGTGGCCACCAGGCCGCATGTGGCCACTTTCACGATTTCGTGTGGTCTGCTGAATGATTTTAATTTTTCGAGAGAAAAAATTCCAAAATATTTTCAATTGTCGTAATTTTATTTGTTGTTTAAATATATCGTATATTCATATTGTTTTAGCAATATGGCCAATTAAAGTTTCTTAATTTCCTTTGGTAAGGGTGAATGTGTTTTTGGAAAAAAACTCCTTCTTTCTGGGACATGTTTGGCATCCCATCCCATCAGCTCAGATTATCATCCACAAAATTGAAGGATTAACAAATTAAAGATCTTTTGAATTAAATAAATTTAAAATACTTTGTAAAAAATTAAACTTGATTAAATAAATATGAATTATAAAATATAAAATTAAAATTTGTAATTTGAATTAAATGAATAAAAATACTTTGAAAGAAACACTGTTTAAGAAATATGCAATATAAAAATAACAAAAATTAATAATTGTTTTAGCAAACAAGTCTCACAGACCACCCACCCCCTCCTTACCGAGCGGCCACTCAAGATTTTTTTGGGCACTGTAAGGCTACATGAGCTTCCATATCTGGACACCCATGCACTACACTATAGTCTTAATAGACAGAAAATAGATTCATCAACTAGTTGTTGCCTTTAACCTGAAAATTCCCATTGCAACTCAAGCTTGATATTGATAGTCAGACTAGTAGTAAGTGATCATCAATTGCTATATAATCAACATCTTCATCAGCAGCAGTGGATATGAGAAACAAAGATTTTGTTTAGTGTAAGCAAACCTATAACTTATTAAATGGGTAAAATAGCCTCACCAGTCATACCCTCTGTATTATGTACTTCAAACCTCTTAAGTGGGAAAACTTATTAAGCAGGAAACATGTTATTAAGGAAAAATAGCTTTCATCTTATGAATTTGAAACTGGAATTCAGAAGTCAAACTTCTTTCTAGGGAAAACTTCCAATGTTGACATTAGCATGTTTGTGATCACATATAGTACATAGATATTTTTAATTTTTAATATATTTTACGAAAATGTTTGACACATTTTCTATTTGTCCATTCCAGAGAGGAGGTTCGCAGTGATGACGTCAGGCTAGAACCCCATGAAGGCGTGGCGTTTACATACATATACAGAAAATCTTCAGCATCTATATTCAATCTATCTACCATGCTCATTGCTTCTCTAATATCTGCACTGTATCTCATCCAATGATGATATGATTGGAATGGTCACCGCAAACACGCATATACATCTAACTATCAAAATAAAGGAAGTTACAGGGATTGCATGTTGGATGATGCTGTTTGCAGCCCAATTGACGGCATGAAGTATATTCCGAGTTCCAACATTCAGTCCATATCTCTTTCAGAAATTTTATTCAAACCAAAAACACAATCACATTCGCATGTATTTATATGAACATACATTTATTCACATTATAGACTTTTCTGATATTATCTGTATATAATTAATAACGTACTGTTTAAAAAATAAAATTATTTAAGGATTTAAATGAAGCAACTTTTGCACTGCTTAATAAAAGGAATCCAACTATCTAATGGGATGGTATTAGCACCTTAATATTTTTTTTAATTTCATGTTGGTGGAAGAGTTTCTCATCGAATTATTCCCCATTCCTGCAGTATATGTGCATGCATTTACGGTTGCGCGATTTGGTCCTCTCTATGCAAGACTAACCAGTCACCACAATCAGGCTCTCCGAGAGACTCAGAGAGGCCCGGGCCACTTTCAGATTTTCAGGTCCCTCACCATAATAAAAATAAAATAAACGACACAATATACATTGCACAAATTTTCTCATATATGAAATTAACTCAGTGTGCTTGGCAATTCGCTGCCAATTATGTTTATAATGGGTAGCAACAGAACCAAGGTGACTGACACCATCAACCTCTCACTAATAAGCGTGTGGCATTAGCAGAGGAGTACGGAATTTTGGACTAGGGAATACCCGGGTTCTTACTCCCCTCTGATGCAGGCATTGAGCATCTTGTACAGCAATAATGCCGCTGGACGATATATAGTAAAATTTTGGGGCATATGGCTTAGTTAGTATTATTTGTGACATCAGGCTGTACAAATGGATGGCTTTTAATCAAAATCCTTATAGCCATTTTCGAGTAAATTGAATTTTGTTTCAAAATATCCAAGAATAAAGTACTCTTAATTGTTGCGCAATATCGTTCATCTCTTCAGAATGCCTTTTATGAATGATATTATCCACAAAAATGACATATCATTCGATTTAGTTTAACCATATAGGCTGAAGTAAGATTTTGAGTGGATCATGGCGAAGGCGTGATGTCATAGGGTTTAGGTAAAATAGCTTAGCGTACATTTTAATGTCACTGGATGCCATATAGTGATTGTAAGAGATATATGGCTTACATAGTATTATTTGTGACATCAGGCTATACAGATTGATTTTAATCAAATTCTCTTGAGCCATTTTTGAGTAAATCAAATTTTTCTAAAAATCGCCAAGAATATACTACCCTTTATTTTTGTGCAATATCATTTTTATAAAAAGAGGGTCCATAAAAGGTGATATACTGCATAATTACAAGATATCATTCGATTTTATATATGAGTTTGGGGCCAAGAACCGCGAACAGACTGATAGATGCCACGGCAAAAAGCACTTTATGGACTCAGGGACACCTAAAACATGTATTTGCATCCAAATTTCGAAGTCAAATTTTTTGCTAATACAATACTTTTTCAATATACTACGTATATGAGATAGTTGAAATTCCCATAAGGAAGTGTTTAAGCACTACATAACCCAATTTGGTGGTTGGGGTTTGCTGAAAGGTTATAGCGGGTTACATTGGGGGTAGGGGGTTAAACCTTGCACTATATAGCACTCTTTCATTAAATCTTCTAACGAAAAGATATAAACCGAAAAAATGTTTTACTACAGTGGTTTTTACCCAGCCAATAATGCAGGCCACATTGAAATGGCTCTCTAGAGAAAAAAATTTTAAAAGTGAGTTCAAAATAAAAATTCTGTTACATAAGAGGAGAGAGGGGGGTCTAATTGAGGGTTATGCAGGACTATATCGGTTATCAAAAACTGGGGAAGTTGGGTTATGTAATACTTGAACGTCCTGCATGAACAAAGTATGAAAATCATATTTTATATTTTTTTTTGGCATGTCCTATTCAACATTGCTGATATTTCAAAGGATAAAAAGGTAAATAAATAAATATATAAGATAATAAATTATTTGGATAATTTTTTATTTAAGAAATGCTTTTCTAACTTTTGTTTCTGCGAATTTATTAATTATTGATGAAAAATCTAAGTTACATGCAATGTCACTTCAGGTTTTTGGTAAAGAAGAGGAACAACATTTTAGGCTAAAATCGACATTTGGTGAGGACCTCTTTTCGACGAGGTCCCAAGCTAGCGCCTCATGCGCCTGTGCATAAATCCATCTCTGAACAAGTGCTCAAATTTGAGGTCCCCTTGAGCTTGAGCCCTGGGCCAAATGGCCCTCCTGCCCTCTCGTAGGGCCTGACCATAATAGGTGACTTCTCTCCAATGTTAGAAGTTGCACGTGAATGCATGAAATCAATTTCCTCATTCCCACTTGCCTTTTTTGTTTGTCAATTTCTGCATGAAAGTAATATGATTTATATATATATATATATATATATCATATTTTTTGCAATCATTACTTTCATGCAGAAATTGATATATATATATATATATATATATATATATATATATATATATATATATATATATATATATATATATATATCATATTTTTTTCAATCATTACTTTCATGCAGAAATTGACAAACAAAAAGGGCAAGTGGGAATGAGGAAATATATATATATAGCAAAACAATCCATTCTTTTTCTGGGTATATTATGATTAATATCTTCAAAAGCTTCCTTGGGTAGGTACTTACAATCTTTCATGATTCTGAAGTCATAACTTTATCTTTTATGACTGCTATAATGTTGAAAACCCTTTTACAGTGCTTCCTCATAGATTATGTTGACAGTCTTATCACTTGCCAAAATACAAATTATTTTGGTTCCTTACTCATGAACATGCTATGTAAAACTGTTTGTGAGAAAAACAATGTGCACATAATTGGACTCCAACAACGCTTTACAAATGACATTGTGTCTCATTAATCATCATTGCAAAAGCAAATTTTTCTGGAAATTGAAGAAATTTGAATTCAAAACGATAGTTGGAAGGAAATTTAGCGATGCGTGTAAGAAATCACTTTTATTTTGCACATCAATTTTACATTTAAATTTTCTTTTACAATGGCAATTTAAATATCAATCATAACTATAATTCTGATATAATTCATGTTGTAATATATTTAAAACTCAAGAAATAGCATTTCATGCCATCTGATTCACCATGAGAGTTGAAGTTGAGATTTTGACAATAATGATTGAGTAGTCACTGCAATACAAAATACTTATAATTTATGCTGTTTTTATCTGCCTTTGGTTGTTTGCTATTTATTCCTTGTCATAATTACAAAATATATATGTTGGAATTAATGTACATTTATCAGCCTATTTTAAATGCGTGCACATCGTGGTAGGCAGAGAGGTAGGGGTGAGAATTGCAACAGAATGAGTGGTGAATGCACATGAATATAAATAACTGTGTAGTGATAGTTTTTATAACTTATTTCAACAAATAATTGTGGAATGGAGAGGGTCAGGGAGCAAAGCCATCAGGTGAGCCCATGTGGCAAACTCACTGAAGGCATCAGGGACAGAGCCCCTAATTATTTATAAAATACTTTTTAGGATGCTGTATTTACAAAAGCATATAAAGGAAAGCTTAATCAGCATTCATTCTTCACTGACAAGAAAGCAATGAATGAGTATCAATCATTGGCTGTATAATTTTGCCTTCATGCTTAACTTTTAAAGAGTAATTAACAGAACTTCATACTGTTTAGATATGCCACAAATTTCTGAATGTGATATATCTAAATCAGTGGTTCTCAACCTTTTTTGGTAATGTATCCCTTGTTAATTTTCAACATTGTCGTGAAGCCCCCTCCTCCCACCCCACCTCCTCTTCCTACTTGCATTTTATCACCAAGGTTTTCTTATATAACAAAATAACTATTATGATATTTAATGAAATATTATATTTTAACCTTTTCAAAAGTCACTTTTGTAATTTATAAAGACGATTTATTAATTTATTTACCATATCTATCAGACACTTTGGACTATAAGAGGCACCAAGGCTATGAACTTAGAAATTTAGGAAACATAATTTCATTGTTTTTACCAAATTTTATATTAACTTAGTTTATGTTTTGGACCCTGTCTACTCTGAAAAAAATTCAAAGCGAGTGATTTAGTCACATCAGCCACCAGATCCTTGCATTGGTGCTGCGATAAATGTGTATTTAAATTCGCGTGGGAAGTGGTTTATCTCTCAAGATATTTAATTGAATTCCATCCGTCAGGTCGAAGGACAAATTAATTGGTGGTTTATTTTTATTCCATTTTTATACTAGGATGTGCACAAATTGTCAATCCTTCGGTCGCAATAATTTGTCCATCCCGACCTATGTCTGAAAATTGTCATTAAAAGTCGTTCAAAGGCACAAAGAAAAGTTAAACTTAATGGTCTTTTCCTCTCAACGCTCATATTTTGTTGTATGATTGTCCATTTTTGGAATAGTGTGAAATAGTGACTACCCCATTAGGAACCGCAGGTTAGGCTCCGTCAGTGAGTCAATTTAGTTGGCCGAGTGAAGCGAGGTCTCTCCTGTTGAGTCTCGGTGCATTTTGTCTGTTTGTTTGTTCTACGATAACTGCTGTCTCAGTTTTTTTATTTTCACCAAACTCGTAGGCATGTTCAAATAACTTAGAGTCGACTGCCTATAGTTTTTCCAGAACATCACCCTTATAGTTCCTGTGCAATTTGCGTTGGTGCAATGCGACATTTTTCGATATTTTTTTAAATGCAATACAAATTTTAACGCTAAAATATAATATAAAATATGCATTTATTTTAAATAAACTTTTTCCTACATTTATTTTGGACGATTTCATTCATTATATCATTCAGGTCCATATTTTCCAAAATATCAGATTCCATAGATAAAATACTTAAGTTATTAAGTTTGCACTGTCCTAATGATGACCGAGGATAATTTTTGATATTCTTAAGTGCAGAAAAGGATCTTACTCCGGAACAATTAGTACAGGCAATACTTAAAACAATCCGAAAAGCCATAGCTACATTGGGGAACGTAGATTCAATATTTACATCAATTATTGTTTTTAAACTAATCTCTGCATTCGATGTTATTTTACTATCTGACAAAATATTCACATGTTTAAAATGCATACACTCTTCAATAAAATTCTCCTCCAAATCATGTGGGTATGCATTATACAGATTAGTAGCATTCTCTTTAATCATATAATATTTTTACTTAATGTTTTCGGTACCTTACATTTCGGCGATAAATGAATTTTCAGTATTTCGCACCTCCCTGTTGAAGTCGCAAAGAAATTATTTCAATTTTGAGCGAACAAAAATAATTTCGTGGCTTCCAAACAACTTTCCACTGCAGATTCTTCAAATATATTTACTGTATGGGCTGCGCATGGCACATAAATGGTAAGATTATTTTTTGCGAGCTTGAAGGCCACTATAAACACCTCACATATTGGAAGTGCTATCGTAAGGTTGCCCTCTACAATCTTGCAAATTAAGGTCTAAATCTGTTAGAATTTTCATAACGCAATTTTCCATTCCTTCACTTGTATGGCCTACATTTTCAACAATGGTAAAAAATCTTTCTACTGCCAGTCCGGCAGTATTAACATATCTAATCACAATCGTCAACTGGTCTGAGTGTGAAATGTCAGGTGTCGAGTCAATTATTAATGGAAAGTATTTGGCTTCCTTTAATTCGGAAACAATAGAATTCTTGACATTATTTCCCAGAATGTTAATAAATTCATCACAAATTCCTGCTGACAGGTATGATACATTTCCAGTACCTTTATTTGCGAAATCTGATAAATGCTGTTGTAACAACGAATAGAATTTTGTAATAGTTCTATACATCCTAAATAATTTCCATTATTTTTATTTCCAATAATTTGATTGCTGCCTCGAAAAGCCAATCCTCTCGAACTTAAAAATTTTATAACTTCAACTATTCGAAGTAATACATTTTTCCAGTAGTTAATATTTTTGGTCATCTCCATTTTGGAATAATTTTTAAAATATTCTTGTTGATTATTTAATCGATTTACATATATTCGAGTGTTTTCTTTATGCAGGGCGAAATTTTCATGGCGCGTAATTTGGTCTGTGTGTTTCCAATCATTAAATCTCACACTAAAGGTAAAGACATTAGATATTCTACCAAATAATTTGCAAGGAATACAAAATACCTTTTCAGTCGAATTTGAGTATGATAGCCATTTCGTTTTTGTTTCTTACCATTCAACAAAACTAGGTCAAATATTGCTGTAGTTGCGAATCTATTTTGGGTTTTATAAGAAACTTTTGATGCAGTGAAGTCTAGTTTGTTAATATCAATTTCTGATACATTAGTAATTATTTCGGTAATTTTTTATAACTCAATTCTCCCCATTTCACAGGATCATCGTAGTTAACAAAATCAATTGTATTTTGGTTCACATTTTCATTATCTTCTGAAACAACATGCTCTGCTTATTCACTTTCTTCTTGATATTCTTCTTTGTTCATTTCCTTTTCTACATTATGCTCATTTTTCTCTTCGTCCTCCAGATCCGAGGTAGCACTCGTATTAGTTTTAGAATCGTTTTTTAGAAAATAATTTGTTAACGATGGAATTTTTGCCATTAATGAGTCTTGCTTCATTTTCTTTTCTTCGTTTAATTTACGATAGCCATAACCGCTCTTCTTTTTTCTTTGTGAATTCATATTTACTTTTATTGGTCTAACAGAATTAAATAAAAACGAGTTTATTTGCAAAAATATTTAATACAGCTATTATGATTATATATAAAAAATAAAAATACAATGAAAATATAATGAAAGTAGCAAAATTATTAATCCAGAGCCGCGCTGCCCTATGGTTGCATGGGGCGCATCGCACCCGGGCGGCAACACATGAGGGGCGACAATTACGGACGGGCAATAATATTTCTTAATTTTGTGCTTTTCCATCTCGCCGATTTGAACTCATACTTTACTAATACTTGATATTAAAAAACCATTTATCATTTTTACTTATTAATCAGATTATTTTCTTCGTACACATCCAAAAAGAAATAACTGGTTCGAGGGAGGCAACAGTTTGCCGGCAAGCTCCTCTTTCGGAGGAAGAGCGAGTTCTTAGACCTAAATACGTTCGCAACCAGGACCGTGGCGATGGGTGAAGCAGCGATGTGACCGCCTCAGAGGTGCGTAGAAGATTGAGGACGGTTTACCGATTTTTAGTTTAGTTTAATACATCATAGGTAAGCTGCTTAAATGATAACATGGTTAATTTTAAAACTTTCTTCTATGGAATCTTTTCATATATGCAAAATAAAGGATGCGGAAAAACCGAAAAACTCAAAAATTCTTTTGTGCACATCCACCAAGAGTTAAGAGCAAGCGATATGGACTACCTCCATCCAAGACAAACATGGGAGTGTCATTTCGCAAAACTCGTCCTTTGAAATATACGACGCCGTTTGAGTTGTCGACAGATGTAAACAGATATGCAAATAATAGACATCAAGCAAATTCACTGGCGCTGAAAATAAAATCATTTAGATTCATTTGCTCCATTGTGCTCTGGTATAACATTTTATCACGGGTTAATGTTTTGAGTAAAACTTGACATAAATCGGACGTAAACATTTCAGTTTCAATAGAAGTTCAAAAAAATTTGATTGAACATTTGAAAAGCAACAGAACTGAGGAAGGATTTAAACGCCTTTTAATTAATGCAAAGGAATTAGGTTAAGACGTTGATGTAGAATTTCCTCCATTGCTATCTGACCGACCACGTAAGAAAAAGTAAAATCCGATTACGAACACAAGGATGAAAAAGTTCAAAACCCTGAGGCTAACTTTAAGATTAATTTGTTTTACTCTATTTTGGATACTACGATAACCTCGGTTAGTAAAAGATTTGAACAGCTAAAAATACATAATGCTGATTTCAGTTTCCTCTATGATCTACATAGCTCATCTGGGTCGAAATATGAAACAAAAATTAAATTCTGCATGGACTTACAAGAAAACTAACGGACAATGATAGAGAAAAAGTAAAATTAGTGCTATGGATCTCTATGACGAATTAGAAGCTATTCAAGATTAAATGAAACCAAGCATGAGCCCTTTTAAAATTTTAGAATATATTTTCACCAAGGATTTAATAAATGATTTTTCAAATATCTGTATTGCTTTGCATGTTTTATTAAAACTTCCTGTAACTGTTGCTGCTGGAGAAAGATCTTTCTCAAAAATTAAATTGCTAAAATAATTTGCGTTCATTTTCTCTAGGCAACGACCATACCAATAACATACGCATGACTAACGTGGAATACGATCCGTCCGGTAGAATAATTTCTGCCGAATGGAACGGTATATCCATGATAAACATCTACGCTCCCGCCGGCGAGCGAAACCGTAAATAGCGGAACACGTTCTTCCGCGAGACGATTGCGCCTTACTACCCAAAGCTCCTCAGTCGCGCCGTGATGGCGGGCGACTTCAACGCAATCGTCAGAGCGGAAGATAGCACGGCCAACTCGACGAAAGACAAATACCCGACAAACCGAACGCTAGAAGACTTTGTGACGCGACTCGATTTAAAAGACGCGTCCGACATTGACGAACAAACGAGCGTAAGGTTTACGAAAATAGGGACAATGAACGCGACTAGAATCGACAGGATATACGCGACGAACGATCTGACGTCATCGCTCGCGGACTACGACGTGCGGCCGGCAATCTTTACAGACCACCATGCCGTGCTGGTAAGCGTAAAATCGCAGGTCATAAAACGAAACACGGACGAAAGACAAAAGAAGGCGCTGTGGAGAATGGACGTCTCTCTCCTCGACAGCGACGAGACAATTGACGAATTTGCGTTGAACTGGAAAAGATGGACGGAAACGGCGGGCTCGTATTCCGGTATGACTGAATGGTGGGAGAAAGAAGGAAAGGGGAGAATTAAAAAATTCTTCTCGAAAGAATCCTTTAGAGCACGAGACGAACGGAGAGAGACTGTCAAATTCTTCACGGACGTCCTCAAAGACTTACAGAAGGAGGCGGACCAAGGTAAGACGGACGTGCGAGCGATGAAAGAAGTGAAAGACAAATTACTGAGCATTCGAAATGAAGAGACGAAACGCTTGGACTACGAAATGAAAGATGACATGACGACAGAAGAAGAGACTAAAACAGTGTACCACTACGGGAAACTGTTAAAGAGAAGGAAAACTAGAGACATTGACGAAATCGAAAACGAAGACGGCTCGACAACGGATAGCCCCGACGAAATAGCGAATACCTTCGCAAAACATTATAAAGAACTATTCGGGAGAGACACAAATCATGACGACGATGCCACGTATGACCTCCCAAACGATATCCACAAACTGACAGACGCATCCATTAGGAGACTAGGAAACGAAATTACGATTGACGAAATAGAAACAGTAATAGACTCGCTCCTGCCAAAGAAATCGCCGGGGATAGATGGTACTCCCTACGAATTCTTCAAACGGTGCTGGTCAATTATAAAAGACAATTTCATAAATATTATAAGAGGAATGGAGAAAATTCCCAGACTAGGAGACTCGCAGAGAGAAGGAATAATGACCCTTATTCCCAAGACTGCTCGTGGGAAAAAGGTGACCGACTACCGACCGGTAACGCTACTGTGTACGGACTACAAAATCTTCGCGAAGATTATTAAAAACAGACTGGACTATACCATGGGTGACGTAATAGGAAAAGACCAATACGTGGCAGTCAAAGGACGAAATATAATCGACGCGCTATCGAAAATGCGGGACGTTTACACGATAGCCAACAATCGGGGAAGCGGTGACGTCACGTTGATGAGCGTCGACTTAAAAAACGCCTTCGACAGAGTGCGATTCTCGTTTCTGACTAAGACGATGGAGAAAATGGGCTATCCAGACAATATGATAGACATAGTCAGACTGATCACCAAGGACATAAAGACGAGAATAAACATAAACGGGAGACTGACAGAGCCTATTGCCATCGCCAACTCCGTGCGACAGGGATGCCCCTTATCGATGCACCTGTTCGCCATAACTCTAGAACCTTTGTTGGCAAGGCTCCGACGAGAATTAGACGGCTTCCGAATGGGTGGGGAGAGAGTCGCGTGCATCGCTTATGCGGACGACGTGACAATCCTCCTCTCCTCGGAAAGGGACTTACGAACGACAAAACGAATATTCAGCGAATACGAACTGATTTCCGGACAGACGATAAATCTCAACAAAACGAAACTGATGGACATAGCGGGACCCACGAAAATCCACGACAATGACTTTCAGAAAGTTGACAATCTAAAAATATTAGGGACGAAATGGACGGGAGACATAGACCAGACAATAAAAGCAAATTGGGAAGAGAGACTGGCGGACTTAAAAAGGACGACTGACGACATGAGAGCGAAACGCCTATGTCTCCTTCAAAAGGTCCTGACAATCAACAACGTGATCCTAGCTCGATGGTGGTATCATGGACAGATCTTCCCACTGACGAACGAACACGGCGCCGGAGCCGTAAAAAACATAGGATGGTTCCTGTGGGAAGGGCAGCCGATTAAAACAAGCTGCAGACAATCGTGCCTACCGCCAGAGAAAGGGGGTCTGGACCTTATCGACATGAGACACAAGTGTGACGCATTATGGCAGACGATGACTGGAGAAGACGAAACGGCGAAAAACCTGACGAAACAATATATGGACCTGACACAAGACAAATACAAAACGAAAAACTCCGTAAATAAACTAAGGACTACAATAGAAGGACTACCAAACGGAGCGACAACCACGACGAAAGCACTCTATAAGGTGTTCATGGAGAGAAACGAAGAGACACCAACCGTAGTAGACAAGGACACCACGATATACTGGAAAAACACATGGACGAACATGAGTAATAAGACACTGACAATGAGACAAAAAAGCCAATTTTATGTAATAGTAAACAGACTACAAATGACAAACCACAGAAAATGGAAAATAGGACTGAAGGTCGACAAAAAGTGCAGTATCTGTGGAAGAGACGACACAGACGTACACAAATACACGACATGTGACGCATCGAAAGAAATATGGAATGTGATTAGACGATCTTACAAGAGAATAAATATCTTCGGTGAGGGTGACATAAAAAATAAGAAACTTTTATATTTGGACTTTAAAATATTCCCTAAAGTGAAAAACATGCTTAATTGTCTCGGCAACGACCATACCGAGCGGACGTGTTTTGAGAGAGCTCCCGTCTTCGGAAAAGGTCTGACCGCTGCCGGATTACCCCCGGTGCTTCGGCCGGGAAGTGTTTTGCCTGCCACGGGCGAGTTTCTTCGTGCCGCGAGGCGCATTATTTTGTGACTTTTACTTGTGAAATATGGAGGTGTCTCGTGGGCGAACTGGGACTTTGTTGATAAATTTCAACAATGTCCCGATAAAACCGTCTCCACTCGAGATTCACCGCTTTATTGTCGTGAAGCTGGAGATTGCGGTCGAGGAGATCGTTGGATTGCAACTCGTGGTGATTACACGTAACGTGTTTTTAAAACTGCGGAGCGAGAAGACGTGTGAGGAAGTGATTAGCCGATTCGGCGAGCGAATCCCGTTTCCTGGTGCTACCGGGGACAATGGATACGTGAGCCTGGAGTCGGCAAACGGAAGAGTTGTTAATGTTAAAGTGCTATATCTCCCGTTTGAGACGCCTGTGGAAGGCGTCATCAGTGCGCTGTCCCACTATGGGAAAGTGTTAAAGCACGAGGAGACGATGTGGTTTGGGGAGGGGTTTTTACCTGTGAAAACGGGGAACAGAAATGTGAGAATGTTACTGAAAAAACCGATCCCGTCGTATTTAAACGTGCATGGCGACAAGGCGGTCATCGTTTACGACGGCCAAATTAAAACCTGCTCCATTTGTAGCAGCGCTGACCATCTACGGTCGGAATGCCGCAAAAGGGACCAGGTATGCGGATATCCTACAAAGGGGCGGGCGCGGATCGCCGGGGTCGGTGCCGTTACCAACTCCGGTAAAATGCAGCGCGTCGAACAAGGGAGATGGGGCGGAGGTTGCTGAGCTGCACACCCCGACAAGGGTTAATACGGGCGACGACGACGTGGGGGGAGGAGAGAGAGGAGAAGTTGGAGAGCGGGATATCATCGCCCCCGCGGACACCATGAGCCCTGCGGCGGAGGCCGAGACGACCGACCCTGACCCGATCGTCGTTTTAAATGCAGCGCCCGCAGGAGAGGATACCGGAGTAGAGGACGAGGAAACGAACCAAATGGAGGAGACAGGAGAGGAATCGCGCCAACCCAACATCCCCATAAAAAGGAGGAGGAGAAGGAAGCGCCTCGTGCCCACCGCCAATCTGGTGAAACGCCCGAGGCCGAAGGATCACGCGGGTTCCGATTCGACGGAGGAGGAGAGCCACCAGGAGAGGGACGGGATGGGTGAGTCAGAGGGAGGAGCGGAGAAGGCGAGGAAGACGGCTATGCCCCCCCCCCCCCACCCTTCCCAGGAGGGGCGACGTCGAAGCAAGACGTGGAGGACGCGGAGGGGAGAGGTAAACACGGGGCGAAAATGAAAACAAAGGAACGCCCGCCGTGGGATATACCGGTAGAGGAGGTCCCGGGCGGCGACGAAGGGAAACGGAAGGACGCACCACACTAAACAATGGCTCAGGGCAGTAACGACAAAATAAAAATTGCGACGATAAACATAAACGGAATAACGAACGACGAGAAATTACGACACCTGAGACGATATATTTTAACGAACGACATTGACATATGCTTCATACAAGAAGTAAGACAAAGCAACATGAGCGCTCTACTCGGACTAAAGACGTATCTAAACACAGGACCTGAAGACAGGGGCACCGGATTCATATGCGGCCCAGGAATAACACTGAGTGACGTAGTTTACGATCCCTCCGGAAGAGTCACCTGCGCCTCGTTCAAAGGTATCAACCTGGTGAACGTTTATGCGCCATCCGGAGAGCGAAACCGTAAACAACGGAACATCTTCCTAGACGAGACGTTACGAGCCTACTACCCGAGACTGTTACAACGCGCGGTGATTGCGGGAGACTTTAATTGCATTGTACGGACGGAAGACAGTTCAGCAAACGACAAGCGTGAAGCTTATAAAATTAATAACAAACTGAAAGACGTACTGACACAAATGGACTTGCGAGACGCGATAGACACCACGGAACATCCCGCTCACCGGTATACGAGAGTAGGGACGTTAAACTCGACGAGAATAGACAGAATATATACGACGCCGGACCTGACACCATCGCTCGCGGATTACGACGTGAAGCCGGCGTGCTTTACTGACCACCACGCCGTGCTGCTGACAATCAAAATTGCGGATCTCCACAGGGAAATGAAAAATAAAAGGAAAAGACCCTTGTGGAGGATGGACGTCTCTCTCCTCGACGACGATGACATCATAACGGACCTTGAACAAAACTGGGAGACATGGACGAACGAGACGGACGGGCACCCCAACATCGTGGATTGGTGGGAGAAAGTCGGTAAGAGGAACGTCAAACGATTCTTCATTAGGCAATCAATCCGGGTGCGAGACGAAAGGAGAGAGACGGTAAAATTCCACAACGACGTACTCCACGAACTACAGAAAGAGGCTGACGATGGAAAAATTGACCTGCGAGCGATGAAAGACGTAAAACATAAATTACTTTCGCTGACGGTAGAGAAGACGAACCACCTTGACCATGAAATGAAAGAGGACCTAACGACCGAAGACGAGATAAAAACTGTTTACCACTACGGGAAACTACGAAAACGACGACGAACGAAATGCATTGACTATGTAGAAACTTCCGACGGCGGGACGATCGAAAATGCGGACGACATAGACCGATATATCCAAAGACATTACCACGACCTATTCGGGAAAGCCCGAAATCCTTCCTCTGACGGCACATATGACTTCGTCGCAAACATGCCGCAAGTGACTGAGGACTCGAAAAATAGACTAGACAGACAAATAACGCCCGACGAACTTGACTTAGTAATACAATCCCTTCCGTCAAAAAAATCGCCAGGGATCGACGGAATCCCATACGAATTTTACCGTAAATGCTGGAACGTAATAAAGACGGAGTTCACCGACATCGTAAAGGAAATGACTAGACTACCACGACTCACGGACTCACAAAGAATGGGCATAGTTACGCTTATCCCAAAAAAGACAAACGCCACCAAAGTGACAGATTACAGACCAGTGACGCTGCTTTGCGCCGACTACAAAATACTGACGAAAATTATAAAACAGAGCATGGACACTTCGATGAAAGACGTGATAGGGAAAGACCAGTATGTGGCTGTCGGAGGAAGAAACATTATCGACGCCTTGACAACCCTGCGTGACGTCTACGCGACCGCCGCAAAGTGCGAGAGCATGCACATAGCGGCGTTGAGCGTCGATTTTAGCAACGCCTTCGACAGAGTACAGATGACCTTCCTGACCGACACGATGAAGGCAATGGGGTACCCAGACACGACCATAAGACTTTGCAGACTGTTATACACGGACTCGACAATCAAAATTAAAATTAACGACAGACTGACGGACCCGATTGACGTGGTGAACTCGGTGCGACAGGGTTGTCCACTCTCGATGCACCTGTTTGCCATCACCCTCGAACCACTCCTGCTTTGGCTTCGACAGGAAATAGACGGTTTCCAATTTAGAGAGGAGAAGATTGCGTGCGTAGCCTATGCAGATGACGTGACGATCTTCCTCTCCTCGGAAAACGACATACGCAAGACGAAAAAAATATTAAGTGACTATGAAAGATCGAGTGGACAAACGACAAACAAAAATAAGACGAAGGTAATGGACATCGGAGGAAGACTGAGTACACAAGACATTGGCTTTGAAAAGGTGACAAAGGTGAAAATACTCGGGATTATCTGGACACACGACTTACTTGAGACAATAAAAGCCAACTGGGAAGCGAGACTTCATGACCTCAAAAGGACTACCTCTGAGATGAGAACCAGATCACTTTGCCTCCTGCAGAAGGTCATGCTGCTCAACAACGTCATCCTGGCGAAATGGTGGTATCATAGGCAACTATTTCCGCTAACGAGCGAACATTGCGCAAAGGCCACCAAATACATAGGCTGGTTCCTATGGGAGGGGCATCCAATAAAAACGAGGATATCCCAAACGTGCCAAAAAATAGTGAAGGGAGGACTGGGACTGGTAGAACTAAAAGAGAAGACGGAAGCGTTACTACACAAACAGACGATAAAAATTATGACGCAAGACAACGTGACGGCAAAGACGGTGGCAAAAGAATGCTTGGACAGACATCAGGACCTATATATAATGAAGAATTTCACCCAAGCTTTTCAGAAACGTTTGGAGGATATTCCACATGGCTTGGTGCCCAGTACAAAAACCCTGTACAGAATGTACCTCGCCGAAGACGAAGAGACACCTCATGCAGTGCAACAAAATCCAAACATCAATTGGAAAAATACATGGACAAATATGAGTAGCGACGTACTGACGATGAGACAAAAGAGCCTACTCTACATACTGGTGAATAAGCTGACAATGACTGAAAAACGTAAATGGGAAATAGGTTTGACAGAAGACAAGAAGTGCAAATTATGTGGACATGACGATACGGACATACACAGATACACGACTTGCGACAACGTGAAAAATATATGGGAATATGTAAAAAAGATTTTTCGTCGGCTAAACTTGTTTGGAGAGACGAATGTGGAAGACAAAAAACTACTGTTTCTTGATTTCAAGGTGTACCCCACAGTGAGAAATAAGGCGATGGTGTGGTTGGACTCACGTGTGATAGAGTATATAAATGACTGTGTGAAATCGAAGCAGCTGTTCATCAAAGAAACGAAAAAGTGTGTAAAATGTTGTGACAAAAATATTATAGAGACATTGAAGGAATTTTTGTTTTAAAAAAAATTACATTTTTTCAGTGAAAGTGAAAAACAGTGCGATGGTGTGGCTTGTGGCGAAAGGTGTAGAATGGATAAATAAAAGTGAAATTGGGTCAAAGAAGAGATTTATAAAGAAACTACTAACTGAAATAAAAAGTGCAGTGTAAAAAATTTGAATCGCTCAAAGAAGTGCTAATTATAGAAATGGTAGACAATAAGAACTAAAATATTTAAAGTTGTGTATGAGTATGTGAATGAGTATGTGAATGGGAATGTGAATGAATATGTATAGTTGTACGTGCATATATGTGTATATATAGATATGTTTAGGTTTGTATATGTATTGGTAAGTATTTGTAACTATAATGTGAAACCAGTGGGCAAAGCTGTACAAAATGTTTTGTTTAAACAGGTTTATTCTGGTCATTTATATTGCTCGCTGTTTTTTAAGTATAGTAGAATCACACTGCCTCGGAGCAACGGTAGAGGTCATGCGGATGGCGGCATATTTTAAATTCGGCCACGGACCTAAGAGGCCAAAGGCAACCTACCCGTGTTCGCTGGTGGCACGTTTTACGGGGCGTGGATTTTACTTCGCAAGTCGGTTTTGGTCTCGGTTGAGGCGGCGCGGGTATGAAAATATCGACGGATCGCCGATAAGGTGTAATGTGTCTTAGGGTGCTAAAGGCTTAATTGTCTCGGCAACGACCATACCGGACGGACGTGCTTTTCGGGAGCTCCTCGGTTAGGGACGGATTAGTGCCATAAACGGGTTTCACCCTCGCTCTGACCGCGAAGCCTTTCCGCCTCCGGTCGGGGATTTTGTGAAGGCAGCGCGTCTTATGCGCTCTCTTTTTGCATCCGTACGTGCATATTATCGTGCGTATTGAAATGTCGCGAGGGCGCTCTAGCACTTTGTTGATAAATTTCAACAATGTGCCCGAGAGGCCGGCGCCTATAGAAATCCACAAATTTATTGTGGAAAAACTGGAAATCTCCGTGGAGGATATCATTGGCGTCCAGTTGGTGGTGATAACGAAAAATGTTTTTGTGAAGCTTCGGAATGACGCTGTATGCGAAGCTGTGATTGAACGATTCGGCGAGCGAGTGTCTTTTCCGGGATCAACCGGTGATAACGGCTTCGTGACCCTGGAGTCTGCGAATGGGAGATTCGTTAATGTAAAAGTTCTGTATCTCCCTTTCGAGACGCCATCGTCGTCGGTGATCCGGGAGCTGGCAAAATTCGGGAAGGTGCTAAAATACGAGGAGAGCACCTGGGATGGAGTTGGTTTCATCCCCGCTAAAACGGGAACCCGCACTGTTAGGATGGTGATGAAGAAGCCAGTCCCATCCTATATAAGTGTGGACGGGGAGAGAGCGGTCATCGTCTACGATGGCCAGGCGAAGACCTGCTCCACCTGCGGAAGCGCGGATCACCTGCGTGCCGAATGCCGCGAGAAGAGGGCAAATGGGACGGGGACCCGCTATGCGGACATACTGCAGAGAGGTGCCAAGAAGACCTCCGCAGAGAGCGAAGCGCACTCCCCCACCACGCCCATAGACGGCGGAGCCGCCGGGAACGCCGGAGACGCCAGAGACGCCGGAGACGCGGAGGAGGCGGCCACCCCCCCCCCCCTGATTCCCGCCAATACGGCCGGAAACGAAAGAGAGGTTCCGACTGCAATGGAACAAAAAGAGAAAGTTTCGGCAGCAGAGGGAATCCCCGACGGCCCCGTAGGGATAAATTCCCCAGCGCTGGACGGAAACCAGGGGAGTGGGGGCGGAAGTGAGGGTCCCGCCATCAACGAGGCTGCCAAGGACTCCGTTCGTGCCGAAGAAGAAGGGAAAGGGATCTCTCCAAAGAGGAGGATGAGGAGGAGACGCATTGTATTGGCCCCAACTGTGACGAAACGCCCGAGGGCGAGAGAACCCTTCGCTCTGGCCACCACGGGAAGCGACGAAGAAGATCTGTCCTCTTCCGCGGGGGAGGAGAGTCATATGGAGACGGACACGTGCGAGGAGGCGAACGGGGGAAACATCGGAGAGAGCGTGAAAATCCCGGCCGTTCCCATCCGTGCAGCCAAGAGGGGGGAGGAGAAGCTGGAGATGCCGTTAGGACGGAAGGAGAGGGAGGAGGGATGCTCTGCTGACCCGCCCTCCAGGGACTCACAGCCAACCTGCGAACCGCCGAAAGCACCCAAAGGGAAGAATGAAAAAATGAAAGACAAAGGTAAATAACCCCTCACCCAATGATGGACAAACTTACAAAAGACAACGTGACAATAGCGACTATTAATATCAACGGTGTGACAAATGACGACAAACTACTCGCCCTAAAGGACTTCATCTTGACAAACGACGTTGACATCTGCTTCCTGCAGGAGGTACGACAGATGGACCTGACAAAAAAAATTGGACTCACGAGCTACATTAACCCCAGACCCGAAGACAGGGGGACGGGGTTTATTTGTGGCAATAACGTACGCATGACTAACGTGGAATACGATCCGTCCGGTAGAAAAATTTCTGCCGAATGGAACGGTATATCCATGATAAACATCTACTCTCCCGCCGGCGAGCGAAACCGTAAATAGCGGAACACGTTCTTCCGCGAGACGATTGCGCCTTACTACCCAAAGCTCCTCAGTCGCGCCGTGATGGCGGGCGACTTCAACGCAATCGTCAGAGCGGAAGATAGCACGGCCAACTCGACGAAAGACAAATACCCGACAAACCGAACGCTAGAAGACTTTGTGACGCGACTCGATTTAAAAGACGCGTCCGACATTGACGAACAAACGAGCGTAAGGTTTACGAAAATAGAGACAATGAACGCGACTAGAATCGACAGGATATACGCGACGAACGATCTGACGTCATCGCTCGCGGACTACGACGTGCGGCCGGCAATCTTTACAGACCACCATGCCGTGCTGGTAAGCGTAAAATCGCAGGTCATAAAACGAAACACGGACGAAAGACAAAAGAAGGCGCTGTGGAGAATGGACGTCTCTCTCCTCGACAGCGACGAGACGATTGACGAATTTGCGTTGAACTGGGAAAGATGGACGGAAACGGCGGGCTCGTATTCCGGCATGACGGAATGGTGGGAGAAAGAAGGAAAGGGGAGAATTAAAAAATTCTTCTCGAAAGAATCCTTTAGAGCACGAGACGAACGGAGAGAGACTGTCAAATTCTTCACGGACGTCCTCAAAGACTTACAGAAGGAGGCGGACCAAGGTAAGACGGACGTGCGTGCGATGAAAGAAGTGAAAGACAAATTACTGAGCCTGCGAAATGAAGAGACGAAACGCTTGGACTACGAAATGAAAGATGACATGACGACAGAAGAAGAGACCAAAACAGTGTACCACTACGGGAAACTGTTAAAGAGAAGGAAAACTAGAGACATTGACGAAATCGAAAACGAAGACGGCTCGACGACGGATAGCCCCGACGAAATAGCGAATACCTTCGCAACACATTATAAAGAACTATTCGGGAGAGACACAAATCATGACGACGATGCCACGTATGACCTCCCAAACGATATCCCCAAATTGACAGACGCATCCATTAGGAGACTAGGAAACGAAATTACGATTGACGAAATAGAAACAGTAATTGACTCGCTCCCGCCGAAGAAATCGCCGGGGATAGATGGTACTCCCTACGAATTCTTCAAACGGTGCTGGTCAATTATAAAAGACGATTTCATAAATATTATAAGAGGAATGGAGAAAATTCCCAGACTAGGAGACTCGCAGAGAGAAGGAATAATGACCCTTATTCCCAAGACTGCTCGTGGGAAAAAGGTGACTGACTACCGACCGGTAACGCTACTGTGTACGGACTACAAAATCTTCGCGAAGATTATTAAAAACAGACTGGACTATACCATGGGTGACGTAATAGGAAAAGACCAATACGTGGCAGTCAAAGGACGAAATATAATCGACGCGCTATCGAAAATGCGGGACGTTTACACGATAGCCAACAATCGGGGAAGCGGTGACGTCACGTTGATGAGCGTCGACTTAAAAAACGCCTTCGACAGAGTGCGATTCTCGTTTCTGACTAAGACGATGGAGAAAATGGGCTATCCAGACAATATGATAGACATAGTCAGACTGATTACCAAGGACATAAAGACGAGAATAAACATAAACGGGAGACTGACAGAGCCTATCGCCATCGCCAACTCCGTGCGACAGGGATGCCCCTTATCGATGCACCTGTTCGCCATAACGCTAGAACCTTTGTTGGCAAGGCTCCGACGAGAATTAGACGGCTTCCGAATGGGTGGGGAGAGAGTCGCGTGCATCGCTTATGCGGACGACGTGACAATCCTCCTCTCCTCGGAAAGGGACTTACAAACGACAAAACAAATATTCAGCGAATACGAACTGATTTCCGGACAGACGATAAACCTCAACAAAACGAAACTGATGGACATAGCGGGACCCACGAAAATCCACGACAATGACTTTCAGAAAGTTGACAATCTAAAAATATTAGGGACGAAATGGACGGGAGACATAGACCAGACAATAAAAGCAAATTGGGAAGAGAGACTGGCGGACTTAAAAAGGACGACTGACGACATGAGAGCGAAACGCCTATGTCTCCTTCAAAAGGTCCTGACAATCAACAACGTGATCCTAGCTCGATGGTGGTATCATGGACAGATCTTCCCACTGACGAACGAACACGGCGCCGGAGCCGTAAAAAACATAGGATGGTTCCTGTGGGAAGGGCAGCCGATTAAAACAAGCTGCAGACAATCGTGCCTACCGCCAGAGAAAGGGGGTCTGGACCTTATCGACATGAGACACAAGTGTGACGCATTATGGCAGAAACAAGCCATAAAAACGATGACTGGAGAAGACGAAACGGCGAAAAACCTGACGAAACAATATATGGACCTGACACAAGACAAATACAAAACGAAAAACTCCGTAAATAAACTAAGGACTACAATAGAAGGACTACCAAACGGAGCGACAACCACGACGAAAGCACTCTATAAGGTGTTCATGGAGAGAAACGAAGAGACACCAACCGTAGTAGACAAGGACACCACGATATACTGGAAAAACACATGGACGAACATGAGTAATAAGACACTGACAATGAGACAAAAAAGCCAATTTTATGTAATAGTAAACAGACTACAAATGACAAACCACAGAAAATGGAAAATAGGACTGAAGGTCGACAAAAAGTGCAGTATCTGTGGAAGAGACGACACAGACGTACACAGATACACGACATGTGACGCATCGAAAGAAATATGGGATGTAATTAGACGATCTTACAAGAGAATGAATATCTTCGGTGAGGGTGACATAAAAAATAAGAAACATTTATATCTGGATTTTAATATATTCCCTAAAATGAAAAACAGTGCGATGGTGTGGCTGGTGGCGAAAGGTGTAGAATGGATAAACAATAGTGAAATTGGGTCAAAGAAGAGATTTATAAAGAAACTACTAACTGAAATAAAAAGTGCAGTGTAAAAAATTTGAATCGCTGAAAGAAGTGCTAATAATAGAAATGGTAGACAATAAGAACTAAAATATTTAAAGGTGTATATGAGTATGTGAATGGGTATGTGAATGAATATGAATAGTTGTAAGTGCATATATGTGTATATATAGATATGTTTAGGGTTGTACATGTATTGGTATGTATTTGTAACTATAATGTAAAACAAGTGGGCAGAGCTGTACAAAATGTTTTGTTTAAACAGCTTTATTCAGGTCATTTATATTGCTCGCTGTTTTTTAAATTATAGGTTGCAAAAAAATTTTTCTCCAAAAATATGCTGTGTATGTTAAAAAATGTTCAATAAATTCTATGATTGTTAAAAAAAAATACCACGATGAAAACACCGGTTCTCGTCCGATCACCGAAGTTAAGCATCGTAGGGCCCGGATAGTACTTGGATGGGTGACCGCCTGGGAACACCGGGTGTCGTTGGCATTTTTGCAACATTTAATTTTATCAGTTTCTTTTTATTAGTTTACCCTTCGGCGCGACTGCTTCTTTAGCTCGGCCACGGAAGCGCCAAATATTTGGTCGGCGCTACCGAGAGCCCGACCTTAGATGACGCCTACTCGGAAACCGTGTCCCTAAGCCGCGATGTTATCCCCCCCCCCGAAGAAAACGCCTGAGGCATGGGGGGAATTTTCTCCCCTGTCGCGAGGTGAGGAGGGCATTTACGCCACCCACACACACGTAGTTGGGGCCGAACGACCCGGGCAAATAACGGTTTCCGCCATAGATGAAATTTTCACCGTTAAAAAAATGAAAGAAAATCCCTGGAAAGCGATAAGGGGAAGATCTCCTGGTGGTTTATTGGAGCCGGATAGGCCCGAGGGAGGCGAAAATTCGCCAAGTGCCGGGGAGCGTCCGCGTGTTCGAGCGACGGGGCCGACTTGTCGGGGGCGTGACGGGGGCGGCGAGGGGCTCGTTCGGCGGGGCAGAGAGCGGGCAGTCGTCGCGGGGGTGGGATGGTAGTCGGCGGCCGAATTCGGGGATTTTTGGGCCCTCGAAAACACGTGGGGCGATTTCGCCGGGGAGGGGGGCGAGGTGCCGCTGGCCGTCCGAAGGGGCGGATCCGAGGGGGGACAATTGAAATTTGGAGAATCACACTGCCTCGGAGCAACGGGAGAGGTCATGCGGATGGCGGCATATTTTAAATTCGGCCACGGACCTAAGAGGCCAAAGGCAACCTACCCGTGTTCGCTGGTGGCACGTTTTACGGGGCGTGGATTTTACTTCGCAAGTCGGTTTTGGTCTCGGTTGAGGCGGCGCGGGTATGAAAATATCGACGGATCGCCGATAAGGTGTAATGTGTCTTAGGGTGCTAAAGGCTTAATTGTCTCGGCAACGACCGTTCTCGTCCGATCACCGAAGTTAAGCATCGTAGGGCCCGGATAGTACTTGGATGGGTGACCGCCTGGGAACACCGGGTGTCGTTGGCATTTTTGCAACATTTAATTTTATCAGTTTCTTTTTATTAGTTTACCCTTCGGCGCGACTGCTTCTTTAGCTCGGCCACGGAAGCGCCAAATATTTGGTCGGCGCTACCGAGAGCCCGACCTTAGATGACGCCTACTCGGAAACCGTGTCCCTAAGCCGCGATGTTATCCCCCCCCCGAAGAAAACGCCTGAGGCATGGGGGGAATTTTCTCCCCTGTCGCGAGGTGAGGAGGGCATTTACGCCACCCACACACACGTAGTTGGGGCCGAACGACCCGGGCAAATAACGGTTTCCGCCATAGATGAAATTTTCACCGTTAAAAAAATGAAAGAAAATCCCTGGAAAGCGATAAGGGGAAGATCTCCTGGTGGTTTATTGGAGCCGGATAGGCCCGAGGGAGGCGAAAATTCGCCAAGTGCCGGGGAGCGTCCGCGTGTTCGAGCGACGGGGCCGACTTGTCGGGGGCGTGACGGGGGCGGCGAGGGGCTCGTTCGGCGGGGCAGAGAGCGGGCAGTCGTCGCGGGGGTGGGATGGTAGTCGGCGGCCGAATTCGGGGATTTTTGGGCCCTCGAAAACACGTGGGGCGATTTCGCCGGGGAGGGGGGCGAGGTGCCGCTGGCCGTCCGAAGGGGCGGATCCGAGGGGGGACAATTGAAATTTGGAGAATCACACTGCCTCGGAGCAACGGGAGAGGTCATGCGGATGGCGGCATATTTTAAATTCGGCCACGGACCTAAGAGGCCAAAGGCAACCTACCCGTGTTCGCTGGTGGCACGTTTTACGGGGCGTGGATTTTACTTCGCAAGTCGGTTTTGGTCTCGGTTGAGGCGGCGCGGGTATGAAAATATCGACGGATCGCCGATAAGGTGTAATGTGTCTTAGGGTGCTAAAGGCTTAATTGTCTCGGCAACGACCATACCACGATGAAAACACCGGTTCTCGTCCGATCACCGAAGTTAAGCATCGTAGGGCCCGGATAGTACTTGGATGGGTGACCGCCTGGGAACACCGGGTGTCGTTGGCATTTTTGCAACATTTAATTTTATCAGTTTCTTTTTATTAGTTTACCCTTCGGCGCGACTGCTTCTTTAGCTCGGCCACGGAAGCGCCAAATATTTGGTCGGCGCTACCGAGAGCCCGACCTTAGATGACGCCTACTCGGAAACCGTGTCCCTAAGCCGCGATGTTATCCCCCCCCCCCCCGAAGAAAACGCCTGAGGCATGGGGGGAATTTTCTCCCCTGTCGCGAGGTGAGGAGGGCATTTACGCCACCCACACACACGTAGTTGGGGCCGAACGACCCGGGCAAATAACGGTTTCCGCCATAGATGAAATTTTCACCGTTAAAAAAATGAAAGAAAATCCCTGGAAAGCGATAAGGGGAAGATCTCCTGGTGGTTTATTGGAGCCGGATAGGCCCGAGGGAGGCGAAAATTCGCCAAGTGCCGGGGAGCGTCCGCGTGTTCGAGCGACGGGGCCGACTTGTCGGGGGCGTGACGGGGGCGGCGAGGGGCTCGTTCGGCGGGGCAGAGAGCGGGCAGTCGTCGCGGGGGTGGGATGGTAGTCGGCGGCCGAATTCGGGGATTTTTGGGCCCTCGAAAACACGTGGGGCGATTTCGCCGGGGAGGGGGGCGAGGTGCCGCTGGCCGTCCGAAGGGGCGGATCCGAGGGGGGACAATTGAAATTTGGAGAATCACACTGCCTCGGAGCAACGGGAGAGGTCATGCGGATGGCGGCATATTTTAAATTCGGCCACGGACCTAAGAGGCCAAAGGCAACCTACCCGTGTTCGCTGGTGGCACGTTTTACGGGGCGTGGATTTTACTTCGCAAGTCGGTTTTGGTCTCGGTTGAGGCGGCGCGGGTATGAAAATATCGACGGATCGCCGATAAGGTGTAATGTGTCTTAGGGTGCTAAAGGCTTAATTGTCTCGGTAACGACCATACCACGATGAAAACACCGGTTCTCGTCCGATCACCGAAGTTAAGCATCGTAGGGCCCGGATAGTACTTGGATGGGTGACCGCCTGGGAACACCGGGTGTCGTTGGCATTTTTGCAACATTTAATTTTATCAGTTTCTTTTTATTAGTTTACCCTTCGGCGCGACTGCTTCTTTAGCTCGGCCACGGAAGCGCCAAATATTTGGTCGGCGCTACCGAGAGCCCGACCTTAGATGACGCCTACTCGGAAACCGTGTCCCTAAGCCGCGATGTTATCCCCCCCCCCGAAGAAAACGCCTGAGGCATGGGGGGAATTTTCTCCCCTGTCGCGAGGTGAGGAGGGCATTTACGCCACCCACACACACGTAGTTGGGGCCGAACGACCCGGGCAAATAACGGTTTCCGCCATAGATGAAATTTTCACCGTTAAAAAAATGAAAGAAAATCCCTGGAAAGCGATAAGGGGAAGATCTCCTGGTGGTTTATTGGAGCCGGATAGGCCCGAGGGAGGCGAAAATTCGCCAAGTGCCGGGGAGCGTCCGCGTGTTCGAGCGACGGGGCCGACTTGTCGGGGGCGTGACGGGGGCGGCGAGGGGCTCGTTCGGCGGGGCAGAGAGCGGGCAGTCGTCGCGGGGGTGGGATGGTAGTCGGCGGCCGAATTCGGGGATTTTTGGGCCCTCGAAAACACGTGGGGCGATTTCGCCGGGGAGGGGGGCGAGGTGCCGCTGGCCGTCCGAAGGGGCGGATCCGAGGGGGGACAATTGAAATTTGGAGAATCACACTGCCTCGGAGCAACGGGAGAGGTCATGCGGATGGCGGCATATTTTAAATTCGGCCACGGACCTAAGAGGCCAAAGGCAACCTACCCGTGTTCGCTGGTGGCACGTTTTACGGGGCGTGGATTTTACTTCGCAAGTCGGTTTTGGTCTCGGTTGAGGCGGCGCGGGTATGAAAATATCGACGGATCGCCGATAAGGTGTAATGTGTCTTAGGGTGCTAAAGGCTTAATTGTCTCGGCAACGACCGTTCTCGTCCGATCACCGAAGTTAAGCATCGTAGGGCCCGGATAGTACTTGGATGGGTGACCGCCTGGGAACACCGGGTGTCGTTGGCATTTTTGCAACATTTAATTTTATCAGTTTCTTTTTATTAGTTTACCCTTCGGCGCGACTGCTTCTTTAGCTCGGCCACGGAAGCGCCAAATATTTGGTCGGCGCTACCGAGAGCCCGACCTTAGATGACGCCTACTCGGAAACCGTGTCCCTAAGCCGCGATGTTATCCCCCCCCCCCGAAGAAAACGCCTGAGGCATGGGGGGAATTTTCTCCCCTGTCGCGAGGTGAGGAGGGCATTTACGCCACCCACACACACGTAGTTGGGGCCGAACGACCCGGGCAAATAACGGTTTCCGCCATAGATGAAATTTTCACCGTTAAAAAAATGAAAGAAAATCCCTGGAAAGCGATAAGGGGAAGATCTCCTGGTGGTTTATTGGAGCCGGATAGGCCCGAGGGAGGCGAAAATTCGCCAAGTGCCGGGGAGCGTCCGCGTGTTCGAGCGACGGGGCCGACTTGTCGGGGGCGTGACGGGGGCGGCGAGGGGCTCGTTCGGCGGGGCAGAGAGCGGGCAGTCGTCGCGGGGGTGGGATGGTAGTCGGCGGCCGAATTCGGGGATTTTTGGGCCCTCGAAAACACGTGGGGCGATTTCGCCGGGGAGGGGGGCGAGGTGCCGCTGGCCGTCCGAAGGGGCGGATCCGAGGGGGGACAATTGAAATTTGGAGAATCACACTGCCTCGGAGCAACGGGAGAGGTCATGCGGATGGCGGCATATTTTAAATTCGGCCACGGACCTAAGAGGCCAAAGGCAACCTACCCGTGTTCGCTGGTGGCACGTTTTACGGGGCGTGGATTTTACTTCGCAAGTCGGTTTTGGTCTCGGTTGAGGCGGCGCGGGTATGAAAATATCGACGGATCGCCGATAAGGTGTAATGTGTCTTAGGGTGCTAAAGGCTTAATTGTCTCGGCAACGACCATACCACGATGGAACCACCGGTTCTCGTAAGATCACCGGCGTGAAGCATCGTTGGTCCCGGCCAGTACTTGGATGGGTGTCCCTCCAGGGGAAAACCGGTGGGTCGTTGCTACGAAAAATGGTTATATACCTGGGAAAAATGAAAAATGGGAATAATTGAGGATGGCCTAGTTGGTTACATCCCAGAATGTTGAAACAAGGGAAAAAATACCACGATGAAAACACCGGTTCTCGTCCGATCACCGAAGTTAAGCATCGTAGGGCCCGGATAGTACTTGGATGGGTGACCGCCTGGGAACACCGGGTGTCGTTGGCATTTTTGCAACATTTAATTTTATCAGTTTCTTTTTATTAGTTTACCCTTCGGCGCGACTGCTTCTTTAGCTCGGCCACGGAAGCGCCAAATATTTGGTCGGCGCTACCGAGAGCCCGACCTTAGATGACGCCTACTCGGAAACCGTGTCCCTAAGCCGCGATGTTATCCCCCCCCCCGAAGAAAACGCCTGAGGCATGGGGGGAATTTTCTCCCCTGTCGCGAGGTGAGGAGGGCATTTACGCCACCCACACACACGTAGTTGGGGCCGAACGACCCGGGCAAATAACGGTTTCCGCCATAGATGAAATTTTCACCGTTAAAAAAATGAAAGAAAATCCCTGGAAAGCGATAAGGGGAAGATCTCCTGGTGGTTTATTGGAGCCGGATAGGCCCGAGGGAGGCGAAAATTCGCCAAGTGCCGGGGAGCGTCCGCGTGTTCGAGCGACGGGGCCGACTTGTCGGGGGCGTGACGGGGGCGGCGAGGGGCTCGTTCGGCGGGGCAGAGAGCGGGCAGTCGTCGCGGGGGTGGGATGGTAGTCGGCGGCCGAATTCGGGGATTTTTGGGCCCTCGAAAACACGTGGGGCGATTTCGCCGGGGAGGGGGGCGAGGTGCCGCTGGCCGTCCGAAGGGGCGGATCCGAGGGGGGACAATTGAAATTTGGAGAATCACACTGCCTCGGAGCAACGGGAGAGGTCATGCGGATGGCGGCATATTTTAAATTCGGCCACGGACCTAAGAGGCCAAAGGCAACCTACCCGTGTTCGCTGGTGGCACGTTTTACGGGGCGTGGATTTTACTTCGCAAGTCGGTTTTGGTCTCGGTTGAGGCGGCGCGGGTATGAAAATATCGACGGATCGCCGATAAGGTGTAATGTGTCTTAGGGTGCTAAAGGCTTAATTGTCTCGGCAACGACCATACCACGATGGAACCACCGGTTCTCGTAAGATCACCGGCGTGAAGCATCGTTGGTCCCGGCCAGTACTTGGATGGGTGTCCCTCCAGGGGAAAACCGGTGGGTCGTTGCTACGAAAAATGGTTATATACCTGGGAAAAATGAAAAATGGGAATAATTGAGGATGGCCTAGTTGGTTACATCCCAGAATGTTGAAACAAGGGAAAAAATACCACGATGAAAACACCGGTTCTCGTCCGATCACCGAAGTTAAGCATCGTAGGGCCCGGATAGTACTTGGATGGGTGACCGCCTGGGAACACCGGGTGTCGTTGGCATTTTTGCAACATTTAATTTTATCAGTTTCTTTTTATTAGTTTACCCTTCGGCGCGACTGCTTCTTTAGCTCGGCCACGGAAGCGCCAAATATTTGGTCGGCGCTACCGAGAGCCCGACCTTAGATGACGCCTACTCGGAAACCGTGTCCCTAAGCCGCGATGTTATCCCCCCCCCCGAAGAAAACGCCTGAGGCATGGGGGGAATTTTCTCCCCTGTCGCGAGGTGAGGAGGGCATTTACGCCACCCACACACACGTAGTTGGGGCCGAACGACCCGGGCAAATAACGGTTTCCGCCATAGATGAAATTTTCACCGTTAAAAAAATGAAAGAAAATCCCTGGAAAGCGATAAGGGGAAGATCTCCTGGTGGTTTATTGGAGCCGGATAGGCCCGAGGGAGGCGAAAATTCGCCAAGTGCCGGGGAGCGTCCGCGTGTTCGAGCGACGGGGCCGACTTGTCGGGGGCGTGACGGGGGCGGCGAGGGGCTCGTTCGGCGGGGCAGAGAGCGGGCAGTCGTCGCGGGGGTGGGATGGTAGTCGGCGGCCGAATTCGGGGATTTTTGGGCCCTCGAAAACACGTGGGGCGATTTCGCCGGGGAGGGGGGCGAGGTGCCGCTGGCCGTCCGAAGGGGCGGATCCGAGGGGGGACAATTGAAATTTGGAGAATCACACTGCCTCGGAGCAACGGGAGAGGTCATGCGGATGGCGGCATATTTTAAATTCGGCCACGGACCTAAGAGGCCAAAGGCAACCTACCCGTGTTCGCTGGTGGCACGTTTTACGGGGCGTGGATTTTACTTCGCAAGTCGGTTTTGGTCTCGGTTGAGGCGGCGCGGGTATGAAAATATCGACGGATCGCCGATAAGGTGTAATGTGTCTTAGGGTGCTAAAGGCTTAATTGTCTCGGCAACGACCATACCACGATGAAAACACCGGTTCTCGTCCGATCACCGAAGTTAAGCATCGTAGGGCCCGGATAGTACTTGGATGGGTGACCGCCTGGGAACACCGGGTGTCGTTGGCATTTTTGCAACATTTAATTTTATCAGTTTCTTTTTATTAGTTTACCCTTCGGCGCGACTGCTTCTTTAGCTCGGCCACGGAAGCGCCAAATATTTGGTCGGCGCTACCGAGAGCCCGACCTTAGATGACGCCTACTCGGAAACCGTGTCCCTAAGCCGCGATGTTATCCCCCCCCCCCCCGAAGAAAACGCCTGAGGCATGGGGGGAATTTTCTCCCCTGTCGCGAGGTGAGGAGGGCATTTACGCCACCCACACACACGTAGTTGGGGCCGAACGACCCGGGCAAATAACGGTTTCCGCCATAGATGAAATTTTCACCGTTAAAAAAATGAAAGAAAATCCCTGGAAAGCGATAAGGGGAAGATCTCCTGGTGGTTTATTGGAGCCGGATAGGCCCGAGGGAGGCGAAAATTCGCCAAGTGCCGGGGAGCGTCCGCGTGTTCGAGCGACGGGGCCGACTTGTCGGGGGCGTGACGGGGGCGGCGAGGGGCTCGTTCGGCGGGGCAGAGAGCGGGCAGTCGTCGCGGGGGTGGGATGGTAGTCGGCGGCCGAATTCGGGGATTTTTGGGCCCTCGAAAACACGTGGGGCGATTTCGCCGGGGAGGGGGGCGAGGTGCCGCTGGCCGTCCGAAGGGGCGGATCCGAGGGGGGACAATTGAAATTTGGAGAATCACACTGCCTCGGAGCAACGGGAGAGGTCATGCGGATGGCGGCATATTTTAAATTCGGCCACGGACCTAAGAGGCCAAAGGCAACCTACCCGTGTTCGCTGGTGGCACGTTTTACGGGGCGTGGATTTTACTTCGCAAGTCGGTTTTGGTCTCGGTTGAGGCGGCGCGGGTATGAAAATATCGACGGATCGCCGATAAGGTGTAATGTGTCTTAGGGTGCTAAAGGCTTAATTGTCTCGGTAACGACCATACCACGATGAAAACACCGGTTCTCGTCCGATCACCGAAGTTAAGCATCGTAGGGCCCGGATAGTACTTGGATGGGTGACCGCCTGGGAACACCGGGTGTCGTTGGCATTTTTGCAACATTTAATTTTATCAGTTTCTTTTTATTAGTTTACCCTTCGGCGCGACTGCTTCTTTAGCTCGGCCACGGAAGCGCCAAATATTTGGTCGGCGCTACCGAGAGCCCGACCTTAGATGACGCCTACTCGGAAACCGTGTCCCTAAGCCGCGATGTTATCCCCCCCCCCCGAAGAAAACGCCTGAGGCATGGGGGGAATTTTCTCCCCTGTCGCGAGGTGAGGAGGGCATTTACGCCACCCACACACACGTAGTTGGGGCCGAACGACCCGGGCAAATAACGGTTTCCGCCATAGATGAAATTTTCACCGTTAAAAAAATGAAAGAAAATCCCTGGAAAGCGATAAGGGGAAGATCTCCTGGTGGTTTATTGGAGCCGGATAGGCCCGAGGGAGGCGAAAATTCGCCAAGTGCCGGGGAGCGTCCGCGTGTTCGAGCGACGGGGCCGACTTGTCGGGGGCGTGACGGGGGCGGCGAGGGGCTCGTTCGGCGGGGCAGAGAGCGGGCAGTCGTCGCGGGGGTGGGATGGTAGTCGGCGGCCGAATTCGGGGATTTTTGGGCCCTCGAAAACACGTGGGGCGATTTCGCCGGGGAGGGGGGCGAGGTGCCGCTGGCCGTCCGAAGGGGCGGATCCGAGGGGGGACAATTGAAATTTGGAGAATCACACTGCCTCGGAGCAACGGGAGAGGTCATGCGGATGGCGGCATATTTTAAATTCGGCCACGGACCTAAGAGGCCAAAGGCAACCTACCCGTGTTCGCTGGTGGCACGTTTTACGGGGCGTGGATTTTACTTCGCAAGTCGGTTTTGGTCTCGGTTGAGGCGGCGCGGGTATGAAAATATCGACGGATCGCCGATAAGGTGTAATGTGTCTTAGGGTGCTAAAGGCTTAATTGTCTCGGCAACGACCATACCACGATGAAAACACCGGTTCTCGTCCGATCACCGAAGTTAAGCATCGTAGGGCCCGGATAGTACTTGGATGGGTGACCGCCTGGGAACACCGGGTGTCGTTGGCATTTTTGCAACATTTAATTTTATCAGTTTCTTTTTATTAGTTTACCCTTCGGCGCGACTGCTTCTTTAGCTCGGCCACGGAAGCGCCAAATATTTGGTCGGCGCTACCGAGAGCCCGACCTTAGATGACGCCTACTCGGAAACCGTGTCCCTAAGCCGCGATGTTATCCCCCCCCCCCCGAAGAAAACGCCTGAGGCATGGGGGGAATTTTCTCCCCTGTCGCGAGGTGAGGAGGGCATTTACGCCACCCACACACACGTAGTTGGGGCCGAACGACCCGGGCAAATAACGGTTTCCGCCATAGATGAAATTTTCACCGTTAAAAAAATGAAAGAAAATCCCTGGAAAGCGATAAGGGGAAGATCTCCTGGTGGTTTATTGGAGCCGGATAGGCCCGAGGGAGGCGAAAATTCGCCAAGTGCCGGGGAGCGTCCGCGTGTTCGAGCGACGGGGCCGACTTGTCGGGGGCGTGACGGGGGCGGCGAGGGGCTCGTTCGGCGGGGCAGAGAGCGGGCAGTCGTCGCGGGGGTGGGATGGTAGTCGGCGGCCGAATTCGGGGATTTTTGGGCCCTCGAAAACACGTGGGGCGATTTCGCCGGGGAGGGGGGCGAGGTGCCGCTGGCCGTCCGAAGGGGCGGATCCGAGGGGGGACAATTGAAATTTGGAGAATCACACTGCCTCGGAGCAACGGGAGAGGTCATGCGGATGGCGGCATATTTTAAATTCGGCCACGGACCTAAGAGGCCAAAGGCAACCTACCCGTGTTCGCTGGTGGCACGTTTTACGGGGCGTGGATTTTACTTCGCAAGTCGGTTTTGGTCTCGGTTGAGGCGGCGCGGGTATGAAAATATCGACGGATCGCCGATAAGGTGTAATGTGTCTTAGGGTGCTAAAGGCTTAATTGTCTCGGCAACGACCATACCACGATGGAACCACCGGTTCTCGTAAGATCACCGGCGTGAAGCATCGTTGGTCCCGGCCAGTACTTGGATGGGTGTCCCTCCAGGGGAAAACCGGTGGGTCGTTGCTACGAAAAATGGTTATATACCTGGGAAAAATGAAAAATGGGAATAATTGAGGATGGCCTAGTTGGTTACATCCCAGAATGTTGAAACAAGGGAAAAAATACCACGATGAAAACACCGGTTCTCGTCCGATCACCGAAGTTAAGCATCGTAGGGCCCGGATAGTACTTGGATGGGTGACCGCCTGGGAACACCGGGTGTCGTTGGCATTTTTGCAACATTTAATTTTATCAGTTTCTTTTTATTAGTTTACCCTTCGGCGCGACTGCTTCTTTAGCTCGGCCACGGAAGCGCCAAATATTTGGTCGGCGCTACCGAGAGCCCGACCTTAGATGACGCCTACTCGGAAACCGTGTCCCTAAGCCGCGATGTTATCCCCCCCCCCCCCGAAGAAAACGCCTGAGGCATGGGGGGAATTTTCTCCCCTGTCGCGAGGTGAGGAGGGCATTTACGCCACCCACACACACGTAGTTGGGGCCGAACGACCCGGGCAAATAACGGTTTCCGCCATAGATGAAATTTTCACCGTTAAAAAAATGAAAGAAAATCCCTGGAAAGCGATAAGGGGAAGATCTCCTGGTGGTTTATTGGAGCCGGATAGGCCCGAGGGAGGCGAAAATTCGCCAAGTGCCGGGGAGCGTCCGCGTGTTCGAGCGACGGGGCCGACTTGTCGGGGGCGTGACGGGGGCGGCGAGGGGCTCGTTCGGCGGGGCAGAGAGCGGGCAGTCGTCGCGGGGGTGGGATGGTAGTCGGCGGCCGAATTCGGGGATTTTTGGGCCCTCGAAAACACGTGGGGCGATTTCGCCGGGGAGGGGGGCGAGGTGCCGCTGGCCGTCCGAAGGGGCGGATCCGAGGGGGGACAATTGAAATTTGGAGAATCACACTGCCTCGGAGCAACGGGAGAGGTCATGCGGATGGCGGCATATTTTAAATTCGGCCACGGACCTAAGAGGCCAAAGGCAACCTACCCGTGTTCGCTGGTGGCACGTTTTACGGGGCGTGGATTTTACTTCGCAAGTCGGTTTTGGTCTCGGTTGAGGCGGCGCGGGTATGAAAATATCGACGGATCGCCGATAAGGTGTAATGTGTCTTAGGGTGCTAAAGGCTTAATTGTCTCGGCAACGACCATACCACGATGGAACCACCGGTTCTCGTAAGATCACCGGCGTGAAGCATCGTTGGTCCCGGCCAGTACTTGGATGGGTGTCCCTCCAGGGGAAAACCGGTGGGTCGTTGCTACGAAAAATGGTTATATACCTGGGAAAAATGAAAAATGGGAATAATTGAGGATGGCCTAGTTGGTTACATCCCAGAATGTTGAAACAAGGGAAAAAATACCACGATGAAAACACCGGTTCTCGTCCGATCACCGAAGTTAAGCATCGTAGGGCCCGGATAGTACTTGGATGGGTGACCGCCTGGGAACACCGGGTGTCGTTGGCATTTTTGCAACATTTAATTTTATCAGTTTCTTTTTATTAGTTTACCCTTCGGCGCGACTGCTTCTTTAGCTCGGCCACGGAAGCGCCAAATATTTGGTCGGCGCTACCGAGAGCCCGACCTTAGATGACGCCTACTCGGAAACCGTGTCCCTAAGCCGCGATGTTATCCCCCCCCCCCGAAGAAAACGCCTGAGGCATGGGGGGAATTTTCTCCCCTGTCGCGAGGTGAGGAGGGCATTTACGCCACCCACACACACGTAGTTGGGGCCGAACGACCCGGGCAAATAACGGTTTCCGCCATAGATGAAATTTTCACCGTTAAAAAAATGAAAGAAAATCCCTGGAAAGCGATAAGGGGAAGATCTCCTGGTGGTTTATTGGAGCCGGATAGGCCCGAGGGAGGCGAAAATTCGCCAAGTGCCGGGGAGCGTCCGCGTGTTCGAGCGACGGGGCCGACTTGTCGGGGGCGTGACGGGGGCGGCGAGGGGCTCGTTCGGCGGGGCAGAGAGCGGGCAGTCGTCGCGGGGGTGGGATGGTAGTCGGCGGCCGAATTCGGGGATTTTTGGGCCCTCGAAAACACGTGGGGCGATTTCGCCGGGGAGGGGGGCGAGGTGCCGCTGGCCGTCCGAAGGGGCGGATCCGAGGGGGGACAATTGAAATTTGGAGAATCACACTGCCTCGGAGCAACGGGAGAGGTCATGCGGATGGCGGCATATTTTAAATTCGGCCACGGACCTAAGAGGCCAAAGGCAACCTACCCGTGTTCGCTGGTGGCACGTTTTACGGGGCGTGGATTTTACTTCGCAAGTCGGTTTTGGTCTCGGTTGAGGCGGCGCGGGTATGAAAATATCGACGGATCGCCGATAAGGTGTAATGTGTCTTAGGGTGCTAAAGGCTTAATTGTCTCGGCAACGACCGTTCTCGTCCGATCACCGAAGTTAAGCATCGTAGGGCCCGGATAGTACTTGGATGGGTGACCGCCTGGGAACACCGGGTGTCGTTGGCATTTTTGCAACATTTAATTTTATCAGTTTCTTTTTATTAGTTTACCCTTCGGCGCGACTGCTTCTTTAGCTCGGCCACGGAAGCGCCAAATATTTGGTCGGCGCTACCGAGAGCCCGACCTTAGATGACGCCTACTCGGAAACCGTGTCCCTAAGCCGCGATGTTATCCCCCCCCCCCCCGAAGAAAACGCCTGAGGCATGGGGGGAATTTTCTCCCCTGTCGCGAGGTGAGGAGGGCATTTACGCCACCCACACACACGTAGTTGGGGCCGAACGACCCGGGCAAATAACGGTTTCCGCCATAGATGAAATTTTCACCGTTAAAAAAATGAAAGAAAATCCCTGGAAAGCGATAAGGGGAAGATCTCCTGGTGGTTTATTGGAGCCGGATAGGCCCGAGGGAGGCGAAAATTCGCCAAGTGCCGGGGAGCGTCCGCGTGTTCGAGCGACGGGGCCGACTTGTCGGGGGCGTGACGGGGGCGGCGAGGGGCTCGTTCGGCGGGGCAGAGAGCGGGCAGTCGTCGCGGGGGTGGGATGGTAGTCGGCGGCCGAATTCGGGGATTTTTGGGCCCTCGAAAACACGTGGGGCGATTTCGCCGGGGAGGGGGGCGAGGTGCCGCTGGCCGTCCGAAGGGGCGGATCCGAGGGGGGACAATTGAAATTTGGAGAATCACACTGCCTCGGAGCAACGGGAGAGGTCATGCGGATGGCGGCATATTTTAAATTCGGCCACGGACCTAAGAGGCCAAAGGCAACCTACCCGTGTTCGCTGGTGGCACGTTTTACGGGGCGTGGATTTTACTTCGCAAGTCGGTTTTGGTCTCGGTTGAGGCGGCGCGGGTATGAAAATATCGACGGATCGCCGATAAGGTGTAATGTGTCTTAGGGTGCTAAAGGCTTAATTGTCTCGGCAACGACCATACCACGATGGAACCACCGGTTCTCGTAAGATCACCGGCGTGAAGCATCGTTGGTCCCGGCCAGTACTTGGATGGGTGTCCCTCCAGGGGAAAACCGGTGGGTCGTTGCTACGAAAAATGGTTATATACCTGGGAAAAATGAAAAATGGGAATAATTGAGGATGGCCTAGTTGGTTACATCCCAGAATGTTGAAACAAGGGAAAAAATACCACGATGAAAACACCGGTTCTCGTCCGATCACCGAAGTTAAGCATCGTAGGGCCCGGATAGTACTTGGATGGGTGACCGCCTGGGAACACCGGGTGTCGTTGGCATTTTTGCAACATTTAATTTTATCAGTTTCTTTTTATTAGTTTACCCTTCGGCGCGACTGCTTCTTTAGCTCGGCCACGGAAGCGCCAAATATTTGGTCGGCGCTACCGAGAGCCCGACCTTAGATGACGCCTACTCGGAAACCGTGTCCCTAAGCCGCGATGTTATCCCCCCCCCCGAAGAAAACGCCTGAGGCATGGGGGGAATTTTCTCCCCTGTCGCGAGGTGAGGAGGGCATTTACGCCACCCACACACACGTAGTTGGGGCCGAACGACCCGGGCAAATAACGGTTTCCGCCATAGATGAAATTTTCACCGTTAAAAAAATGAAAGAAAATCCCTGGAAAGCGATAAGGGGAAGATCTCCTGGTGGTTTATTGGAGCCGGATAGGCCCGAGGGAGGCGAAAATTCGCCAAGTGCCGGGGAGCGTCCGCGTGTTCGAGCGACGGGGCCGACTTGTCGGGGGCGTGACGGGGGCGGCGAGGGGCTCGTTCGGCGGGGCAGAGAGCGGGCAGTCGTCGCGGGGGTGGGATGGTAGTCGGCGGCCGAATTCGGGGATTTTTGGGCCCTCGAAAACACGTGGGGCGATTTCGCCGGGGAGGGGGGCGAGGTGCCGCTGGCCGTCCGAAGGGGCGGATCCGAGGGGGGACAATTGAAATTTGGAGAATCACACTGCCTCGGAGCAACGGGAGAGGTCATGCGGATGGCGGCATATTTTAAATTCGGCCACGGACCTAAGAGGCCAAAGGCAACCTACCCGTGTTCGCTGGTGGCACGTTTTACGGGGCGTGGATTTTACTTCGCAAGTCGGTTTTGGTCTCGGTTGAGGCGGCGCGGGTATGAAAATATCGACGGATCGCCGATAAGGTGTAATGTGTCTTAGGGTGCTAAAGGCTTAATTGTCTCGGCAACGACCATACCACGATGAAAACACCGGTTCTCGTCCGATCACCGAAGTTAAGCATCGTAGGGCCCGGATAGTACTTGGATGGGTGACCGCCTGGGAACACCGGGTGTCGTTGGCATTTTTGCAACATTTAATTTTATCAGTTTCTTTTTATTAGTTTACCCTTCGGCGCGACTGCTTCTTTAGCTCGGCCACGGAAGCGCCAAATATTTGGTCGGCGCTACCGAGAGCCCGACCTTAGATGACGCCTACTCGGAAACCGTGTCCCTAAGCCGCGATGTTATCCCCCCCCCCCGAAGAAAACGCCTGAGGCATGGGGGGAATTTTCTCCCCTGTCGCGAGGTGAGGAGGGCATTTACGCCACCCACACACACGTAGTTGGGGCCGAACGACCCGGGCAAATAACGGTTTCCGCCATAGATGAAATTTTCACCGTTAAAAAAATGAAAGAAAATCCCTGGAAAGCGATAAGGGGAAGATCTCCTGGTGGTTTATTGGAGCCGGATAGGCCCGAGGGAGGCGAAAATTCGCCAAGTGCCGGGGAGCGTCCGCGTGTTCGAGCGACGGGGCCGACTTGTCGGGGGCGTGACGGGGGCGGCGAGGGGCTCGTTCGGCGGGGCAGAGAGCGGGCAGTCGTCGCGGGGGTGGGATGGTAGTCGGCGGCCGAATTCGGGGATTTTTGGGCCCTCGAAAACACGTGGGGCGATTTCGCCGGGGAGGGGGGCGAGGTGCCGCTGGCCGTCCGAAGGGGCGGATCCGAGGGGGGACAATTGAAATTTGGAGAATCACACTGCCTCGGAGCAACGGGAGAGGTCATGCGGATGGCGGCATATTTTAAATTCGGCCACGGACCTAAGAGGCCAAAGGCAACCTACCCGTGTTCGCTGGTGGCACGTTTTACGGGGCGTGGATTTTACTTCGCAAGTCGGTTTTGGTCTCGGTTGAGGCGGCGCGGGTATGAAAATATCGACGGATCGCCGATAAGGTGTAATGTGTCTTAGGGTGCTAAAGGCTTAATTGTCTCGGCAACGACCATACCACGATGGAACCACCGGTTCTCGTAAGATCACCGGCGTGAAGCATCGTTGGTCCCGGCCAGTACTTGGATGGGTGTCCCTCCAGGGGAAAACCGGTGGGTCGTTGCTACGAAAAATGGTTATATACCTGGGAAAAATGAAAAATGGGAATAATTGAGGATGGCCTAGTTGGTTACATCCCAGAATGTTGAAACAAGGGAAAAAATACCACGATGAAAACACCGGTTCTCGTCCGATCACCGAAGTTAAGCATCGTAGGGCCCGGATAGTACTTGGATGGGTGACCGCCTGGGAACACCGGGTGTCGTTGGCATTTTTGCAACATTTAATTTTATCAGTTTCTTTTTATTAGTTTACCCTTCGGCGCGACTGCTTCTTTAGCTCGGCCACGGAAGCGCCAAATATTTGGTCGGCGCTACCGAGAGCCCGACCTTAGATGACGCCTACTCGGAAACCGTGTCCCTAAGCCGCGATGTTATCCCCCCCCCCGAAGAAAACGCCTGAGGCATGGGGGGAATTTTCTCCCCTGTCGCGAGGTGAGGAGGGCATTTACGCCACCCACACACACGTAGTTGGGGCCGAACGACCCGGGCAAATAACGGTTTCCGCCATAGATGAAATTTTCACCGTTAAAAAAATGAAAGAAAATCCCTGGAAAGCGATAAGGGGAAGATCTCCTGGTGGTTTATTGGAGCCGGATAGGCCCGAGGGAGGCGAAAATTCGCCAAGTGCCGGGGAGCGTCCGCGTGTTCGAGCGACGGGGCCGACTTGTCGGGGGCGTGACGGGGGCGGCGAGGGGCTCGTTCGGCGGGGCAGAGAGCGGGCAGTCGTCGCGGGGGTGGGATGGTAGTCGGCGGCCGAATTCGGGGATTTTTGGGCCCTCGAAAACACGTGGGGCGATTTCGCCGGGGAGGGGGGCGAGGTGCCGCTGGCCGTCCGAAGGGGCGGATCCGAGGGGGGACAATTGAAATTTGGAGAATCACACTGCCTCGGAGCAACGGGAGAGGTCATGCGGATGGCGGCATATTTTAAATTCGGCCACGGACCTAAGAGGCCAAAGGCAACCTACCCGTGTTCGCTGGTGGCACGTTTTACGGGGCGTGGATTTTACTTCGCAAGTCGGTTTTGGTCTCGGTTGAGGCGGCGCGGGTATGAAAATATCGACGGATCGCCGATAAGGTGTAATGTGTCTTAGGGTGCTAAAGGCTTAATTGTCTCGGCAACGACCATACCACGATGAAAACACCGGTTCTCGTCCGATCACCGAAGTTAAGCATCGTAGGGCCCGGATAGTACTTGGATGGGTGACCGCCTGGGAACACCGGGTGTCGTTGGCATTTTTGCAACATTTAATTTTATCAGTTTCTTTTTATTAGTTTACCCTTCGGCGCGACTGCTTCTTTAGCTCGGCCACGGAAGCGCCAAATATTTGGTCGGCGCTACCGAGAGCCCGACCTTAGATGACGCCTACTCGGAAACCGTGTCCCTAAGCCGCGATGTTATCCCCCCCCCCCGAAGAAAACGCCTGAGGCATGGGGGGAATTTTCTCCCCTGTCGCGAGGTGAGGAGGGCATTTACGCCACCCACACACACGTAGTTGGGGCCGAACGACCCGGGCAAATAACGGTTTCCGCCATAGATGAAATTTTCACCGTTAAAAAAATGAAAGAAAATCCCTGGAAAGCGATAAGGGGAAGATCTCCTGGTGGTTTATTGGAGCCGGATAGGCCCGAGGGAGGCGAAAATTCGCCAAGTGCCGGGGAGCGTCCGCGTGTTCGAGCGACGGGGCCGACTTGTCGGGGGCGTGACGGGGGCGGCGAGGGGCTCGTTCGGCGGGGCAGAGAGCGGGCAGTCGTCGCGGGGGTGGGATGGTAGTCGGCGGCCGAATTCGGGGATTTTTGGGCCCTCGAAAACACGTGGGGCGATTTCGCCGGGGAGGGGGGCGAGGTGCCGCTGGCCGTCCGAAGGGGCGGATCCGAGGGGGGACAATTGAAATTTGGAGAATCACACTGCCTCGGAGCAACGGGAGAGGTCATGCGGATGGCGGCATATTTTAAATTCGGCCACGGACCTAAGAGGCCAAAGGCAACCTACCCGTGTTCGCTGGTGGCACGTTTTACGGGGCGTGGATTTTACTTCGCAAGTCGGTTTTGGTCTCGGTTGAGGCGGCGCGGGTATGAAAATATCGACGGATCGCCGATAAGGTGTAATGTGTCTTAGGGTGCTAAAGGCTTAATTGTCTCGGCAACGACCATACCACGATGAAAACACCGGTTCTCGTCCGATCACCGAAGTTAAGCATCGTAGGGCCCGGATAGTACTTGGATGGGTGACCGCCTGGGAACACCGGGTGTCGTTGGCATTTTTGCAACATTTAATTTTATCAGTTTCTTTTTATTAGTTTACCCTTCGGCGCGACTGCTTCTTTAGCTCGGCCACGGAAGCGCCAAATATTTGGTCGGCGCTACCGAGAGCCCGACCTTAGATGACGCCTACTCGGAAACCGTGTCCCTAAGCCGCGATGTTATCCCCCCCCCCCCGAAGAAAACGCCTGAGGCATGGGGGGAATTTTCTCCCCTGTCGCGAGGTGAGGAGGGCATTTACGCCACCCACACACACGTAGTTGGGGCCGAACGACCCGGGCAAATAACGGTTTCCGCCATAGATGAAATTTTCACCGTTAAAAAAATGAAAGAAAATCCCTGGAAAGCGATAAGGGGAAGATCTCCTGGTGGTTTATTGGAGCCGGATAGGCCCGAGGGAGGCGAAAATTCGCCAAGTGCCGGGGAGCGTCCGCGTGTTCGAGCGACGGGGCCGACTTGTCGGGGGCGTGACGGGGGCGGCGAGGGGCTCGTTCGGCGGGGCAGAGAGCGGGCAGTCGTCGCGGGGGTGGGATGGTAGTCGGCGGCCGAATTCGGGGATTTTTGGGCCCTCGAAAACACGTGGGGCGATTTCGCCGGGGAGGGGGGCGAGGTGCCGCTGGCCGTCCGAAGGGGCGGATCCGAGGGGGGACAATTGAAATTTGGAGAATCACACTGCCTCGGAGCAACGGGAGAGGTCATGCGGATGGCGGCATATTTTAAATTCGGCCACGGACCTAAGAGGCCAAAGGCAACCTACCCGTGTTCGCTGGTGGCACGTTTTACGGGGCGTGGATTTTACTTCGCAAGTCGGTTTTGGTCTCGGTTGAGGCGGCGCGGGTATGAAAATATCGACGGATCGCCGATAAGGTGTAATGTGTCTTAGGGTGCTAAAGGCTTAATTGTCTCGGCAACGACCATACCACGATGGAACCACCGGTTCTCGTAAGATCACCGGCGTGAAGCATCGTTGGTCCCGGCCAGTACTTGGATGGGTGTCCCTCCAGGGGAAAACCGGTGGGTCGTTGCTACGAAAAATGGTTATATACCTGGGAAAAATGAAAAATGGGAATAATTGAGGATGGCCTAGTTGGTTACATCCCAGAATGTTGAAACAAGGGAAAAAATACCACGATGAAAACACCGGTTCTCGTCCGATCACCGAAGTTAAGCATCGTAGGGCCCGGATAGTACTTGGATGGGTGACCGCCTGGGAACACCGGGTGTCGTTGGCATTTTTGCAACATTTAATTTTATCAGTTTCTTTTTATTAGTTTACCCTTCGGCGCGACTGCTTCTTTAGCTCGGCCACGGAAGCGCCAAATATTTGGTCGGCGCTACCGAGAGCCCGACCTTAGATGACGCCTACTCGGAAACCGTGTCCCTAAGCCGCGATGTTATCCCCCCCCCCGAAGAAAACGCCTGAGGCATGGGGGGAATTTTCTCCCCTGTCGCGAGGTGAGGAGGGCATTTACGCCACCCACACACACGTAGTTGGGGCCGAACGACCCGGGCAAATAACGGTTTCCGCCATAGATGAAATTTTCACCGTTAAAAAAATGAAAGAAAATCCCTGGAAAGCGATAAGGGGAAGATCTCCTGGTGGTTTATTGGAGCCGGATAGGCCCGAGGGAGGCGAAAATTCGCCAAGTGCCGGGGAGCGTCCGCGTGTTCGAGCGACGGGGCCGACTTGTCGGGGGCGTGACGGGGGCGGCGAGGGGCTCGTTCGGCGGGGCAGAGAGCGGGCAGTCGTCGCGGGGGTGGGATGGTAGTCGGCGGCCGAATTCGGGGATTTTTGGGCCCTCGAAAACACGTGGGGCGATTTCGCCGGGGAGGGGGGCGAGGTGCCGCTGGCCGTCCGAAGGGGCGGATCCGAGGGGGGACAATTGAAATTTGGAGAATCACACTGCCTCGGAGCAACGGGAGAGGTCATGCGGATGGCGGCATATTTTAAATTCGGCCACGGACCTAAGAGGCCAAAGGCAACCTACCCGTGTTCGCTGGTGGCACGTTTTACGGGGCGTGGATTTTACTTCGCAAGTCGGTTTTGGTCTCGGTTGAGGCGGCGCGGGTATGAAAATATCGACGGATCGCCGATAAGGTGTAATGTGTCTTAGGGTGCTAAAGGCTTAATTGTCTCGGCAACGACCATACCACGATGAAAACACCGGTTCTCGTCCGATCACCGAAGTTAAGCATCGTAGGGCCCGGATAGTACTTGGATGGGTGACCGCCTGGGAACACCGGGTGTCGTTGGCATTTTTGCAACATTTAATTTTATCAGTTTCTTTTTATTAGTTTACCCTTCGGCGCGACTGCTTCTTTAGCTCGGCCACGGAAGCGCCAAATATTTGGTCGGCGCTACCGAGAGCCCGACCTTAGATGACGCCTACTCGGAAACCGTGTCCCTAAGCCGCGATGTTATCCCCCCCCCCCGAAGAAAACGCCTGAGGCATGGGGGGAATTTTCTCCCCTGTCGCGAGGTGAGGAGGGCATTTACGCCACCCACACACACGTAGTTGGGGCCGAACGACCCGGGCAAATAACGGTTTCCGCCATAGATGAAATTTTCACCGTTAAAAAAATGAAAGAAAATCCCTGGAAAGCGATAAGGGGAAGATCTCCTGGTGGTTTATTGGAGCCGGATAGGCCCGAGGGAGGCGAAAATTCGCCAAGTGCCGGGGAGCGTCCGCGTGTTCGAGCGACGGGGCCGACTTGTCGGGGGCGTGACGGGGGCGGCGAGGGGCTCGTTCGGCGGGGCAGAGAGCGGGCAGTCGTCGCGGGGGTGGGATGGTAGTCGGCGGCCGAATTCGGGGATTTTTGGGCCCTCGAAAACACGTGGGGCGATTTCGCCGGGGAGGGGGGCGAGGTGCCGCTGGCCGTCCGAAGGGGCGGATCCGAGGGGGGACAATTGAAATTTGGAGAATCACACTGCCTCGGAGCAACGGGAGAGGTCATGCGGATGGCGGCATATTTTAAATTCGGCCACGGACCTAAGAGGCCAAAGGCAACCTACCCGTGTTCGCTGGTGGCACGTTTTACGGGGCGTGGATTTTACTTCGCAAGTCGGTTTTGGTCTCGGTTGAGGCGGCGCGGGTATGAAAATATCGACGGATCGCCGATAAGGTGTAATGTGTCTTAGGGTGCTAAAGGCTTAATTGTCTCGGCAACGACCATACCACGATGAAAACACCGGTTCTCGTCCGATCACCGAAGTTAAGCATCGTAGGGCCCGGATAGTACTTGGATGGGTGACCGCCTGGGAACACCGGGTGTCGTTGGCATTTTTGCAACATTTAATTTTATCAGTTTCTTTTTATTAGTTTACCCTTCGGCGCGACTGCTTCTTTAGCTCGGCCACGGAAGCGCCAAATATTTGGTCGGCGCTACCGAGAGCCCGACCTTAGATGACGCCTACTCGGAAACCGTGTCCCTAAGCCGCGATGTTATCCCCCCCCCCCCGAAGAAAACGCCTGAGGCATGGGGGGAATTTTCTCCCCTGTCGCGAGGTGAGGAGGGCATTTACGCCACCCACACACACGTAGTTGGGGCCGAACGACCCGGGCAAATAACGGTTTCCGCCATAGATGAAATTTTCACCGTTAAAAAAATGAAAGAAAATCCCTGGAAAGCGATAAGGGGAAGATCTCCTGGTGGTTTATTGGAGCCGGATAGGCCCGAGGGAGGCGAAAATTCGCCAAGTGCCGGGGAGCGTCCGCGTGTTCGAGCGACGGGGCCGACTTGTCGGGGGCGTGACGGGGGCGGCGAGGGGCTCGTTCGGCGGGGCAGAGAGCGGGCAGTCGTCGCGGGGGTGGGATGGTAGTCGGCGGCCGAATTCGGGGATTTTTGGGCCCTCGAAAACACGTGGGGCGATTTCGCCGGGGAGGGGGGCGAGGTGCCGCTGGCCGTCCGAAGGGGCGGATCCGAGGGGGGACAATTGAAATTTGGAGAATCACACTGCCTCGGAGCAACGGGAGAGGTCATGCGGATGGCGGCATATTTTAAATTCGGCCACGGACCTAAGAGGCCAAAGGCAACCTACCCGTGTTCGCTGGTGGCACGTTTTACGGGGCGTGGATTTTACTTCGCAAGTCGGTTTTGGTCTCGGTTGAGGCGGCGCGGGTATGAAAATATCGACGGATCGCCGATAAGGTGTAATGTGTCTTAGGGTGCTAAAGGCTTAATTGTCTCGGCAACGACCATACCACGATGAAAACACCGGTTCTCGTCCGATCACCGAAGTTAAGCATCGTAGGGCCCGGATAGTACTTGGATGGGTGACCGCCTGGGAACACCGGGTGTCGTTGGCATTTTTGCAACATTTAATTTTATCAGTTTCTTTTTATTAGTTTACCCTTCGGCGCGACTGCTTCTTTAGCTCGGCCACGGAAGCGCCAAATATTTGGTCGGCGCTACCGAGAGCCCGACCTTAGATGACGCCTACTCGGAAACCGTGTCCCTAAGCCGCGATGTTATCCCCCCCCCCCGAAGAAAACGCCTGAGGCATGGGGGGAATTTTCTCCCCTGTCGCGAGGTGAGGAGGGCATTTACGCCACCCACACACACGTAGTTGGGGCCGAACGACCCGGGCAAATAACGGTTTCCGCCATAGATGAAATTTTCACCGTTAAAAAAATGAAAGAAAATCCCTGGAAAGCGATAAGGGGAAGATCTCCTGGTGGTTTATTGGAGCCGGATAGGCCCGAGGGAGGCGAAAATTCGCCAAGTGCCGGGGAGCGTCCGCGTGTTCGAGCGACGGGGCCGACTTGTCGGGGGCGTGACGGGGGCGGCGAGGGGCTCGTTCGGCGGGGCAGAGAGCGGGCAGTCGTCGCGGGGGTGGGATGGTAGTCGGCGGCCGAATTCGGGGATTTTTGGGCCCTCGAAAACACGTGGGGCGATTTCGCCGGGGAGGGGGGCGAGGTGCCGCTGGCCGTCCGAAGGGGCGGATCCGAGGGGGGACAATTGAAATTTGGAGAATCACACTGCCTCGGAGCAACGGGAGAGGTCATGCGGATGGCGGCATATTTTAAATTCGGCCACGGACCTAAGAGGCCAAAGGCAACCTACCCGTGTTCGCTGGTGGCACGTTTTACGGGGCGTGGATTTTACTTCGCAAGTCGGTTTTGGTCTCGGTTGAGGCGGCGCGGGTATGAAAATATCGACGGATCGCCGATAAGGTGTAATGTGTCTTAGGGTGCTAAAGGCTTAATTGTCTCGGCAACGACCATACCACGATGAAAACACCGGTTCTCGTCCGATCACCGAAGTTAAGCATCGTAGGGCCCGGATAGTACTTGGATGGGTGACCGCCTGGGAACACCGGGTGTCGTTGGCATTTTTGCAACATTTAATTTTATCAGTTTCTTTTTATTAGTTTACCCTTCGGCGCGACTGCTTCTTTAGCTCGGCCACGGAAGCGCCAAATATTTGGTCGGCGCTACCGAGAGCCCGACCTTAGATGACGCCTACTCGGAAACCGTGTCCCTAAGCCGCGATGTTATCCCCCCCCCCCCGAAGAAAACGCCTGAGGCATGGGGGGAATTTTCTCCCCTGTCGCGAGGTGAGGAGGGCATTTACGCCACCCACACACACGTAGTTGGGGCCGAACGACCCGGGCAAATAACGGTTTCCGCCATAGATGAAATTTTCACCGTTAAAAAAATGAAAGAAAATCCCTGGAAAGCGATAAGGGGAAGATCTCCTGGTGGTTTATTGGAGCCGGATAGGCCCGAGGGAGGCGAAAATTCGCCAAGTGCCGGGGAGCGTCCGCGTGTTCGAGCGACGGGGCCGACTTGTCGGGGGCGTGACGGGGGCGGCGAGGGGCTCGTTCGGCGGGGCAGAGAGCGGGCAGTCGTCGCGGGGGTGGGATGGTAGTCGGCGGCCGAATTCGGGGATTTTTGGGCCCTCGAAAACACGTGGGGCGATTTCGCCGGGGAGGGGGGCGAGGTGCCGCTGGCCGTCCGAAGGGGCGGATCCGAGGGGGGACAATTGAAATTTGGAGAATCACACTGCCTCGGAGCAACGGGAGAGGTCATGCGGATGGCGGCATATTTTAAATTCGGCCACGGACCTAAGAGGCCAAAGGCAACCTACCCGTGTTCGCTGGTGGCACGTTTTACGGGGCGTGGATTTTACTTCGCAAGTCGGTTTTGGTCTCGGTTGAGGCGGCGCGGGTATGAAAATATCGACGGATCGCCGATAAGGTGTAATGTGTCTTAGGGTGCTAAAGGCTTAATTGTCTCGGCAACGACCATACCACGATGAAAACACCGGTTCTCGTCCGATCACCGAAGTTAAGCATCGTAGGGCCCGGATAGTACTTGGATGGGTGACCGCCTGGGAACACCGGGTGTCGTTGGCATTTTTGCAACATTTAATTTTATCAGTTTCTTTTTATTAGTTTACCCTTCGGCGCGACTGCTTCTTTAGCTCGGCCACGGAAGCGCCAAATATTTGGTCGGCGCTACCGAGAGCCCGACCTTAGATGACGCCTACTCGGAAACCGTGTCCCTAAGCCGCGATGTTATCCCCCCCCCCCGAAGAAAACGCCTGAGGCATGGGGGGAATTTTCTCCCCTGTCGCGAGGTGAGGAGGGCATTTACGCCACCCACACACACGTAGTTGGGGCCGAACGACCCGGGCAAATAACGGTTTCCGCCATAGATGAAATTTTCACCGTTAAAAAAATGAAAGAAAATCCCTGGAAAGCGATAAGGGGAAGATCTCCTGGTGGTTTATTGGAGCCGGATAGGCCCGAGGGAGGCGAAAATTCGCCAAGTGCCGGGGAGCGTCCGCGTGTTCGAGCGACGGGGCCGACTTGTCGGGGGCGTGACGGGGGCGGCGAGGGGCTCGTTCGGCGGGGCAGAGAGCGGGCAGTCGTCGCGGGGGTGGGATGGTAGTCGGCGGCCGAATTCGGGGATTTTTGGGCCCTCGAAAACACGTGGGGCGATTTCGCCGGGGAGGGGGGCGAGGTGCCGCTGGCCGTCCGAAGGGGCGGATCCGAGGGGGGACAATTGAAATTTGGAGAATCACACTGCCTCGGAGCAACGGGAGAGGTCATGCGGATGGCGGCATATTTTAAATTCGGCCACGGACCTAAGAGGCCAAAGGCAACCTACCCGTGTTCGCTGGTGGCACGTTTTACGGGGCGTGGATTTTACTTCGCAAGTCGGTTTTGGTCTCGGTTGAGGCGGCGCGGGTATGAAAATATCGACGGATCGCCGATAAGGTGTAATGTGTCTTAGGGTGCTAAAGGCTTAATTGTCTCGGCAACGACCGTTCTCGTCCGATCACCGAAGTTAAGCATCGTAGGGCCCGGATAGTACTTGGATGGGTGACCGCCTGGGAACACCGGGTGTCGTTGGCATTTTTGCAACATTTAATTTTATCAGTTTCTTTTTATTAGTTTACCCTTCGGCGCGACTGCTTCTTTAGCTCGGCCACGGAAGCGCCAAATATTTGGTCGGCGCTACCGAGAGCCCGACCTTAGATGACGCCTACTCGGAAACCGTGTCCCTAAGCCGCGATGTTATCCCCCCCCCGAAGAAAACGCCTGAGGCATGGGGGGAATTTTCTCCCCTGTCGCGAGGTGAGGAGGGCATTTACGCCACCCACACACACGTAGTTGGGGCCGAACGACCCGGGCAAATAACGGTTTCCGCCATAGATGAAATTTTCACCGTTAAAAAAATGAAAGAAAATCCCTGGAAAGCGATAAGGGGAAGATCTCCTGGTGGTTTATTGGAGCCGGATAGGCCCGAGGGAGGCGAAAATTCGCCAAGTGCCGGGGAGCGTCCGCGTGTTCGAGCGACGGGGCCGACTTGTCGGGGGCGTGACGGGGGCGGCGAGGGGCTCGTTCGGCGGGGCAGAGAGCGGGCAGTCGTCGCGGGGGTGGGATGGTAGTCGGCGGCCGAATTCGGGGATTTTTGGGCCCTCGAAAACACGTGGGGCGATTTCGCCGGGGAGGGGGGCGAGGTGCCGCTGGCCGTCCGAAGGGGCGGATCCGAGGGGGGACAATTGAAATTTGGAGAATCACACTGCCTCGGAGCAACGGGAGAGGTCATGCGGATGGCGGCATATTTTAAATTCGGCCACGGACCTAAGAGGCCAAAGGCAACCTACCCGTGTTCGCTGGTGGCACGTTTTACGGGGCGTGGATTTTACTTCGCAAGTCGGTTTTGGTCTCGGTTGAGGCGGCGCGGGTATGAAAATATCGACGGATCGCCGATAAGGTGTAATGTGTCTTAGGGTGCTAAAGGCTTAATTGTCTCGGCAACGACCATACCACGATGAAAACACCGGTTCTCGTCCGATCACCGAAGTTAAGCATCGTAGGGCCCGGATAGTACTTGGATGGGTGACCGCCTGGGAACACCGGGTGTCGTTGGCATTTTTGCAACATTTAATTTTATCAGTTTCTTTTTATTAGTTTACCCTTCGGCGCGACTGCTTCTTTAGCTCGGCCACGGAAGCGCCAAATATTTGGTCGGCGCTACCGAGAGCCCGACCTTAGATGACGCCTACTCGGAAACCGTGTCCCTAAGCCGCGATGTTATCCCCCCCCCCCCCCCCCGAAGAAAACGCCTGAGGCATGGGGGGAATTTTCTCCCCTGTCGCGAGGTGAGGAGGGCATTTACGCCACCCACACACACGTAGTTGGGGCCGAACGACCCGGGCAAATAACGGTTTCCGCCATAGATGAAATTTTCACCGTTAAAAAAATGAAAGAAAATCCCTGGAAAGCGATAAGGGGAAGATCTCCTGGTGGTTTATTGGAGCCGGATAGGCCCGAGGGAGGCGAAAATTCGCCAAGTGCCGGGGAGCGTCCGCGTGTTCGAGCGACGGGGCCGACTTGTCGGGGGCGTGACGGGGGCGGCGAGGGGCTCGTTCGGCGGGGCAGAGAGCGGGCAGTCGTCGCGGGGGTGGGATGGTAGTCGGCGGCCGAATTCGGGGATTTTTGGGCCCTCGAAAACACGTGGGGCGATTTCGCCGGGGAGGGGGGCGAGGTGCCGCTGGCCGTCCGAAGGGGCGGATCCGAGGGGGGACAATTGAAATTTGGAGAATCACACTGCCTCGGAGCAACGGGAGAGGTCATGCGGATGGCGGCATATTTTAAATTCGGCCACGGACCTAAGAGGCCAAAGGCAACCTACCCGTGTTCGCTGGTGGCACGTTTTACGGGGCGTGGATTTTACTTCGCAAGTCGGTTTTGGTCTCGGTTGAGGCGGCGCGGGTATGAAAATATCGACGGATCGCCGATAAGGTGTAATGTGTCTTAGGGTGCTAAAGGCTTAATTGTCTCGGCAACGACCATACCACGATGAAAACACCGGTTCTCGTCCGATCACCGAAGTTAAGCATCGTAGGGCCCGGATAGTACTTGGATGGGTGACCGCCTGGGAACACCGGGTGTCGTTGGCATTTTTGCAACATTTAATTTTATCAGTTTCTTTTTATTAGTTTACCCTTCGGCGCGACTGCTTCTTTAGCTCGGCCACGGAAGCGCCAAATATTTGGTCGGCGCTACCGAGAGCCCGACCTTAGATGACGCCTACTCGGAAACCGTGTCCCTAAGCCGCGATGTTATCCCCCCCCCCCGAAGAAAACGCCTGAGGCATGGGGGGAATTTTCTCCCCTGTCGCGAGGTGAGGAGGGCATTTACGCCACCCACACACACGTAGTTGGGGCCGAACGACCCGGGCAAATAACGGTTTCCGCCATAGATGAAATTTTCACCGTTAAAAAAATGAAAGAAAATCCCTGGAAAGCGATAAGGGGAAGATCTCCTGGTGGTTTATTGGAGCCGGATAGGCCCGAGGGAGGCGAAAATTCGCCAAGTGCCGGGGAGCGTCCGCGTGTTCGAGCGACGGGGCCGACTTGTCGGGGGCGTGACGGGGGCGGCGAGGGGCTCGTTCGGCGGGGCAGAGAGCGGGCAGTCGTCGCGGGGGTGGGATGGTAGTCGGCGGCCGAATTCGGGGATTTTTGGGCCCTCGAAAACACGTGGGGCGATTTCGCCGGGGAGGGGGGCGAGGTGCCGCTGGCCGTCCGAAGGGGCGGATCCGAGGGGGGACAATTGAAATTTGGAGAATCACACTGCCTCGGAGCAACGGGAGAGGTCATGCGGATGGCGGCATATTTTAAATTCGGCCACGGACCTAAGAGGCCAAAGGCAACCTACCCGTGTTCGCTGGTGGCACGTTTTACGGGGCGTGGATTTTACTTCGCAAGTCGGTTTTGGTCTCGGTTGAGGCGGCGCGGGTATGAAAATATCGACGGATCGCCGATAAGGTGTAATGTGTCTTAGGGTGCTAAAGGCTTAATTGTCTCGGCAACGACCATACCACGATGAAAACACCGGTTCTCGTCCGATCACCGAAGTTAAGCATCGTAGGGCCCGGATAGTACTTGGATGGGTGACCGCCTGGGAACACCGGGTGTCGTTGGCATTTTTGCAACATTTAATTTTATCAGTTTCTTTTTATTAGTTTACCCTTCGGCGCGACTGCTTCTTTAGCTCGGCCACGGAAGCGCCAAATATTTGGTCGGCGCTACCGAGAGCCCGACCTTAGATGACGCCTACTCGGAAACCGTGTCCCTAAGCCGCGATGTTATCCCCCCCCCCCGAAGAAAACGCCTGAGGCATGGGGGGAATTTTCTCCCCTGTCGCGAGGTGAGGAGGGCATTTACGCCACCCACACACACGTAGTTGGGGCCGAACGACCCGGGCAAATAACGGTTTCCGCCATAGATGAAATTTTCACCGTTAAAAAAATGAAAGAAAATCCCAGATGAAATTTTCACCGTTAAAAAAATGAAAGAAAATCCCTGGAAAGCGATAAGGGGAAGATCTCCTGGTGGTTTATTGGAGCCGGATAGGCCCGAGGGAGGCGAAAATTCGCCAAGTGCCGGGGAGCGTCCGCGTGTTCGAGCGACGGGGCCGACTTGTCGGGGGCGTGACGGGGGCGGCGAGGGGCTCGTTCGGCGGGGCAGAGAGCGGGCAGTCGTCGCGGGGGTGGGATGGTAGTCGGCGGCCGAATTCGGGGATTTTTGGGCCCTCGAAAACACGTGGGGCGATTTCGCCGGGGAGGGGGGCGAGGTGCCGCTGGCCGTCCGAAGGGGCGGATCCGAGGGGGGACAATTGAAATTTGGAGAATCACACTGCCTCGGAGCAACGGGAGAGGTCATGCGGATGGCGGCATATTTTAAATTCGGCCACGGACCTAAGAGGCCAAAGGCAACCTACCCGTGTTCGCTGGTGGCACGTTTTACGGGGCGTGGATTTTACTTCGCAAGTCGGTTTTGGTCTCGGTTGAGGCGGCGCGGGTATGAAAATATCGACGGATCGCCGATAAGGTGTAATGTGTCTTAGGGTGCTAAAGGCTTAATTGTCTCGGCAACGACCATACCACGATGAAAACACCGGTTCTCGTCCGATCACCGAAGTTAAGCATCGTAGGGCCCGGATAGTACTTGGATGGGTGACCGCCTGGGAACACCGGGTGTCGTTGGCATTTTTGCAACATTTAATTTTATCAGTTTCTTTTTATTAGTTTACCCTTCGGCGCGACTGCTTCTTTAGCTCGGCCACGGAAGCGCCAAATATTTGGTCGGCGCTACCGAGAGCCCGACCTTAGATGACGCCTACTCGGAAACCGTGTCCCTAAGCCGCGATGTTATCCCCCCCCCCCCCCGAAGAAAACGCCTGAGGCATGGGGGGAATTTTCTCCCCTGTCGCGAGGTGAGGAGGGCATTTACGCCACCCACACACACGTAGTTGGGGCCGAACGACCCGGGCAAATAACGGTTTCCGCCATAGATGAAATTTTCACCGTTAAAAAAATGAAAGAAAATCCCTGGAAAGCGATAAGGGGAAGATCTCCTGGTGGTTTATTGGAGCCGGATAGGCCCGAGGGAGGCGAAAATTCGCCAAGTGCCGGGGAGCGTCCGCGTGTTCGAGCGACGGGGCCGACTTGTCGGGGGCGTGACGGGGGCGGCGAGGGGCTCGTTCGGCGGGGCAGAGAGCGGGCAGTCGTCGCGGGGGTGGGATGGTAGTCGGCGGCCGAATTCGGGGATTTTTGGGCCCTCGAAAACACGTGGGGCGATTTCGCCGGGGAGGGGGGCGAGGTGCCGCTGGCCGTCCGAAGGGGCGGATCCGAGGGGGGACAATTGAAATTTGGAGAATCACACTGCCTCGGAGCAACGGGAGAGGTCATGCGGATGGCGGCATATTTTAAATTCGGCCACGGACCTAAGAGGCCAAAGGCAACCTACCCGTGTTCGCTGGTGGCACGTTTTACGGGGCGTGGATTTTACTTCGCAAGTCGGTTTTGGTCTCGGTTGAGGCGGCGCGGGTATGAAAATATCGACGGATCGCCGATAAGGTGTAATGTGTCTTAGGGTGCTAAAGGCTTAATTGTCTCGGCAACGACCATACCACGATGAAAACACCGGTTCTCGTCCGATCACCGAAGTTAAGCATCGTAGGGCCCGGATAGTACTTGGATGGGTGACCGCCTGGGAACACCGGGTGTCGTTGGCATTTTTGCAACATTTAATTTTATCAGTTTCTTTTTATTAGTTTACCCTTCGGCGCGACTGCTTCTTTAGCGTTGGAACAAGGGAAAAAGTTAAAAAAAAAAAAATACCACGATGAAAACACCGGTTCTCGTCCGATCACCGAAGTTAAGCATCGTAGGGCCCGGATAGTACTTGGATGGGTGACCGCCTGGGAACACCGGGTGTCGTTGGCATTTTTGCAACATTTAATTTTATCAGTTTCTTTTTATTAGTTTACCCTTCGGCGCGACTGCTTCTTTAGCTCGGCCACGGAAGCGCCAAATATTTGGTCGGCGCTACCGAGAGCCCGACCTTAGATGACGCCTACTCGGAAACCGTGTCCCTAAGCCGCGATGTTATCCCCCCCCCCCGAAGAAAACGCCTGAGGCATGGGGGGAATTTTCTCCCCTGTCGCGAGGTGAGGAGGGCATTTACGCCACCCACACACACGTAGTTGGGGCCGAACGACCCGGGCAAATAACGGTTTCCGCCATAGATGAAATTTTCACCGTTAAAAAAATGAAAGAAAATCCCTGGAAAGCGATAAGGGGAAGATCTCCTGGTGGTTTATTGGAGCCGGATAGGCCCGAGGGAGGCGAAAATTCGCCAAGTGCCGGGGAGCGTCCGCGTGTTCGAGCGACGGGGCCGACTTGTCGGGGGCGTGACGGGGGCGGCGAGGGGCTCGTTCGGCGGGGCAGAGAGCGGGCAGTCGTCGCGGGGGTGGGATGGTAGTCGGCGGCCGAATTCGGGGATTTTTGGGCCCTCGAAAACACGTGGGGCGATTTCGCCGGGGAGGGGGGCGAGGTGCCGCTGGCCGTCCGAAGGGGCGGATCCGAGGGGGGACAATTGAAATTTGGAGAATCACACTGCCTCGGAGCAACGGGAGAGGTCATGCGGATGGCGGCATATTTTAAATTCGGCCACGGACCTAAGAGGCCAAAGGCAACCTACCCGTGTTCGCTGGTGGCACGTTTTACGGGGCGTGGATTTTACTTCGCAAGTCGGTTTTGGTCTCGGTTGAGGCGGCGCGGGTATGAAAATATCGACGGATCGCCGATAAGGTGTAATGTGTCTTAGGGTGCTAAAGGCTTAATTGTCTCGGCAACGACCGTTCTCGTCCGATCACCGAAGTTAAGCATCGTAGGGCCCGGATAGTACTTGGATGGGTGACCGCCTGGGAACACCGGGTGTCGTTGGCATTTTTGCAACATTTAATTTTATCAGTTTCTTTTTATTAGTTTACCCTTCGGCGCGACTGCTTCTTTAGCTCGGCCACGGAAGCGCCAAATATTTGGTCGGCGCTACCGAGAGCCCGACCTTAGATGACGCCTACTCGGAAACCGTGTCCCTAAGCCGCGATGTTATCCCCCCCCCGAAGAAAACGCCTGAGGCATGGGGGGAATTTTCTCCCCTGTCGCGAGGTGAGGAGGGCATTTACGCCACCCACACACACGTAGTTGGGGCCGAACGACCCGGGCAAATAACGGTTTCCGCCATAGATGAAATTTTCACCGTTAAAAAAATGAAAGAAAATCCCTGGAAAGCGATAAGGGGAAGATCTCCTGGTGGTTTATTGGAGCCGGATAGGCCCGAGGGAGGCGAAAATTCGCCAAGTGCCGGGGAGCGTCCGCGTGTTCGAGCGACGGGGCCGACTTGTCGGGGGCGTGACGGGGGCGGCGAGGGGCTCGTTCGGCGGGGCAGAGAGCGGGCAGTCGTCGCGGGGGTGGGATGGTAGTCGGCGGCCGAATTCGGGGATTTTTGGGCCCTCGAAAACACGTGGGGCGATTTCGCCGGGGAGGGGGGCGAGGTGCCGCTGGCCGTCCGAAGGGGCGGATCCGAGGGGGGACAATTGAAATTTGGAGAATCACACTGCCTCGGAGCAACGGGAGAGGTCATGCGGATGGCGGCATATTTTAAATTCGGCCACGGACCTAAGAGGCCAAAGGCAACCTACCCGTGTTCGCTGGTGGCACGTTTTACGGGGCGTGGATTTTACTTCGCAAGTCGGTTTTGGTCTCGGTTGAGGCGGCGCGGGTATGAAAATATCGACGGATCGCCGATAAGGTGTAATGTGTCTTAGGGTGCTAAAGGCTTAATTGTCTCGGCAACGACCATACCACGATGAAAACACCGGTTCTCGTCCGATCACCGAAGTTAAGCATCGTAGGGCCCGGATAGTACTTGGATGGGTGACCGCCTGGGAACACCGGGTGTCGTTGGCATTTTTGCAACATTTAATTTTATCAGTTTCTTTTTATTAGTTTACCCTTCGGCGCGACTGCTTCTTTAGCTCGGCCACGGAAGCGCCAAATATTTGGTCGGCGCTACCGAGAGCCCGACCTTAGATGACGCCTACTCGGAAACCGTGTCCCTAAGCCGCGATGTTATCCCCCCCCCCCGAAGAAAACGCCTGAGGCATGGGGGGAATTTTCTCCCCTGTCGCGAGGTGAGGAGGGCATTTACGCCACCCACACACACGTAGTTGGGGCCGAACGACCCGGGCAAATAACGGTTTCCGCCATAGATGAAATTTTCACCGTTAAAAAAATGAAAGAAAATCCCTGGAAAGCGATAAGGGGAAGATCTCCTGGTGGTTTATTGGAGCCGGATAGGCCCGAGGGAGGCGAAAATTCGCCAAGTGCCGGGGAGCGTCCGCGTGTTCGAGCGACGGGGCCGACTTGTCGGGGGCGTGACGGGGGCGGCGAGGGGCTCGTTCGGCGGGGCAGAGAGCGGGCAGTCGTCGCGGGGGTGGGATGGTAGTCGGCGGCCGAATTCGGGGATTTTTGGGCCCTCGAAAACACGTGGGGCGATTTCGCCGGGGAGGGGGGCGAGGTGCCGCTGGCCGTCCGAAGGGGCGGATCCGAGGGGGGACAATTGAAATTTGGAGAATCACACTGCCTCGGAGCAACGGGAGAGGTCATGCGGATGGCGGCATATTTTAAATTCGGCCACGGACCTAAGAGGCCAAAGGCAACCTACCCGTGTTCGCTGGTGGCACGTTTTACGGGGCGTGGATTTTACTTCGCAAGTCGGTTTTGGTCTCGGTTGAGGCGGCGCGGGTATGAAAATATCGACGGATCGCCGATAAGGTGTAATGTGTCTTAGGGTGCTAAAGGCTTAATTGTCTCGGCAACGACCATACCACGATGAAAACACCGGTTCTCGTCCGATCACCGAAGTTAAGCATCGTAGGGCCCGGATAGTACTTGGATGGGTGACCGCCTGGGAACACCGGGTGTCGTTGGCATTTTTGCAACATTTAATTTTATCAGTTTCTTTTTATTAGTTTACCCTTCGGCGCGACTGCTTCTTTAGCTCGGCCACGGAAGCGCCAAATATTTGGTCGGCGCTACCGAGAGCCCGACCTTAGATGACGCCTACTCGGAAACCGTGTCCCTAAGCCGCGATGTTATCCCCCCCCCCCCGAAGAAAACGCCTGAGGCATGGGGGGAATTTTCTCCCCTGTCGCGAGGTGAGGAGGGCATTTACGCCACCCACACACACGTAGTTGGGGCCGAACGACCCGGGCAAATAACGGTTTCCGCCATAGATGAAATTTTCACCGTTAAAAAAATGAAAGAAAATCCCTGGAAAGCGATAAGGGGAAGATCTCCTGGTGGTTTATTGGAGCCGGATAGGCCCGAGGGAGGCGAAAATTCGCCAAGTGCCGGGGAGCGTCCGCGTGTTCGAGCGACGGGGCCGACTTGTCGGGGGCGTGACGGGGGCGGCGAGGGGCTCGTTCGGCGGGGCAGAGAGCGGGCAGTCGTCGCGGGGGTGGGATGGTAGTCGGCGGCCGAATTCGGGGATTTTTGGGCCCTCGAAAACACGTGGGGCGATTTCGCCGGGGAGGGGGGCGAGGTGCCGCTGGCCGTCCGAAGGGGCGGATCCGAGGGGGGACAATTGAAATTTGGAGAATCACACTGCCTCGGAGCAACGGGAGAGGTCATGCGGATGGCGGCATATTTTAAATTCGGCCACGGACCTAAGAGGCCAAAGGCAACCTACCCGTGTTCGCTGGTGGCACGTTTTACGGGGCGTGGATTTTACTTCGCAAGTCGGTTTTGGTCTCGGTTGAGGCGGCGCGGGTATGAAAATATCGACGGATCGCCGATAAGGTGTAATGTGTCTTAGGGTGCTAAAGGCTTAATTGTCTCGGCAACGACCATACCACGATGAAAACACCGGTTCTCGTCCGATCACCGAAGTTAAGCATCGTAGGGCCCGGATAGTACTTGGATGGGTGACCGCCTGGGAACACCGGGTGTCGTTGGCATTTTTGCAACATTTAATTTTATCAGTTTCTTTTTATTAGTTTACCCTTCGGCGCGACTGCTTCTTTAGCTCGGCCACGGAAGCGCCAAATATTTGGTCGGCGCTACCGAGAGCCCGACCTTAGATGACGCCTACTCGGAAACCGTGTCCCTAAGCCGCGATGTTATCCCCCCCCCCCGAAGAAAACGCCTGAGGCATGGGGGGAATTTTCTCCCCTGTCGCGAGGTGAGGAGGGCATTTACGCCACCCACACACACGTAGTTGGGGCCGAACGACCCGGGCAAATAACGGTTTCCGCCATAGATGAAATTTTCACCGTTAAAAAAATGAAAGAAAATCCCTGGAAAGCGATAAGGGGAAGATCTCCTGGTGGTTTATTGGAGCCGGATAGGCCCGAGGGAGGCGAAAATTCGCCAAGTGCCGGGGAGCGTCCGCGTGTTCGAGCGACGGGGCCGACTTGTCGGGGGCGTGACGGGGGCGGCGAGGGGCTCGTTCGGCGGGGCAGAGAGCGGGCAGTCGTCGCGGGGGTGGGATGGTAGTCGGCGGCCGAATTCGGGGATTTTTGGGCCCTCGAAAACACGTGGGGCGATTTCGCCGGGGAGGGGGGCGAGGTGCCGCTGGCCGTCCGAAGGGGCGGATCCGAGGGGGGACAATTGAAATTTGGAGAATCACACTGCCTCGGAGCAACGGGAGAGGTCATGCGGATGGCGGCATATTTTAAATTCGGCCACGGACCTAAGAGGCCAAAGGCAACCTACCCGTGTTCGCTGGTGGCACGTTTTACGGGGCGTGGATTTTACTTCGCAAGTCGGTTTTGGTCTCGGTTGAGGCGGCGCGGGTATGAAAATATCGACGGATCGCCGATAAGGTGTAATGTGTCTTAGGGTGCTAAAGGCTTAATTGTCTCGGCAACGACCATACCACGATGAAAACACCGGTTCTCGTCCGATCACCGAAGTTAAGCATCGTAGGGCCCGGATAGTACTTGGATGGGTGACCGCCTGGGAACACCGGGTGTCGTTGGCATTTTTGCAACATTTAATTTTATCAGTTTCTTTTTATTAGTTTACCCTTCGGCGCGACTGCTTCTTTAGCTCGGCCACGGAAGCGCCAAATATTTGGTCGGCGCTACCGAGAGCCCGACCTTAGATGACGCCTACTCGGAAACCGTGTCCCTAAGCCGCGATGTTATCCCCCCCCCCCGAAGAAAACGCCTGAGGCATGGGGGGAATTTTCTCCCCTGTCGCGAGGTGAGGAGGGCATTTACGCCACCCACACACACGTAGTTGGGGCCGAACGACCCGGGCAAATAACGGTTTCCGCCATAGATGAAATTTTCACCGTTAAAAAAATGAAAGAAAATCCCTGGAAAGCGATAAGGGGAAGATCTCCTGGTGGTTTATTGGAGCCGGATAGGCCCGAGGGAGGCGAAAATTCGCCAAGTGCCGGGGAGCGTCCGCGTGTTCGAGCGACGGGGCCGACTTGTCGGGGGCGTGACGGGGGCGGCGAGGGGCTCGTTCGGCGGGGCAGAGAGCGGGCAGTCGTCGCGGGGGTGGGATGGTAGTCGGCGGCCGAATTCGGGGATTTTTGGGCCCTCGAAAACACGTGGGGCGATTTCGCCGGGGAGGGGGGCGAGGTGCCGCTGGCCGTCCGAAGGGGCGGATCCGAGGGGGGACAATTGAAATTTGGAGAATCACACTGCCTCGGAGCAACGGGAGAGGTCATGCGGATGGCGGCATATTTTAAATTCGGCCACGGACCTAAGAGGCCAAAGGCAACCTACCCGTGTTCGCTGGTGGCACGTTTTACGGGGCGTGGATTTTACTTCGCAAGTCGGTTTTGGTCTCGGTTGAGGCGGCGCGGGTATGAAAATATCGACGGATCGCCGATAAGGTGTAATGTGTCTTAGGGTGCTAAAGGCTTAATTGTCTCGGCAACGACCATACCACGATGAAAACACCGGTTCTCGTCCGATCACCGAAGTTAAGCATCGTAGGGCCCGGATAGTACTTGGATGGGTGACCGCCTGGGAACACCGGGTGTCGTTGGCATTTTTGCAACATTTAATTTTATCAGTTTCTTTTTATTAGTTTACCCTTCGGCGCGACTGCTTCTTTAGCTCGGCCACGGAAGCGCCAAATATTTGGTCGGCGCTACCGAGAGCCCGACCTTAGATGACGCCTACTCGGAAACCGTGTCCCTAAGCCGCGATGTTATCCCCCCCCCCCCCCCCGAAGAAAACGCCTGAGGCATGGGGGGAATTTTCTCCCCTGTCGCGAGGTGAGGAGGGCATTTACGCCACCCACACACACGTAGTTGGGGCCGAACGACCCGGGCAAATAACGGTTTCCGCCATAGATGAAATTTTCACCGTTAAAAAAATGAAAGAAAATCCCTGGAAAGCGATAAGGGGAAGATCTCCTGGTGGTTTATTGGAGCCGGATAGGCCCGAGGGAGGCGAAAATTCGCCAAGTGCCGGGGAGCGTCCGCGTGTTCGAGCGACGGGGCCGACTTGTCGGGGGCGTGACGGGGGCGGCGAGGGGCTCGTTCGGCGGGGCAGAGAGCGGGCAGTCGTCGCGGGGGTGGGATGGTAGTCGGCGGCCGAATTCGGGGATTTTTGGGCCCTCGAAAACACGTGGGGCGATTTCGCCGGGGAGGGGGGCGAGGTGCCGCTGGCCGTCCGAAGGGGCGGATCCGAGGGGGGACAATTGAAATTTGGAGAATCACACTGCCTCGGAGCAACGGGAGAGGTCATGCGGATGGCGGCATATTTTAAATTCGGCCACGGACCTAAGAGGCCAAAGGCAACCTACCCGTGTTCGCTGGTGGCACGTTTTACGGGGCGTGGATTTTACTTCGCAAGTCGGTTTTGGTCTCGGTTGAGGCGGCGCGGGTATGAAAATATCGACGGATCGCCGATAAGGTGTAATGTGTCTTAGGGTGCTAAAGGCTTAATTGTCTCGGCAACGACCATAAAAAAAATATTAGGGACGAAATGGACGGGAGACATAGACCAGACAATAAAAGCAAATTGGGATGAGAGACTGACGGACTTAAAAAGGACGACTGACGACATGAGAGCGAAACGCCTATGTCTCCTTCAAAAGGTCCTGACAATCAACAACGTGATCCTAGCTCGATGGTGGTATCACGGACAGGTCTTCCCACTGACGAACGAACACGGCGCCGGAGCTGTGAAAAACATAGGGTGGTTCCTGTGGGAAGGGCAGCCGGTTAAAACAAGCTGCAGACAATCGTGCCTACCGCCAGAGAAAGGGGGTCTGGGCCTTATCGACTTGAGACACAAGTGTGACGCATTATGGCAGAAACAAGCTATAAAAACGATGACTGGAAAAGACGAAACGGCAAAAAACCTGACGAAACAATATATGGACCTGACACAAGACAAATACAAAACGAAAAACTCCGTAAATAAACTAATGACTACAATAGAAGGACTACCAAACGGAGCGACAACCACGACGAAAGCACTCTATAAGGTGTTCATGGAGAGAAACGAAGAGACACCAACAGTAGTAGACAAGGACACCACGATATACTGGAAAAACACGTGGACGAACATGAGTAATAAGACACTGACAATGAGACAAAAAAGCCAATTTTATATAATAGTAAACAGACTACAAATGACAAACCACAGAAAATGGAAAATAGGACTGAAGGTCGACAAAAAGTGCAGTATCTGTGGAAGAGACGACACAGACGTACACAGATACACGACATGTGACGCAGCGAAAGGAATATGGGATGTAATTAGACGATCTTACAGGAGAATGAATATCTTCGGTGAGGGTGACATAAAAAATAAGAAACTTCTATATCTGGACTTTAAAATATTCCCTAAAGTGAAAAACAGTGCGATGGTGTGGCTGGTGGCGAAAGGTGTAGAATGGATAAACAAAAGTGAAATTGGGTCAAAGAAGAGATTTATAAAGAAACTACTAACTGAAATAAAAAGTGCACAGTGTAAAAAATTTAAATCGCTGAAAGAAGTGCTAATAATAGAAATGGTAGACAATAAGAACTAAAATATTTAAAGTTGTGTATGAGTATATAAATGAGTATGTGAATGGGTATGTGAATGAATATGTATAGTTGTACGTGCATATATGTATATATATAGATATGTTTAGGTTTGTATATGTATTGGTATGAATTTGTAACTATAATGTAAAACCAGCGGGCAGAGCTGTACAAAATGTTTAGTTTAAACAGCTTTATTCTGGTCATTTATATTGCTCGCTGTTTTTTAAGTTTTAGGTTGCAAAATTTTTTCTCCGAAAATATGCCGTGTATGTTTAAAAATGTTCAATAAATTCTATGAATGTTAAAAAAAAAAAAAAAAAAAATACCACGATGAAAACACCGGTTCTCGTCCGATCACCGAAGTTAAGCATCGTAGGGCCCGGATAGTACTTGGATGGGTGACCGCCTGGGAACACCGGGTGTCGTTGGCATTTTTGCAACATTTAATTTTATCAGTTTCTTTTTATTAGTTTACCCTTCGGCGCGACTGCTTCTTTAGCTCGGCCACGGAAGCGCCAAATATTTGGTCGGCGCTACCGAGAGCCCGACCTTAGATGACGCCTACTCGGAAACCGTGTCCCTAAGCCGCGATGTTATCCCCCCCCCCCCGAAGAAAACGCCTGAGGCATGGGGGGAATTTTCTCCCCTGTCGCGAGGTGAGGAGGGCATTTACGCCACCCACACACACGTAGTTGGGGCCGAACGACCCGGGCAAATAACGGTTTCCGCCATAGATGAAATTTTCACCGTTAAAAAAATGAAAGAAAATCCCTGGAAAGCGATAAGGGGAAGATCTCCTGGTGGTTTATTGGAGCCGGATAGGCCCGAGGGAGGCGAAAATTCGCCAAGTGCCGGGGAGCGTCCGCGTGTTCGAGCGACGGGGCCGACTTGTCGGGGGCGTGACGGGGGCGGCGAGGGGCTCGTTCGGCGGGGCAGAGAGCGGGCAGTCGTCGCGGGGGTGGGATGGTAGTCGGCGGCCGAATTCGGGGATTTTTGGGCCCTCGAAAACACGTGGGGCGATTTCGCCGGGGAGGGGGGCGAGGTGCCGCTGGCCGTCCGAAGGGGCGGATCCGAGGGGGGACAATTGAAATTTGGAGAATCACACTGCCTCGGAGCAACGGGAGAGGTCATGCGGATGGCGGCATATTTTAAATTCGGCCACGGACCTAAGAGGCCAAAGGCAACCTACCCGTGTTCGCTGGTGGCACGTTTTACGGGGCGTGGATTTTACTTCGCAAGTCGGTTTTGGTCTCGGTTGAGGCGGCGCGGGTATGAAAATATCGACGGATCGCCGATAAGGTGTAATGTGTCTTAGGGTGCTAAAGGCTTAATTGTCTCGGCAACGACCATACCACGATGAAAACACCGGTTCTCGTCCGATCACCGAAGTTAAGCATCGTAGGGCCCGGATAGTACTTGGATGGGTGACCGCCTGGGAACACCGGGTGTCGTTGGCATTTTTGCAACATTTAATTTTATCAGTTTCTTTTTATTAGTTTACCCTTCGGCGCGACTGCTTCTTTAGCTCGGCCACGGAAGCGCCAAATATTTGGTCGGCGCTACCGAGAGCCCGACCTTAGATGACGCCTACTCGGAAACCGTGTCCCTAAGCCGCGATGTTATCCCCCCCCCCCGAAGAAAACGCCTGAGGCATGGGGGGAATTTTCTCCCCTGTCGCGAGGTGAGGAGGGCATTTACGCCACCCACACACACGTAGTTGGGGCCGAACGACCCGGGCAAATAACGGTTTCCGCCATAGATGAAATTTTCACCGTTAAAAAAATGAAAGAAAATCCCTGGAAAGCGATAAGGGGAAGATCTCCTGGTGGTTTATTGGAGCCGGATAGGCCCGAGGGAGGCGAAAATTCGCCAAGTGCCGGGGAGCGTCCGCGTGTTCGAGCGACGGGGCCGACTTGTCGGGGGCGTGACGGGGGCGGCGAGGGGCTCGTTCGGCGGGGCAGAGAGCGGGCAGTCGTCGCGGGGGTGGGATGGTAGTCGGCGGCCGAATTCGGGGATTTTTGGGCCCTCGAAAACACGTGGGGCGATTTCGCCGGGGAGGGGGGCGAGGTGCCGCTGGCCGTCCGAAGGGGCGGATCCGAGGGGGGACAATTGAAATTTGGAGAATCACACTGCCTCGGAGCAACGGGAGAGGTCATGCGGATGGCGGCATATTTTAAATTCGGCCACGGACCTAAGAGGCCAAAGGCAACCTACCCGTGTTCGCTGGTGGCACGTTTTACGGGGCGTGGATTTTACTTCGCAAGTCGGTTTTGGTCTCGGTTGAGGCGGCGCGGGTATGAAAATATCGACGGATCGCCGATAAGGTGTAATGTGTCTTAGGGTGCTAAAGGCTTAATTGTCTCGGCAACGACCATACCACGATGAAAACACCGGTTCTCGTCCGATCACCGAAGTTAAGCATCGTAGGGCCCGGATAGTACTTGGATGGGTGACCGCCTGGGAACACCGGGTGTCGTTGGCATTTTTGCAACATTTAATTTTATCAGTTTCTTTTTATTAGTTTACCCTTCGGCGCGACTGCTTCTTTAGCTCGGCCACGGAAGCGCCAAATATTTGGTCGGCGCTACCGAGAGCCCGACCTTAGATGACGCCTACTCGGAAACCGTGTCCCTAAGCCGCGATGTTATCCCCCCCCCCCCGAAGAAAACGCCTGAGGCATGGGGGGAATTTTCTCCCCTGTCGCGAGGTGAGGAGGGCATTTACGCCACCCACACACACGTAGTTGGGGCCGAACGACCCGGGCAAATAACGGTTTCCGCCATAGATGAAATTTTCACCGTTAAAAAAATGAAAGAAAATCCCTGGAAAGCGATAAGGGGAAGATCTCCTGGTGGTTTATTGGAGCCGGATAGGCCCGAGGGAGGCGAAAATTCGCCAAGTGCCGGGGAGCGTCCGCGTGTTCGAGCGACGGGGCCGACTTGTCGGGGGCGTGACGGGGGCGGCGAGGGGCTCGTTCGGCGGGGCAGAGAGCGGGCAGTCGTCGCGGGGGTGGGATGGTAGTCGGCGGCCGAATTCGGGGATTTTTGGGCCCTCGAAAACACGTGGGGCGATTTCGCCGGGGAGGGGGGCGAGGTGCCGCTGGCCGTCCGAAGGGGCGGATCCGAGGGGGGACAATTGAAATTTGGAGAATCACACTGCCTCGGAGCAACGGGAGAGGTCATGCGGATGGCGGCATATTTTAAATTCGGCCACGGACCTAAGAGGCCAAAGGCAACCTACCCGTGTTCGCTGGTGGCACGTTTTACGGGGCGTGGATTTTACTTCGCAAGTCGGTTTTGGTCTCGGTTGAGGCGGCGCGGGTATGAAAATATCGACGGATCGCCGATAAGGTGTAATGTGTCTTAGGGTGCTAAAGGCTTAATTGTCTCGGCAACGACCATACCACGATGAAAACACCGGTTCTCGTCCGATCACCGAAGTTAAGCATCGTAGGGCCCGGATAGTACTTGGATGGGTGACCGCCTGGGAACACCGGGTGTCGTTGGCATTTTTGCAACATTTAATTTTATCAGTTTCTTTTTATTAGTTTACCCTTCGGCGCGACTGCTTCTTTAGCTCGGCCACGGAAGCGCCAAATATTTGGTCGGCGCTACCGAGAGCCCGACCTTAGATGACGCCTACTCGGAAACCGTGTCCCTAAGCCGCGATGTTATCCCCCCCCCGAAGAAAACGCCTGAGGCATGGGGGGAATTTTCTCCCCTGTCGCGAGGTGAGGAGGGCATTTACGCCACCCACACACACGTAGTTGGGGCCGAACGACCCGGGCAAATAACGGTTTCCGCCATAGATGAAATTTTCACCGTTAAAAAAATGAAAGAAAATCCCTGGAAAGCGATAAGGGGAAGATCTCCTGGTGGTTTATTGGAGCCGGATAGGCCCGAGGGAGGCGAAAATTCGCCAAGTGCCGGGGAGCGTCCGCGTGTTCGAGCGACGGGGCCGACTTGTCGGGGGCGTGACGGGGGCGGCGAGGGGCTCGTTCGGCGGGGCAGAGAGCGGGCAGTCGTCGCGGGGGTGGGATGGTAGTCGGCGGCCGAATTCGGGGATTTTTGGGCCCTCGAAAACACGTGGGGCGATTTCGCCGGGGAGGGGGGCGAGGTGCCGCTGGCCGTCCGAAGGGGCGGATCCGAGGGGGGACAATTGAAATTTGGAGAATCACACTGCCTCGGAGCAACGGGAGAGGTCATGCGGATGGCGGCATATTTTAAATTCGGCCACGGACCTAAGAGGCCAAAGGCAACCTACCCGTGTTCGCTGGTGGCACGTTTTACGGGGCGTGGATTTTACTTCGCAAGTCGGTTTTGGTCTCGGTTGAGGCGGCGCGGGTATGAAAATATCGACGGATCGCCGATAAGGTGTAATGTGTCTTAGGGTGCTAAAGGCTTAATTGTCTCGGCAACGACCATACCACGATGAAAACACCGGTTCTCGTCCGATCACCGAAGTTAAGCATCGTAGGGCCCGGATAGTACTTGGATGGGTGACCGCCTGGGAACACCGGGTGTCGTTGGCATTTTTGCAACATTTAATTTTATCAGTTTCTTTTTATTAGTTTACCCTTCGGCGCGACTGCTTCTTTAGCTCGGCCACGGAAGCGCCAAATATTTGGTCGGCGCTACCGAGAGCCCGACCTTAGATGACGCCTACTCGGAAACCGTGTCCCTAAGCCGCGATGTTATCCCCCCCCCGAAGAAAACGCCTGAGGCATGGGGGGAATTTTCTCCCCTGTCGCGAGGTGAGGAGGGCATTTACGCCACCCACACACACGTAGTTGGGGCCGAACGACCCGGGCAAATAACGGTTTCCGCCATAGATGAAATTTTCACCGTTAAAAAAATGAAAGAAAATCCCTGGAAAGCGATAAGGGGAAGATCTCCTGGTGGTTTATTGGAGCCGGATAGGCCCGAGGGAGGCGAAAATTCGCCAAGTGCCGGGGAGCGTCCGCGTGTTCGAGCGACGGGGCCGACTTGTCGGGGGCGTGACGGGGGCGGCGAGGGGCTCGTTCGGCGGGGCAGAGAGCGGGCAGTCGTCGCGGGGGTGGGATGGTAGTCGGCGGCCGAATTCGGGGATTTTTGGGCCCTCGAAAACACGTGGGGCGATTTCGCCGGGGAGGGGGGCGAGGTGCCGCTGGCCGTCCGAAGGGGCGGATCCGAGGGGGGACAATTGAAATTTGGAGAATCACACTGCCTCGGAGCAACGGGAGAGGTCATGCGGATGGCGGCATATTTTAAATTCGGCCACGGACCTAAGAGGCCAAAGGCAACCTACCCGTGTTCGCTGGTGGCACGTTTTACGGGGCGTGGATTTTACTTCGCAAGTCGGTTTTGGTCTCGGTTGAGGCGGCGCGGGTATGAAAATATCGACGGATCGCCGATAAGGTGTAATGTGTCTTAGGGTGCTAAAGGCTTAATTGTCTCGGCAACGACCATACCACGATGAAAACACCGGTTCTCGTCCGATCACCGAAGTTAAGCATCGTAGGGCCCGGATAGTACTTGGATGGGTGACCGCCTGGGAACACCGGGTGTCGTTGGCATTTTTGCAACATTTAATTTTATCAGTTTCTTTTTATTAGTTTACCCTTCGGCGCGACTGCTTCTTTAGCTCGGCCACGGAAGCGCCAAATATTTGGTCGGCGCTACCGAGAGCCCGACCTTAGATGACGCCTACTCGGAAACCGTGTCCCTAAGCCGCGATGTTATCCCCCCCCCCCGAAGAAAACGCCTGAGGCATGGGGGGAATTTTCTCCCCTGTCGCGAGGTGAGGAGGGCATTTACGCCACCCACACACACGTAGTTGGGGCCGAACGACCCGGGCAAATAACGGTTTCCGCCATAGATGAAATTTTCACCGTTAAAAAAATGAAAGAAAATCCCTGGAAAGCGATAAGGGGAAGATCTCCTGGTGGTTTATTGGAGCCGGATAGGCCCGAGGGAGGCGAAAATTCGCCAAGTGCCGGGGAGCGTCCGCGTGTTCGAGCGACGGGGCCGACTTGTCGGGGGCGTGACGGGGGCGGCGAGGGGCTCGTTCGGCGGGGCAGAGAGCGGGCAGTCGTCGCGGGGGTGGGATGGTAGTCGGCGGCCGAATTCGGGGATTTTTGGGCCCTCGAAAACACGTGGGGCGATTTCGCCGGGGAGGGGGGCGAGGTGCCGCTGGCCGTCCGAAGGGGCGGATCCGAGGGGGGACAATTGAAATTTGGAGAATCACACTGCCTCGGAGCAACGGGAGAGGTCATGCGGATGGCGGCATATTTTAAATTCGGCCACGGACCTAAGAGGCCAAAGGCAACCTACCCGTGTTCGCTGGTGGCACGTTTTACGGGGCGTGGATTTTACTTCGCAAGTCGGTTTTGGTCTCGGTTGAGGCGGCGCGGGTATGAAAATATCGACGGATCGCCGATAAGGTGTAATGTGTCTTAGGGTGCTAAAGGCTTAATTGTCTCGGCAACGACCATACCACGATGAAAACACCGGTTCTCGTCCGATCACCGAAGTTAAGCATCGTAGGGCCCGGATAGTACTTGGATGGGTGACCGCCTGGGAACACCGGGTGTCGTTGGCATTTTTGCAACATTTAATTTTATCAGTTTCTTTTTATTAGTTTACCCTTCGGCGCGACTGCTTCTTTAGCTCGGCCACGGAAGCGCCAAATATTTGGTCGGCGCTACCGAGAGCCCGACCTTAGATGACGCCTACTCGGAAACCGTGTCCCTAAGCCGCGATGTTATCCCCCCCCCCCCGAAGAAAACGCCTGAGGCATGGGGGGAATTTTCTCCCCTGTCGCGAGGTGAGGAGGGCATTTACGCCACCCACACACACGTAGTTGGGGCCGAACGACCCGGGCAAATAACGGTTTCCGCCATAGATGAAATTTTCACCGTTAAAAAAATGAAAGAAAATCCCTGGAAAGCGATAAGGGGAAGATCTCCTGGTGGTTTATTGGAGCCGGATAGGCCCGAGGGAGGCGAAAATTCGCCAAGTGCCGGGGAGCGTCCGCGTGTTCGAGCGACGGGGCCGACTTGTCGGGGGCGTGACGGGGGCGGCGAGGGGCTCGTTCGGCGGGGCAGAGAGCGGGCAGTCGTCGCGGGGGTGGGATGGTAGTCGGCGGCCGAATTCGGGGATTTTTGGGCCCTCGAAAACACGTGGGGCGATTTCGCCGGGGAGGGGGGCGAGGTGCCGCTGGCCGTCCGAAGGGGCGGATCCGAGGGGGGACAATTGAAATTTGGAGAATCACACTGCCTCGGAGCAACGGGAGAGGTCATGCGGATGGCGGCATATTTTAAATTCGGCCACGGACCTAAGAGGCCAAAGGCAACCTACCCGTGTTCGCTGGTGGCACGTTTTACGGGGCGTGGATTTTACTTCGCAAGTCGGTTTTGGTCTCGGTTGAGGCGGCGCGGGTATGAAAATATCGACGGATCGCCGATAAGGTGTAATGTGTCTTAGGGTGCTAAAGGCTTAATTGTCTCGGCAACGACCATACCACGATGAAAACACCGGTTCTCGTCCGATCACCGAAGTTAAGCATCGTAGGGCCCGGATAGTACTTGGATGGGTGACCGCCTGGGAACACCGGGTGTCGTTGGCATTTTTGCAACATTTAATTTTATCAGTTTCTTTTTATTAGTTTACCCTTCGGCGCGACTGCTTCTTTAGCTCGGCCACGGAAGCGCCAAATATTTGGTCGGCGCTACCGAGAGCCCGACCTTAGATGACGCCTACTCGGAAACCGTGTCCCTAAGCCGCGATGTTATCCCCCCCCCGAAGAAAACGCCTGAGGCATGGGGGGAATTTTCTCCCCTGTCGCGAGGTGAGGAGGGCATTTACGCCACCCACACACACGTAGTTGGGGCCGAACGACCCGGGCAAATAACGGTTTCCGCCATAGATGAAATTTTCACCGTTAAAAAAATGAAAGAAAATCCCTGGAAAGCGATAAGGGGAAGATCTCCTGGTGGTTTATTGGAGCCGGATAGGCCCGAGGGAGGCGAAAATTCGCCAAGTGCCGGGGAGCGTCCGCGTGTTCGAGCGACGGGGCCGACTTGTCGGGGGCGTGACGGGGGCGGCGAGGGGCTCGTTCGGCGGGGCAGAGAGCGGGCAGTCGTCGCGGGGGTGGGATGGTAGTCGGCGGCCGAATTCGGGGATTTTTGGGCCCTCGAAAACACGTGGGGCGATTTCGCCGGGGAGGGGGGCGAGGTGCCGCTGGCCGTCCGAAGGGGCGGATCCGAGGGGGGACAATTGAAATTTGGAGAATCACACTGCCTCGGAGCAACGGGAGAGGTCATGCGGATGGCGGCATATTTTAAATTCGGCCACGGACCTAAGAGGCCAAAGGCAACCTACCCGTGTTCGCTGGTGGCACGTTTTACGGGGCGTGGATTTTACTTCGCAAGTCGGTTTTGGTCTCGGTTGAGGCGGCGCGGGTATGAAAATATCGACGGATCGCCGATAAGGTGTAATGTGTCTTAGGGTGCTAAAGGCTTAATTGTCTCGGCAACGACCATACCACGATGAAAACACCGGTTCTCGTCCGATCACCGAAGTTAAGCATCGTAGGGCCCGGATAGTACTTGGATGGGTGACCGCCTGGGAACACCGGGTGTCGTTGGCATTTTTGCAACATTTAATTTTATCAGTTTCTTTTTATTAGTTTACCCTTCGGCGCGACTGCTTCTTTAGCTCGGCCACGGAAGCGCCAAATATTTGGTCGGCGCTACCGAGAGCCCGACCTTAGATGACGCCTACTCGGAAACCGTGTCCCTAAGCCGCGATGTTATCCCCCCCCCCCGAAGAAAACGCCTGAGGCATGGGGGGAATTTTCTCCCCTGTCGCGAGGTGAGGAGGGCATTTACGCCACCCACACACACGTAGTTGGGGCCGAACGACCCGGGCAAATAACGGTTTCCGCCATAGATGAAATTTTCACCGTTAAAAAAATGAAAGAAAATCCCTGGAAAGCGATAAGGGGAAGATCTCCTGGTGGTTTATTGGAGCCGGATAGGCCCGAGGGAGGCGAAAATTCGCCAAGTGCCGGGGAGCGTCCGCGTGTTCGAGCGACGGGGCCGACTTGTCGGGGGCGTGACGGGGGCGGCGAGGGGCTCGTTCGGCGGGGCAGAGAGCGGGCAGTCGTCGCGGGGGTGGGATGGTAGTCGGCGGCCGAATTCGGGGATTTTTGGGCCCTCGAAAACACGTGGGGCGATTTCGCCGGGGAGGGGGGCGAGGTGCCGCTGGCCGTCCGAAGGGGCGGATCCGAGGGGGGACAATTGAAATTTGGAGAATCACACTGCCTCGGAGCAACGGGAGAGGTCATGCGGATGGCGGCATATTTTAAATTCGGCCACGGACCTAAGAGGCCAAAGGCAACCTACCCGTGTTCGCTGGTGGCACGTTTTACGGGGCGTGGATTTTACTTCGCAAGTCGGTTTTGGTCTCGGTTGAGGCGGCGCGGGTATGAAAATATCGACGGATCGCCGATAAGGTGTAATGTGTCTTAGGGTGCTAAAGGCTTAATTGTCTCGGCAACGACCATACCACGATGAAAACACCGGTTCTCGTCCGATCACCGAAGTTAAGCATCGTAGGGCCCGGATAGTACTTGGATGGGTGACCGCCTGGGAACACCGGGTGTCGTTGGCATTTTTGCAACATTTAATTTTATCAGTTTCTTTTTATTAGTTTACCCTTCGGCGCGACTGCTTCTTTAGCTCGGCCACGGAAGCGCCAAATATTTGGTCGGCGCTACCGAGAGCCCGACCTTAGATGACGCCTACTCGGAAACCGTGTCCCTAAGCCGCGATGTTATCCCCCCCCCCCCGAAGAAAACGCCTGAGGCATGGGGGGAATTTTCTCCCCTGTCGCGAGGTGAGGAGGGCATTTACGCCACCCACACACACGTAGTTGGGGCCGAACGACCCGGGCAAATAACGGTTTCCGCCATAGATGAAATTTTCACCGTTAAAAAAATGAAAGAAAATCCCTGGAAAGCGATAAGGGGAAGATCTCCTGGTGGTTTATTGGAGCCGGATAGGCCCGAGGGAGGCGAAAATTCGCCAAGTGCCGGGGAGCGTCCGCGTGTTCGAGCGACGGGGCCGACTTGTCGGGGGCGTGACGGGGGCGGCGAGGGGCTCGTTCGGCGGGGCAGAGAGCGGGCAGTCGTCGCGGGGGTGGGATGGTAGTCGGCGGCCGAATTCGGGGATTTTTGGGCCCTCGAAAACACGTGGGGCGATTTCGCCGGGGAGGGGGGCGAGGTGCCGCTGGCCGTCCGAAGGGGCGGATCCGAGGGGGGACAATTGAAATTTGGAGAATCACACTGCCTCGGAGCAACGGGAGAGGTCATGCGGATGGCGGCATATTTTAAATTCGGCCACGGACCTAAGAGGCCAAAGGCAACCTACCCGTGTTCGCTGGTGGCACGTTTTACGGGGCGTGGATTTTACTTCGCAAGTCGGTTTTGGTCTCGGTTGAGGCGGCGCGGGTATGAAAATATCGACGGATCGCCGATAAGGTGTAATGTGTCTTAGGGTGCTAAAGGCTTAATTGTCTCGGCAACGACCATACCACGATGAAAACACCGGTTCTCGTCCGATCACCGAAGTTAAGCATCGTAGGGCCCGGATAGTACTTGGATGGGTGACCGCCTGGGAACACCGGGTGTCGTTGGCATTTTTGCAACATTTAATTTTATCAGTTTCTTTTTATTAGTTTACCCTTCGGCGCGACTGCTTCTTTAGCTCGGCCACGGAAGCGCCAAATATTTGGTCGGCGCTACCGAGAGCCCGACCTTAGATGACGCCTACTCGGAAACCGTGTCCCTAAGCCGCGATGTTATCCCCCCCCCGAAGAAAACGCCTGAGGCATGGGGGGAATTTTCTCCCCTGTCGCGAGGTGAGGAGGGCATTTACGCCACCCACACACACGTAGTTGGGGCCGAACGACCCGGGCAAATAACGGTTTCCGCCATAGATGAAATTTTCACCGTTAAAAAAATGAAAGAAAATCCCTGGAAAGCGATAAGGGGAAGATCTCCTGGTGGTTTATTGGAGCCGGATAGGCCCGAGGGAGGCGAAAATTCGCCAAGTGCCGGGGAGCGTCCGCGTGTTCGAGCGACGGGGCCGACTTGTCGGGGGCGTGACGGGGGCGGCGAGGGGCTCGTTCGGCGGGGCAGAGAGCGGGCAGTCGTCGCGGGGGTGGGATGGTAGTCGGCGGCCGAATTCGGGGATTTTTGGGCCCTCGAAAACACGTGGGGCGATTTCGCCGGGGAGGGGGGCGAGGTGCCGCTGGCCGTCCGAAGGGGCGGATCCGAGGGGGGACAATTGAAATTTGGAGAATCACACTGCCTCGGAGCAACGGGAGAGGTCATGCGGATGGCGGCATATTTTAAATTCGGCCACGGACCTAAGAGGCCAAAGGCAACCTACCCGTGTTCGCTGGTGGCACGTTTTACGGGGCGTGGATTTTACTTCGCAAGTCGGTTTTGGTCTCGGTTGAGGCGGCGCGGGTATGAAAATATCGACGGATCGCCGATAAGGTGTAATGTGTCTTAGGGTGCTAAAGGCTTAATTGTCTCGGCAACGACCATACCACGATGAAAACACCGGTTCTCGTCCGATCACCGAAGTTAAGCATCGTAGGGCCCGGATAGTACTTGGATGGGTGACCGCCTGGGAACACCGGGTGTCGTTGGCATTTTTGCAACATTTAATTTTATCAGTTTCTTTTTATTAGTTTACCCTTCGGCGCGACTGCTTCTTTAGCTCGGCCACGGAAGCGCCAAATATTTGGTCGGCGCTACCGAGAGCCCGACCTTAGATGACGCCTACTCGGAAACCGTGTCCCTAAGCCGCGATGTTATCCCCCCCCCGAAGAAAACGCCTGAGGCATGGGGGGAATTTTCTCCCCTGTCGCGAGGTGAGGAGGGCATTTACGCCACCCACACACACGTAGTTGGGGCCGAACGACCCGGGCAAATAACGGTTTCCGCCATAGATGAAATTTTCACCGTTAAAAAAATGAAAGAAAATCCCTGGAAAGCGATAAGGGGAAGATCTCCTGGTGGTTTATTGGAGCCGGATAGGCCCGAGGGAGGCGAAAATTCGCCAAGTGCCGGGGAGCGTCCGCGTGTTCGAGCGACGGGGCCGACTTGTCGGGGGCGTGACGGGGGCGGCGAGGGGCTCGTTCGGCGGGGCAGAGAGCGGGCAGTCGTCGCGGGGGTGGGATGGTAGTCGGCGGCCGAATTCGGGGATTTTTGGGCCCTCGAAAACACGTGGGGCGATTTCGCCGGGGAGGGGGGCGAGGTGCCGCTGGCCGTCCGAAGGGGCGGATCCGAGGGGGGACAATTGAAATTTGGAGAATCACACTGCCTCGGAGCAACGGGAGAGGTCATGCGGATGGCGGCATATTTTAAATTCGGCCACGGACCTAAGAGGCCAAAGGCAACCTACCCGTGTTCGCTGGTGGCACGTTTTACGGGGCGTGGATTTTACTTCGCAAGTCGGTTTTGGTCTCGGTTGAGGCGGCGCGGGTATGAAAATATCGACGGATCGCCGATAAGGTGTAATGTGTCTTAGGGTGCTAAAGGCTTAATTGTCTCGGCAACGACCTCTGCTGACCCGCCCTCCAGGGACTCCCAGCCGACCTGCGAACCGCCAAAAGCACCCAAAGGGAAGAATGAAAAAATGAAAGCCAAAGGTAAATAACCCCTCACCCAATGATGGACAAATTTACAAAAGACAACGTGACAATAGCGACTATTAATATCAACGGTGTGACAAATGACGACAAACTACTCGCCCTAAAGGACTTCATCTCGACAAACGACGTTGACATCTGCTTCCTACAGGAGGTACGACAGATGGACCTGACAAAAAAAATTGGACTCACGAGCTACATTAACCCCGGACCCGAAGACAGGGGGACGGGGTTTATTTGTGGCAATAACGTACGCATGACTAACGTGGAATACGATCCGTCCGGTAGAATAATTTCTGCCGAATGGAACGGTATATCCGTGATAAATATCTACGCTCCCGCCGGCGAGCGAAACCGAAAGGAACGAAACACGTTCTTCCGCGAGACGATTGCGCCGTATTACCCAAAGCTGCTCAGTCGCGCCGTGATGGCGGGCGACTTCAACGCAATCGTCAGAGCGGAAGATAGCACGGCCAACTCGACGAAAGACAAATACCCGACAAACCGCACGCTAGAAGACTTGGTGACGCGACTCGACTTAAAAGACGCGTCCGACATTGACCAACAAACGAGCGTAAGGTTTACGAAAATAGGGACAATGAACGCGACTAGAATCGACAGGATATACGCGACGAACGACCTGACGTCATCGCTCGCGGACTACGACGTGCGGCCGGCAATCTTCACAGACCACCATGCCGTGCTGGTAAGCGTAAAATCGCAGGTCATAAAACGAAACACGGACGAAAGACAAAAGAAGGCGCTGTGGAGAATGGACGTCTCTCTCCTCGACAGCGACGAGACGATTGACGAATTTGCGTTGAACTGGGAAAGATGGACGGAAACGGCGGGCTCGTATTCCGGCATGACTGAATGGTGGGAGAAAGAAGGAAAGGGGAGAATTAAAAAATTCTTCTCGAAAGAATCCTTTAGAGCACGAGACGAACGGAGAGAGACTGTCAAATTCTTCACGGACGTCCTCAAAGACTTACAGAAGGAGGCGGACCAAGGTAAGACGGACGTGCGAGCGATGAAAGAAGTGAAAGACAAATTACTGAGCCTGCGAAATGAAGAGACGAAACGCTTGGACTACGAAATGAAAGATGACATGACGACAGAAGAAGAGACCAAAACAGTCTACCACTACGGGAAACTGTTAAAGAGAAGGAAAACTAGAGACATTGACGAAATCGAAAACGAAGACGGCTCGACGACGGATAGCCCCGACGAAATAGCGAATACCTTCGCAAAACATTATAAAGATCTATTCGGGAGAGACACAAATCATGACGACGATGCCACGTATGACTTCCCAAACGATATCCCCAAATTGACAGACGCATCCATTAGGAGGCTAGGTAACGAAATTACGATTGACGAAATAGAAACAGTAATTGACTCGCTCCCGCCGAAGAAATCGCCGGGGATAGATGGTATCCCATACGAATTCTTCAAACGGTGCTGGTCGATTATAAAAGACGACTTTATAAAAATTATAAGAGGAATGGAGAAAAGCCCCAGACTAGGAGACTCGCAGAGAGAAGGAATAATGACCCTTATTCCCAAGACTGCTCGTGGGAAAAAGGTGACCGACTACCGACCGGTAACGCTACTGTGTACGGACTACAAAATCTTCGCGAAGATTATTAAAAACAGACTGGACTATACCATGGGTGACGTCATAGGAAAAGACCAATACGTGGCAGTCAAAGGACGAAATATAATCGACGCGCTATCGAAAATGCGGGACGTTTACACGATAGCCAACAATCGCGGAAGCGGTGACGTCACGTTGATGAGCGTCGACTTAAAAAACGCCTTCGACAGAGTGCGATTCTCGTTTCTGACAAAGACGATGGAGAAAATGGGCTATCCAGACAATATGATAGACATAGTCAGACTGATTACCAAGGACATAAAGACGAGAATAAACATAAACGGGAGACTGACAGAGCCTATCGCCATCGCCAACTCCGTGCGACAGGGATGCCCCTTATCGATGCACCTGTTCGCCATAACGCTAGAACCTTTGTTGGCAAGGCTCCGACGAGAACTAGACGGCTTCCGAATGAGTGGGGAGAGAGTCGCGTGCATCGCTTATGCGGACGACGTGACAATCCTCCTCTCCTCGGAAAGGGACTTACAAACGACAAAACGAATATTCAGCAAATACGAACTGATTTCCGGACAGACGATAAACCTCAACAAAACGAAACTGATGGACATAGCGGGACCCACGAAAATTCACGACAATGACTTTCAGAAAGTTGACAAACTAAAAATATTAGGGACGAAATGGACGGGAGACATAGACCAGACAATAAAAGCAAATTGGGATGAGAGACTGACGGACTTAAAAAGGACGACTGACGACATGAGAGCGAAACGCCTATGTCTCCTTCAAAAGGTCCTGACAATCAACAACGTGATCCTAGCTCGATGGTGGTATCACGGACAGGTCTTCCCACTGACGAACGAACACGGCGCCGGAGCTGTGAAAAACATAGGGTGGTTCCTGTGGGAAGGGCAGCCGGTTAAAACAAGCTGCAGACAATCGTGCCTACCGCCAGAGAAAGGGGGTCTGGGCCTTATCGACTTGAGACACAAGTGTGACGCATTATGGCAGAAACAAGCTATAAAAACGATGACTGGAAAAGACGAAACGGCAAAAAACCTGACGAAACAATATATGGACCTGACACAAGACAAATACAAAACGAAAAACTCCGTAAATAAACTAATGAC